>JAINUG010000215.1:1215678-1553489 GCA_029706075.1 Aldrovandia affinis
CAAGCCCGTTTCCGACACGTCAGTCTGTACTATCAATGGTTTCTGGAAGTCCGGTGTCACCAGAACTGGCCCCCCACAGAGCGCCCTCTTGAGGTCTTGGAAAGCCTTTTCCGTCTCCTCACTCCACTTTACCTGTATGGGCAGTCTGTCTTTGGTCAGGTCGGTTAGAGGGCTGGCTATGGTTGCGAAGTTTGGGATAAACCTCCGGTAATAGCTGGTGAGCCCAATAAAGGTGCGAACCTGCTTCTTGGTGAGGGGCCGGGGCCAGTTCCAGATCGCCTCCACCTTTTTCATCTGGGGTTTTACATTGCCTCTCCCAATGGTGTACCCCAGATATTCCGCTTCCTGTAACCCCAGGTGACACTTCTTTGGGTTAGCTGTGAGACCCACCCCCCGTAGTGCATGTAACACTTCTCTCACCTGGTTGAGATGTGTGTCCCAGTTCCTCCCCATGGATTACGATGTCATCTAAATATGCTGCGGCATATCCTCTATGTGGTCGTAGAACCCGGTCCATCAGTCTCTGGAAAGTGGCCGGGGCTCCATACAGTCCAAATGGCAGTTTGAGATATTGGAAGGGGCCATCTGGGGTGGCAAAGGCAGTCTTCTCTCTGGACTCAGGTGTTAAGGGGACCTGCCAATAACCTTTAGTTAAATCCAGAGTGTTTATGAACCTGGCTGTTCCAAGCTTCTCGATCAGCTCGTTCACTCTAGGCATGGGATACGCATCAAATTTCATTTAACTTGCGGAAGTCATTGCAAAACCAGATAGTTCCGTCAGGTTTGGGAACTAATACAATGGGGCTGCACCACTTGCTCTGGGACTCTTCAATAATCCCTGCTGTCAACATTGTCCATACCTCTTCCTGTACAGCTTCTCTTCTGGCTTCAGGAATGCGATAGGGACGCAACATTACCTTCTTTCCAGTTTCGGTGTCAATATGGTGCTGTATGAAGTCTGTGTGTCACGGCTCACTTGAGAACACATCCTGGTTGCGGCCGACCAGCTCCCTTAGCTCCTGTTTCTGTACAGGGCTCAGCTACTCCCCCAGCGGCACATCATCTGGAGTCGCAACTGTGAAGGAGGGCTTGGAACATGCAGTATACAGGACTTGTTCATGCCATTTTTTTAACAGGTTTACATGATATATTTGCGTCACATTTCTGCGGTCCAGTTGTCTTACCCGATAGTTCACCTCTCCTCGGTTGTACAACCGTGACTGCACTGCCTGGGCTTCTTCCATGTGCTCGTGAACGATGGGCCACAGCATTGACATCCTACTTCTCAGCTCTTCCATGTGCTCTACTATGGTGTGATGGGGCGATGGCTGCAGTTCCCAAGCTTCCTTGGCTATGTCGAGGAGGCCTCTGGGTCGTCGGCCATAGAGGAGCTCAAATGGTGAGAACCCTGTCGACGCCTGTGGAACCTTGCGGATGGAAAACATCAGAAACGGTAGGAGCTGGTCCCAGTTCCTTCCATCAGCCTCCATCACCTTCTTCAGCATACTCTTGAGGGTTCAGTCTGTTGGTCTGTGGATGGTACACTAAGGTACGCAACAGGTTAATATTCATAAGTTTACACAAATCCCTCATTATCTGAGACACAAACGGAGTCCCTTAGTCAGTGAGGATTTCATTCGGGATGCCCACTCGGGAAAACCAACTCACGGACGATGTTCTTCGTGGCCATGGTACGCAGGGGAACAGCTTCTGGGTATCTGGTGGCATAATCAAGAACAACAAGAATGTACTGATATCCCCCTGCTGCTTTTTGGTAATGGCCCCACGAGGTCCATGGCGATCCTGGTAAACGGAGTAGAAATTATTAGCAAGGGTATTAAAGGGTTGCGAAAACTGGGTTTTGGCGCCACCTGCTGGCACTCCCAACATTTACGACAAAAATCTTTGATTGACCTCTTCATTCCTGGCCAATGGAATCTCGCTCTCACTCTCTCCAGTGTCTTCTCCACCCCCAGGTGGGCCCCCAAGACATGTGAATGACTAAGCTGTAACACTGCCTGCACAAAGGGTCAAGGCACTAATGAGAGTTCAACGATTTCATTATTTTTCTGTGTGACCTGATATAACAATAATTTAATGGAAGTGGGGAAATGTTACCTTGTTCACCCCCTCGAGAGGTTTCCCATCTACTATGGTGACTTGTTGTAGGGCATTCCTCAGGTTTGGGTCTTCCAGCTGTGCTGTCCCAAATCTGCCCTCCAAAGAAGCAGGTTCTGGCGCCACCTCCTGGTCCATAGGGAATAGGTTGGCCAGGCTCCCTTCGCCAGACTCTGGTAGGGGTTCAGTGGAAGCGTTAGGGTCCACTTCTTGGAAGCCACACATCTTGCTTTCCTGGTTAGGTGTTGCCGTTACATTTTCCCTTATGGTTTTATTTCAATTTTTGAGAAATCATCACATCAGCTGAGTCGGAAAACGTAGTGTACTTTTTTGCATCCTTAAATTGTACGGTGACCCCTTCATGGCGCATTGAGGACATTTTAAATACACCCGGGGTGCGATTTCCAGATCACTAAATGCATGGCTTGGGACATCATCATTATCGAGATCACGAGATACAGTGCCTTACGCAAGATGTGGTGATCCCGGGATAACCAGTTCAGACATATCAAGTCTCTCGCGCAGACCTCATAGTCAAATGTCCTGGAAGATGGTTTGTGGTTTCTGTTTCTTTCCACAATGTTGCGCGAAGGTAAATTGGTTGACAAAACATTCCGCATCCTACCCACAAATTCTTACTCATATATTTCGCATGACTATCTTCGGTGGTCTTCGGGTCCAGACCAAAAAGCAGAGAGCAGTCTCTGTGGACTGGCCTGCCTTCAACCCAGATTGGTTGGGGTCAAGCAGGTCATTCTGTAGGAGATACGCAGACAGTTGGTTATATACAGCCCGCTCTAGTGTTTTGGAAAGGAATGAGAGTAGAGAGACAGGTCGGTAATTAGAAATGACAGCAGGATTCAGAGAGGGTTTTTTGAGGAGGGGATGACATGGGCGCTTTTGAGGGGAGAGGACAGAGCCAAAGGAAAGAGAAGAGTTGATAACATTGGAGACAAAGGGGAGGATGTCTATAGCAATGGGCTGGAAAAGGGGGGAAGGAATAGGATCAAGAGGGGAGGTGGTAGGACAAAGGGAGTGAACAAGTTGAAAGATGTCAGAGTCAGGGAGGGGTGAGAAGGAAGACAGGGGGGTGAGAGGTTTAGGTAGTGAGATGGGTGTGGTAAGGTTAGGTTATGGGGGGGAAGAGAGAGGAAAGAGTTGCGAATGTCATCGACCTTCTTGCGAAAGTCATCCGCGGTTAGAGAAGAGGGGGGTGGGGGAGGAGGAGGGGTGAGGAGAGAGGAAAACGTAGAGTACAGTTTGCAAGGATTAGAAGCAGAAGATTTCATCTTGGAGAAGAAAAATGCAGATTTAGCAGAGGAGAGGTTAGAGGAAACAGTAGCCAGGAGTGTGTGGAAGTCAGTCAGGGTCACAGGGAATTTTGATTTTATCCATTTCCTTTCTGCCACTCGTAGTTTGAGTTGGTCGGCCTGAATGGAGTCAGTTAGCCAGGGGGTAGGGGGTCGGTGACGAGCAGGTTTAGTGGAGAGAGGACAGAGTGAATCAAAGGAGGAGGAGAGAGAGGGCAGTAGGGTGGATGAGGCTTCCTCAGCAGGTAGCTGAGAGAAGGCATCAATAGGGGGAAGGGATTATAGAACAGTAGCTGACAGGGTTGTGGGGGAGAGAGAGCGGAGGTTGCAACGGACAGAAACAGTGGGGGCAGGTGAAGGGGGTTTAGGTGAAGAGGGGAGGGGGAGGGGGAGGGAAAAAGACAGAAAGCAGTGGTCAGACACATGCAGAGGAGATACTACAATGTTGGGTGAGGTGCAGTTCCTAGTGAAGACCAGGTCCAGTTAATTGCCGGCCTTGTGGGTGGATGGGGATTCAGCCATGGTGAAGACAAAGGATTGAAGCAGGGGGAGAAATGCGGAGGACTGAGGGGTGTCCAGCAGCAGGTTCAAGTCGCCTAAAAGTAGGACGGGAGTGCCATCCTCAAGGAAGGAGCTGAGTAGGGCTTGGCACAAATGCAAGGATACGTCAGTCTGTCTTAACCCTATCTTATTAACCCTGGTTTCTAGTTGTAGGCCAATTATCTATTAACTGCAGAGAGTATTGAGCTCCTGATGATATTTAAAAATACAGAAGTAATACTTACTCAAATTCAAGATTTAGGCAAATAGCAATATTGTTGAATAGAGTTGATTACCACCAGCTTGTTGACCTACCAATAATATGCTGCCTTTCACTTTGATCATAATGGCAGTTTAGAAATACAGACAATTTAATATTAAGTTATTATAATATAAAGTTATATAAAGTTAATACTTTCTAAAAATGTAGTGGAGTAAAGGTAGATAGGTAGGTACTCAAGCAAAGTACACATACCCGAAAAAGGTACAATACAATAATACTTTCCACCACAACAAGAAACATCACTGAATGCAATTATGCATGCACTACAGGCTTTATGAAAAAACAGCTCCGTTATCATTAACCATACCTATTTTTGACAGCACATGATGTTATTTGACATTGCTTTTGTCAAATTAGCAATTTGTCTCAATTAAAACAAGCGCATGAATGAACGCTTTTATGGACATTTTTTGTGCCGTTGTTTTGTTCAGGCTTGACTATACAGCACCGCTGCAGCTGCAGAGTTTCCAGTGATATCGATTTTTCTATGTCAGTAGATCAGTGTAATTTTTTGGACGTTAAGGTGTCCGATTTTCTTCTTTGCTGCTGTGATGGCGAGTATTGGATAGGACTTTGCTTTATGCTATGGATGTTGAAAACAACGATGTGAGGGTGAAATTCATGCATCTAAATTACCAAGCTTATACCAATTATTTTACAGTCGAGTCATTTAATTTGTGGTTGGGTTTCACATACTTATGAAGCATTAGAATTAATATAATTTCAAGCCTCAACCCCTTGTCCTAGTTGTGGAAGGTGGAAACAGACAAAGAGGGTCACCAGACACGGTGAGGTATGCTAAGCCATCCTGGCCGTTATGTTTCCCATGAAAGCCTGCCCTGGATCTACCAGGAAATGCACTGGCTAATAAGGCTCTGGTCAAGCTGGGTAGACCAGTCATACACTAAAGGCCTCTGTATACTTAAAACTTTGACGTGTTTGCACAGGCAAGATGGCGGGTTTGTGTTCCAAAACGAAGTGCCGCATTTGAATTCGATCGCCGCAGTGTGTGCAGGCTGGCTAGGCGAACTTGTCAAACTTTTCGCACAGCCTCATTCACCACCTCCCAACACACACTGATGCACAGTTGTCTAAATGTAATATAGACCAGGCTAACCCATGGTCTATTACATTTAAAAAATGTATTCACACAGTCCCCTTATGCTATATACAACGTACAATGAGAAATAACATTTTGCATTTACTGGAGCACACTTTCTTATGTCTGTTACAGGATCCTATCATAAGGTATGATGGTTTAAACATAGGGTTATTTTGTACATCAAAAAGAACATACAACATACACCATTGCCGATGTTTGCTTTGTTTTGGATTTCACCGTTGGTATTTATATTTCCGGTTCTGTAGGCTAGCGACTAGCAAGCTCCCCCATCTGGCATGGAGCATCATTAAACAAACAGACGTCAAATCATCAGCAAGGTTTGGAACCTGAAAGTGTCTTGCTTCCAGACAGGAATGATGATGTATAATGAGAGCCACAAATGATGAGAGGCAGCTCTAAAAAAATATATACATTCATACACAAATTACCAGTGGGGACAGCATACACTTAAACCCCTTCATTTCATTAGTGATATGTAGAAAGAACTCATTCTTTCTGGTCAATTAGCAATTCCAGGCAGGACCATTGAATAGGGAAACCCAGTTTTACAATATGAATTAACATTCTAAATGAATAAGATCAGAAAAATTCAAATGTGCAAATCTCTTGACAACATTTGACAATATTTGGGCCTACTTGGCCTAAATTAATTTATTCGATTTTACAGGAAGTTTGCGGGACACTCATCTCACGAATTTGTATCCTCTGATACAGTGGCAGCTGGATCTGAGACAGGTACTGCCAGGCCCAGGTGAACTGACCCTGGGGCTACTTTGACGTTACCATGGAAATACACGTCCACAAACTCGACTTAGTTATAATAATATTTGCAGTTAAGCTTCAAAGCCCCATTAGCAAGAATGGCATTTCAGTCTTTCAAATATTACTTCAGAATGTACTTTATTTTTACATATCGGTCTAATACATATTTTGGACGGTAAACGACAAGAAGCGATATGTAAAATATCCCACATTACGCTAGATGTCGCTGTGCTATTATTTGACTTGTAACGTAAGAGGCGAATTCAGGACACCGATTTGCCACACAAACGATATTCAGATTACCGTGAAAATTGAACATATGCATCGGCAAAGACAATTAAGATATCTAGATTGGAATTATTTTTTCCCTCGCAAATCTGATAATGGTAGATTAATTATCACCCCTGCAATACATACGCAATTTAGCGACCACCTTTCGTAACCTTACAGGTTTCCCTTGCGTTTTAACGATAGTCGGAGATACCCGAACATTGAAGTCACTCCCTTCGCCGGAGGCACCCCGAGTATTTCCGGAATTGTCCGAGGTTTTCCGAATCGTCCGTCCTGCCGGACTGCTGGAGGCGGCCGCAGCGCCATGTTGAGCGAAATCTCCCTTCTCAGTAAAAAAGGACTTTTAAAATAACACTTACTGAAGACCAAGATCAAATAAGTGAAGTTTGAGAAGCCGGCGACATTCCTCTGCGAAGCAGAACCGAACCGGATCCACGGACACCCCGGCCGGGGAGGGGGAGACAAACCCCCACCGTCCCCCATGAAGATAAAACCCCAATAAAACATAGCTAGCTGGCTAACGAGCTAACGTTACTCTTTCCATTAAAAAGGCATTTTTGTATCCCGGCTTGCCACCGGGAGTTAGCTAGCTGGCTCTACGGCCTGGTGTGGGAGGAATTAGTTGCTGTATTTTTTTAAATATAGCTAGATAGCCAGCTATGTATTCTTTTTTTACACCAGTGTATTAATAGCTAGATAGCTATTTATTATTGTACATATTTTCTATTTCTGGTTAAATTTTTTGCAATGAGTTTGCCGCCGAAAGCGGTACCGAAATCAGCCGCTGCTGTAGGAACTGGACCGGGACCTGGGCCATCTCCATCGAGCCAACTGCGGGCTACCCTAACCTCCGTAGCGCTACCCGGAGCCCCGGTCACCCCGCAGGCGCCCGCCGTGCCACCGCCGCAGTATCCTTCACTCATAATACTCCCTCCATTGCATCGGGGTTTCCCTGAAGAAAAAAATCGCCTTGTTTTGGGAAGGAGGGGGCTGTTGAGGGGGGCATCTTGCTTGCTAGCGAGCTTGATGGGTTGAAGTATACCGGCTGAGGGTAAATGTAGCTAGCTAGCTAGCTAACTTAGCTTGCGCTATATCAGTTTACAGAGTAACGGTTATTTCATTTTCAGTGGAATCTTGTCTACATTTGCTTGCAAGCGAGCAGATTCAAAGGAAGAGGTAAGCAAGGAAGGGGGGATCAAGGGATCACCAAATCGGCTTTGTTCGGTGAACTTGGCAGTTTCCTTTTTTCTGTGTGTGATGGAGTGTA
Source organism: Aldrovandia affinis (assembly GCA_029706075.1). Classification (NCBI taxonomy): domain Eukaryota; kingdom Metazoa; phylum Chordata; class Actinopteri; order Notacanthiformes; family Halosauridae; genus Aldrovandia; species Aldrovandia affinis. The sequence goes on from JAINUG010000215.1 coordinate 1,223,373, forward strand.
ACTAACCAGTTAGCTAGCACTAGCTACTCAATGTTAGCTGTCGAAAGTTAGCACTAGCTAGCAACGTTATTCATATTATAACCCAAGACGTGTTTAGCCAGTAAGGCTTCACCGTTTATAGATCGCTAGTTAGCTAGACAAAACGGGCGATTTTTTTGCTGGCTAGTTAGCTAGCTCGCTCGTACGTGGGCCTGCCACGGTGTCAGGATTGTTCCCCTCTTCGTTTCGTTTGATGCAGCCAGTGCACGGAGATGTTTCTACCTACCTAGCTTAGCTATGCTATGGCCTTTTCAGACTAGCCTTTGTGAGCTGGCTTTAGCTCATAGCGTCCCGGTGTTTAACCAAATGACTGCATAACAACTGTGCTAGCCCACTCACTATTCACTAGATATAACGTATAATAGTATCGTCCTTATAATGGATTCAATTAAATTGTCTTGCTTAATGTTTAGCCAGATTCGATTAACGTGCATGCGATTACCGACGAAATAGACCATTGTCTTTGTTTACATTGCTAGCTAGTGCACCAGACAGTCTCACTACCGGCGTGATGGCTAGGCTAATATTAGCCATTTTTATTTATGCCTTGCGAAAGGGACAGCAAACGTATTAGCTCAATGTATTTAGTTTAGGAATGGGATATATTGTCTCTGTGTCATCACTGGCAATAATAGCCACTGTTCTCTCGTACGTTATTGTGTAGATTTTGTGCCGATGGTAACCAAGCATGGCTTTTGATAGGCTGACCGCGAACAGATGCTGCGCAGGTGTGATCGTATTTAATGCTGCGTCAAGAGGTTCAAGGTGTATGTAATCTGTGCTCTTGGTAAACTTGATTGTCTGGAGCAGTGGTTCTCTGGTTCTCTTTCTAAAGCAATCGTGTGTCATATCGCACATTACATAAAATGAGAGAGTTCGTTGATCTGACTGATTTCAAGTCCCGGGATGTGAATTGAACAGTTATTGTTCATGGCATGCATAGCTATTTCTGATATAATATGGCCTTAAGAGAGTAAATCACGTTTTAATATAAATTAAAAGTTTCTAATTAAGAGTGATTAACAGTGAGTTACAATTCAAAGGTTACAATTATGGTTGGAACAAAAACCAGCATATCCGTTGTAAACCCAGGACATACACATTGTAAACCAGCATGCACAGTGGGTCCGCAGGATCAAGTTTGGGAACCACTGGTCTGGAGTGTTAGAAGGCACAATTGACGTATTCAAATGAGAAATAGTTCATACAAAAGAGAAAGGATTATGGGCTGACTGGGAGAAGGCTAACATTGCTTCTCAGTGACAGGTTTGGACTAGTGCTACTGAAAATGGTTATTCTATTTAATTGTGTGTCCGATGTGGATTTTCAGGAAGCTTAAACAGCACAACAAAAGTACATTAAGCGGCAGTGACTGTTTTGGCATTGTCGCATCCCACCCAGACACCCCCAACACTTCCTTCTGGAGGGTACTCTTCTTTGAAGGTTGAAATGGTAACCCTACATTACAGTAGTATGAGCAATTAATAAGATTGTCATTCATTCAAACACAGGGCCAGTTGGGTGCAGTTGATTCAAAAGATTCTTATTGTATATGACAAAGAGAAAATAAATGAATTATATTATTTCTATTACGATTGCTATCATTATATAGGCTACTGCCCTTATTACAACACTTAGCTAAGTGACATTCAAGGTCGGAAACTCATTGCAAAGAGCAGTTAAGTTTACCACCCTACCTTTCTGAATAGCAGTAAGGTGACAGCAGGAAGAGCTGACACTTTACCCATTTAGGCAGTGTGTTTATGTTGGCCAAACCAGGCCAGTGAACTGTCCCTGTCCTGCTTGCAGGTGCATTGTGTTCTGTGTCAGTGCTGCGCTTTCACCCTTAGCTCTGTAGTCCACACATGCTTGTTACTGATGGGAAGATAGGGCAGAGGTTTTACTGCGGAAAGTATAGTATTTTTATTTATTTGTATGATTGCTTGTAAAAACAAGGAAATACATGTTCAATTTCTGTTGATTCTATAAAACAAGAAAAAGTTTGAAACGGGGCTTAACTGGTGATAAACAGTTTCTCTGGGTTCATGGGTGGATGTGCCGAATGCTCAGATTTTCAATGGACAATATTCAGCTTTAAGACGTTCAGTTTTATATTTCCAAGGATATGTTCGGTGTGTGAATGTGACTTGGGTTTGGTATTAGGAATTATGTTTGGTTGCTGTCCTTAGATTTTTATTAAAACTTTGTGCTTTGCTAAAGTCGTAATCATAGAAGTGTAAGCCATGCTGCCTGTGAGATAACCCCATTCCTCTCTTCTGAGTCTCTCAGGCAAGCAGTCATACAGTAGCGAAACAATGTGGCAGTTTACCTGTTCAGCAGAAACTTTTGCCAACTTTGATGGTATCTTCATAATGCGTAATTAGTCCATGTAAAAAGTGCAGTTTTAAATAAAAAGTTTCAGACTGCATGTTAAAAAAATCACTGTCTTCTAGGTTCTGTGGTTTAAGAACACAAGCAAGCCGACTTGGCACAGTGCTGCCACCTGTGGCCACCAAAATAAGGCATTGAAATCAATGTGTACCAGTCGCGCTTTTTACATGGACTAATTATGCATTATGGAGATACCATCAAAGTTGGCAAAAGTTTCTGCTAGACAGGTAAACTGACAACCGCCACATTGTTTCGCTACAGTATGACTGCTTACACCAGTGGTCTGGTCTCCAACCAGTCGATCGCAATCGACAGAAAAGTCGATCTTGACAAATGTAAAAAATATATAGCCAGAGTGGTAAAAGCATTCTGCATAGTGGTTGTGTATATAACTGATGGCGGCTACGGCCAATGCAAACTGCTGTGTGTGAAAAAGCTACCAGTTTGCACAAAAAGTGTGGGCCAATCAGGAATTCTTTATATTAAAATGAACCAATTATTGATCTATAATGCTTTCTCTGAACTGCTGTGGCCGCCATAGTCAGCTCTGCCTGTTGTCAGAATCACGCTCAAAGATCTGTCACTGGAATTTATTTTCATTTATTTTGCGTCGATTTGAAAACAGCTGTTGAAAAATGATGAGTGAAGAAGGACCATCAAAGAAGAGGGCAAAAACCTACAATTTCCACCAGGAATTGGAAAGTGAATTTCTTTTTATGAATTTCGAAGAGGCCAATTTCGACAAGCCATGCCAAACTTCAAGAGAATTTATTGAGCACTATTGGACGAAGAAAGTTGAGGAGTGAAAGGGGATTTTGAAAACCCAACAATCACTCTTTTCAAAACCTGTGGCAAAAGGCAAAGCTAGCACAGAGGCATCGTTTCGCATTAGCCATCTCCTGGCAAAACACAAGACACCTTTCACGGATGGTGATTTTCTCAAGGAGGCTATGACGATAGCTGCCGACACTTTGTTCAGAGACTTTAAAAACAAAGATGAAATGACGACAGCCATCAAGAACATGCCGCTTAGCGATAATACAGTGGCTAGAAGGGTGGAATCGCTTTCTGAGAACATCGATCAACAAATTCACCAAGACTTAGTGGACTGTGAATGTTTCTCATTGCAGTTTGATGAATCGGTAGACATGACTGATATGGCACAACTGATTGTTTTCGTTCGCATGGCATTCAAAGATTCAACAACAAAGGAGGACTTTCTCACCCTCCGGCCATTGAAATTGAGGACAAGGGGCGAAGATATCTACAACGAATTCAAAAGGTACATGGCAGAGAAAAACATTCCAATCAATAAACGTTTCAATCACAACCGATGGTGCACCATCCATGCTAGGTGCCAATGCAGGCTTTGTTGCACTTTGCAGAGATGATCCGGAATTCCTGTCATTTGTTAATTATCACTGCGTTATCCACCAACAAGCACTCGCCAGCAAAGTTATTGACTTTTCTCACGTAATGTTAAACGTTGTCAAGATCGTCAGCTCAATTCGTGCCAGAGCGCTGCAACACCGCCTGTTCAAATCGTTGCTTGATGAGCTTGACGCCGCCTATGGTGAACTAACTACACGCAGATGTGAGGTGGTTAAGTTGAGGAAAGTCCTTCAGAGATTTTTGGACCTCCTCTCTGAGAGTCAAGAAATTAGGTGTGCAGTGAGCTGTCCGATGATGCGTGTTGCTAGACCTGGCGTTTCTTACAGACACCACTTCAGAATTGAATGAGTTGAATTGTGAACTGCAGGGGAGGGACTGAGACCTGTCACCCATGATCAGTACAGTGAATGCATTCAAGATTAAACTGGGCCTATGGTCATCCCAGTTGAAGAACAATCACCTTGATCACTGGAGAAATAAATCTGGAGAAAATCCAGCAGCAGGTCCAACGACTGCATCCCCAAATAAATTCTGTGACCACCTGAACAAATTGGAAAAGGAATTCAATAGGCGATTACAGGAGGTGGATAAGATGCAAGACATAGCCATGTTTATCTCAAATCCTTTTCTTCAATTGAACATTGGAGAATTGACAGCAAAATTTCAGCAGGTGTTTGAACAAAGCAGTGGACTTGACATGGAAATCATCACTATGCAAAGTGATATTGAACTGAAAGTTCAGTCAAAGGACAAAGACTTTTGGGGAGAAGTACTTCTGACGTGCGCTGAAGGTGAAAGCCTACTTCGTTTCTACATACCTATGTGAGATAGCTTTTTCACAAATGAAAATCATTCAAGAACAAATATTGCAAACGTCTTACAGATGCCCATCTGACGGACTGCCTAAGAATAGGTGAGTGCATGCATGGCATACAGGTGTGTGTGTGTCCGCACCCATGCATACGTGGGGGGTAGTAAAATCAAAATACTAAGTAGATAATATGCTGCATTTAGATTCTAAAAGTGATCTTGAGCTTAAAAAGATTGGGGACCACTGGCTTACACTCTGTGACTGAGAAACTAAGAATAGAGGAATGAAATGGGGCTACCTGTGAGACAGAGGGATTTGTTACCAATGCTTTTAATGTGGTGGATGAGTGATGAGGCCCATAACTCCAGTTCAGAGTCTTATATATTTCCTTCAGTGAACACCAGAGCTTCTATGTTCATTAAGCATGTCCCAAAATGGGAGTAGATTGCGAACTTGAAAGTTGTACTACTTTGCATCACCTATCACCGGTCCCGTCCTCCAAAGCATGCTGTGGCATGCTGTGACGTGACAAGTACATAGGCTGCATTATCGTTGCTAATTTACTGAAAAAAGACCTGCGGGGCATTGTTTTTATGTTCAGTTGTATGTCCTTTGGGAAGTGGTAACAGTTTTGAACAATCCCTTTCATGCTGGAACAAAAAGGAACTCATCCTCAGCAGTCACAGTCGAGAAACAAGTAGGCATCACTTATGCAGGGGCCCAGATTAGGGTAAAAGTCATACTTGCCAAAGGGCAAGTATCTTAGAAAAAAGTTACTTGTCCTACTTATTTATTTTCTACACGGATATTTATGTTTGACTTGTGCAGCGTGTGCTTATGGGATTGTGAAGCAATGAAGCTCTGACAGGTGCCCGCAGGTGGCATTAGCGACTAGTGACTGTACAGTATATCAGAACGTACACTCTAGTCCGGACTCCAACGAGATCGATTTTTCCATTCCCAGCTAGGGTGTGGTATGGCAGCTAACGTAATAGCTAGCTAGTAATTCCTAGATTTAACCGAGCAGGGATGTGGGAATGATTTGTGCTTGGACTGTAGGACAGAGATGAGAAATCACTGCGGGAAAATCACAGCGATTCTTCAGCCTGGCGGGAGGGCTCACTGAACTGAATATTGACAGTAACTAGCTAGCTAGTGTTCACGGATATTGCTTGCTAATTCAAGGCTTGGTAAGTGATAAATGCATGATCACTTACTAAGCCTTGTGTTAGCAAGCAACTAGCAACAACAGATATCGATACCCAATGTCTGTGAATGCTAACGTTAGCTAGCTAACTAACTAGCTGGTTCTCGCTGTTGTGTCTATGTGCCGCGATCCGTGAACTTGCTTGACTGCTGCAGAGTCTGGCATAGCAACAACAACAAACGCGGTGAGCACAGACTGCATGCGAATGACAATGTGCCGCTTTTCCCATTTGGAACTTCGGAAGTATTTTTGAATATCCGTGCATGACATGTTTGTTACGATGTGAGTGTAAAACAGAAATAGTTCCATTTAGCTCATAAAAAAAATCCTAGATTCAGTCATCAGCAGGACGATCACTTGGTAATCGAAGGTCGTCCTTCTTAATTTTCAGTCGTCTGAGACGATAGGACGACTGCTAATCTGGGCTCCTGCTTATGACGATGGAGGGTTGCATTTATGTAGCAGCTTTCTGCAACATTATAGCACTTTACACTAAAGGGGGAAATGCTCACCTGAACCACCCAATGTTTAATTTTCACCACATATCTGCTAAGGGAGGGTAAGATAGTTAAACTGGGGAAGGATTTGATAGCCATCTCGAGATAGTCATGTTGGGAGTTTGACCAGGATACCAGTGAGCTCTGTACTGTGCTGTGGGAACTTACCCACAGTGAGTCAGCACCTTTGTTTAATGTCTCACGTGAAAGACATGAGCTCCTACAGCACAGTGTCACCCTCATTGCACTGGGGCGTTGGTTGTCTGCTTTGTCCAAAGGGAAGACTCTCCTCTACTGGCCCACCAACACCACTTCCAGCAGAAACCCATTTTTCCCTGGAGGTGTCCCATCCCAGTGCCAAACAAGCACTGCCCTGCTTAGCTTCAGGCGTCCAGCATGATAAAGTTACAAGGTGGTAAGTCTGCTGGCTGTTTAATATTTACGAGGGATCATTTGAAAGCATAACCTGGGATGACTATTGAACACAGCTAGGGATCACTTACTGGAGATCATTAGGGAATGCAACTGGAACATTATGTCAACGGAACTTTATTTGAATTGCTCTGTTGTAGCCCGGATTCCCAAGGCTGCTAAAACCTTGATCCAGACAGTACTTACAGCTATGTGCATTTTGTCTTTTGATTGACATAAGGCAAAAAGTTGAGATCTGATCAGCTGTTTACTAACTAGTTTGTTGCTTGCAGGGTCGGACGGCAATGTTTTGTAATGATTTGTCTGCTCATTATTAGGGAGGAGGTTTTCAAAACATTCACAAAATCAATTTTTGTGGTTCAGTGTGATGCAAGTTCAGTGAGCGATGAGCGGTGTCACCACAGCTTAGTCATATCCAGAGTACATGTCGTCAGATTTCAGTCAGGGATGCTCCATCCTTACATATATATTGCTGTATAATAGCTTATTACACTTTAAGTGAGCTTTTGAATGTCAGCGACTATATGCTTAAGGAACTTGTGAATCCAAACCCCTATTGTATGCTGTGTAATAGCCAGGTCAATATGGGTGCAGTTCCAGACTGCACAAAGCACAACCAGATGCTTTTCTTTTGCTATGGTGATTTTTAACTGGGGCAAGATACTGGTCTTGTGGTTAATCTGGTTGCATCCAACTTCTGTGAGTCCAGTTTCTTTTGATTTCGCCCAGTTTGCCATGACTGGTGCTGTCCACTTTAGCAGCAGTTAAACCTGCCATTATACACCTGCATGTGTTAATGTTGTAAACAAGGGCATGTGGCTTTGTTGAACCATCATTACGTTTGTTTGGCGTTGTGGTTTTTCTTGCTCTCTTGTTGTTTTATTTAAGTAAGCTCTGTTGGAATATGTGTACCGTCCAAAGGGAAATAAATTCCGCTCCGCGGTTTATGGTGTTTCCAGCTCTGTCCAGTTTACTAGCAGTTAAATACGCTTTTTCCTTTCAAGCGGGCACCACAAATCCAGTAGACGTGGGAAGATCCACTTTTCTCTTGCCAATGTGAAAGTGGTTTACAGTGTTACACTCTATACCAACAGGTGTGACTTATTCACTGGCAGAATGCAGTATCAGTGGCTCCTTAGGCCTCGCCCCTGCTTTCAGCATGTGACTGACCGGCACAGTTCCATTTCTGTCATGTCAGCGTGTGATTTTCACGTTGCGTAAGATATCCTTTCAGCAACTGGTATGGATGCACAATGCTACACATCGATCATAAAAGATGGGCGAGAGTCCCTTTGACTGTGGTCTGGAAAAGCGTACCCCTCTCTATTTTCTTTATCGCTCGTGTTTCCACTACCCTCACATGTGACCAGGATCACCTTACAAAGTCCGCTGCTCATCTTTTCTCTCTTCCTTGTTTCCCCTCCCTCGCTCCATTCTCCCTGCATTTGGTGCATATTGGTTCTCGTATGCCTGATGAGAATGCCTTGCTTACCACCATCCCCTCTGTCACCTCTGTAAATGCACCTGGCTGTTGCATTGTAACTTCTGCATCTCCAGCTCCGTTTCTCTAACCCCCCATGCTTGACTGAAATGGGCTACCTGAAAAATTAGAAAGAAAAAAAAAAATATATATTTTCAAAATCTTCTGTTAAGTACCGTCGATACATTTACATTTGCTTGAATCATGTTGTTCAGTTAGTCTTCTGTTTCTGAACTTTGTGTTTACTGATATTGCGGGCGTCTTTCAGCCTGCCAAACGTGTCAAAAGCGGTTTCTCTTTTGTGGGGTTTATTTTGGAAAAATGCATCGTGCTGCTGAACATTTGCTCAAATCTAGGAAGTTGCTTTGCACTGTACTAATGGTTTCAGTTCATGGCACGTGCACTGATTTCTGTATATCATCCCAACGTTTTGTCAACGCACCCTGCGCATGCAGTCAGCGGTACCGCCGTCCGCTCGAAACGTGTCAGTGCGAACGCAAAGTAGCATGTTTATTTTTGTTGTGGTAACCCAGTGCCTTTTTCACCCTGCAGCGCACCGGGCGCACGGTCGTAAACTGCCCCAGTGTACGGTCGTAAACTCTGCCCCAGTGTACGGTCGTAAACTCTGCCCCAGTGCACGGTCGTAAACCCCCAGTCTGCTCTCATGCGTTTGATAATGCGCTGTGGCTGCACAGATTGCCGTCGCTCCGCGAACCAGCGGAACAGCAACGCTATTGTTAACACATCCCCTCCCCCCCCCCCACCCCCCCCCCCCCCCCCCCACCCCACAGTACTCACTATCAGATGTGGGAGAGCTGAGACACCACAAAGGAAGCTTTCTCCTGAGGCTGAACAGAAGCACGGTCACAGCGTGGGCTTTTGGGTGCGACTTACACATTGTGCTCTGTGAGTCCCCAACGGGCCTAAATCATCTCGCTCCCTGCTCAAATCAAGCTCACGTTATAGTTACTGGTATGGGCCAAAGGGGTCAAGGAGTGAGTGACTTTTTGGTCTTTGGCCCTTAGAGTTTTGAGAGAGGACGACCGGCCGGTTCAGCGTCTGAACCCAACCGCGACCTTTGGTGTCAACGAGTAGAAGCGTGTTCTTCCTGTGATGTCTTGCCGTTTCCCAGAATCCCTAGGGTCAGGATGGTTTGTCCGCTTTTTTCTCTCTCGCTCTCTAAGGCAAACTTGGGGATTCCCCCAGCATGCTTACTGTAAATTATTTTTGTTCCTGGAAGCTCTTACCCGTTTTTATCAGAATAAGACCCATGACCCTGTTTGAGGTTTTCCTACTAGCATTCTTCCCATTCCAGCAACATAAGAATCTTAGATTCTCGGCACTTTGTGCTGAAGAGTTCGGTAGACAGTGAAGGGAGTTCAAGACCTTGTTTTGGCCACAGTCCTATTTTAAGTAATGTCATTTGGAAGATAACATTTTGTAGTTCTGCTTCAGTGTTCAGCAGGTTTAGTAATAGAATGTTTTTATTAAAAAAACACTGTTACACTGTAAAATGCTGTTCTCAAAGTACTCAACGGCTTTGTAATGTGTGTAAATGAACCACTGGAGAACAGCTAACACCACGAAGAGTGCTCTAATGGCAAAGCGGATAAAAACCTCTTACGGAGTGCTGGGAATACTGCAAGTAGCCAACAGAAAACAAATCTGGTGAAGCATCGCACTTCATCCAAATAACTCATCAGACTGTATGTCATGCATACGAAATGCCAGCAACATGTTTGTTTTCTGTCGGCTACTTGTGGTAGTTTCTCTATTTAAGCAGGCATTGTTTAAATGCAAGGTTTTGCTCTCCTTCTCTCTTTTTTAAATTACGCACTTTAAATGAAATGCTGAAGCCAATGTCGGAGGGCCACAGACCACACCACAAGCAAATTTAAGTGTTTGGGGGGGAAGGAAAGAATGATGAATTCATGCAATGCATGTACATATTCCAGCTGTGAGATGCGGGTGTCACTTCAATGTTGTGGAAGCATCTGGAAAGACTTCTGGAAAACGGAGTATTGATGTAACGCTTCAGCACGTCTGTCCAATTCCCTGGATTTATTGGGCCTCGGCCTACAGTCATTCTCTGTGCCTTTCTGACAAATTTAAAAAAGTTGAGGAAAGTTTGGAAAACACAGCACGGACATTTATCTTGTCAGAGCAGAAAGGACAGCGTAGTCAGTTGTGTGGGGCGGGTGACAGACGTGCAGGATTGACAGTCCCAGATCAGGTTGATCCTGCGTTCTTGCTGCCGTAAGGGCTTTGAGTTCCCCAGAGCCAGACCTTATCCAGCACTTTCTCCAGTGCTGTGCTCAGGGTGCAGTGGTCTGGACCGGGCCACCAGCGCACACTGTGCACAAACGCGGACACACATTTGACCAGTTACCGCCAGTACACACTGTGCGCAAACATGGACACATTTTGCCAGTCTCAGTGTCTCTGGCTGCGGTGTGTTTAAGAAGAACACCGTGTTGCCGTGAGTCCCCGTGTTTGTTGTATCGACTTCTTGCGGTCTCCCCTGTTTGCCCTGCCGAACCCCGCTCCTCCCCGTGCCGCTGTAAAGAGGGCGTCTACTCCAAATTTGAGCAGCTCAACACTGTTGAAACGCCCCCTGATCAACACAACATGACAGCCCTACGTTTAGTCTGGTTCTGCTCCATTAATGTCCTTTGACCTTAACTCTGCGCAGCGAATTTAAAGCAAGTTTGACTTTTTGTTACTTTTTTGTTGTTCTTGCTCAGTTTTAATTCATTTTAATGATGAATGTCAGATTTGGGTCAGTGACATTTCAATGACAGCTGTGCTGAAACACATGATAGCCTTCACCGTTTCCCCCAGCTCTAGTAGCCCAACACTACAGGGAGGGGAATCATCCATTATGTAGCTTTTTCTGTACCTTTTTATTTAAAAGTCTAAAATTTTGCCTATTTAAGGGCTATTTTGTGTTCTTCAATGTTTTTCATGATTTTCGGCAACTGTTGAACCATTGTGAAATGAAAGCGTTTTCTGGAAGCTCATCAAACTCATTGTAGGAAGTTTTCTTTTCTGTGAATTTAGTAAAACACATAAAGAAGACAAAAATGAGTTTGGCTCACACTTTCACTTGGCTCCAGTTTCCTGAACGGGGGAAGTGGAAGGTGAATGGCTCCGATGTTGTTTTCACTGATTACTGTTCACTTCAGGCCGCCCCGCAGCTGTGCTCTGGGGTGCCTCATGCTGTTCATGTTTGTTCTAAATTGAGTGTGGGGTCGATTTGGTAGGCGTTTAAACACTGAAGCATCCCAGAGGGGTATCCAGACCTAATCCACCAGTGACCCCCACTGCTGCAGAGCCGTGCAGAGAGGAGACACCCCTGAAGGAAGGATCTCTCTTTTACTTTCTCTTTCAGTATTACTTTGCATTCTCTCTCCCTCTCTCCTTCCCATTCTTCCCCTTTCCCTCTCTCTCTCCTGCTTTCCCCTCTTTTTATCTATCCCACCCCTGCCCACTCTTTGCTCTCTCCTCTCTCTCATCTCTCTCCCTCCCTCTCACTCTCTCCCCCCCTCCTTCTCTCCTTCCCTCTCCCTTCCTCTCTCTCACCCTCCCTTCCTCTCTGTCCACCTCCCTCTCTCTGTGAGATGGGGGGCAGTCACATATTAATGGGATTCCCTGCCAGGGGGGGATGTTCTGCCCCATATGAGGCAGGGGTCTGCTCCTGTTTTCCGTAGCGATGTGCGCCGCAAGCCTCCACACAATGGCGGCTCTGCTTAGCATGCAGGGCCGGATCCCGAGGGGGGGTGGACTTCCCACCGCCCCCCAACAATGGCCGGGGCAAACACAGCGTCCCACACGCGGACCAGGCACTGAGGAGCTTTTCTTCCCCCGCTCTCTGACCGTATGTGAGCAGAATTGCTGGAGATGTTTCCTCACCAGAAGGCCCAGCCCTTCCGTTTCCACAGTGAACTCAAGAGCACTCCATTATCTTTGTGTCGGCTCACCTGTCTTTATTTCACTAGCCGTTCTTCCCCGTGTTAACATGCGTTTCTTCATTTAATTCATGAATATCCAGCCGGTGAACGTAAAGACCAGGGAAGAAAATACATTTCGGCACCTGCGCCTGTCCGTCAGAGAGACACTGGGACAAGTGCTGGAGGTCCAAGTCCCTGTTGGCTTATAAAGGAGGGCTTGGCAGTGTGCAAAACGAGCCGTCTTGCAACAGAGTGGGCTTTTGAAAGGCCCCGCTGGCGATGACATGGAGGAGAGGAATCATCGGGCCATTCCGCACTCCCCTGATTGTTTTCAGGCCTCCCCAATTCTCACAGAGCTGCACAGGCCAGGTGCCGTTCACCTCTCCCCAGCCTGTGTGTAATCCAGTGGCGCTCATGGATTTCACGCAGTTTACGCCGCTGGTGCTGATTGCCCAGTGACAGTGAACCCCAGCAAGCGCTGTGATTGGATAGTCTGAGCGAATTGGAATTGCTCATCACAGGTGATATTCGGTGCTTCTTCTACTCTCTTTTTCACAAGCTGGGTGATCTCGTTCAGGGCTGGCAAGCTGTCAGGTAAAGGCGGTAGTTTTGCCCTCCTAATAATCATGGTAATAAATCCGGAGGAACCGGAGGTTCGGTTATAAAATACAAGGCTACCTCTAATCTTTTCTGCCTTTCCTCTGTCGTTCTCTGCTTGTTGACGCGCCGTAAATGCTCTGTCGTCGTGCCCCTTTGAAACGTTCGCGTTGGGAGGTCTGTTGAGCTGTGGGCTGTGCTATCCGACTCTGAGTGAGACATTTAAGTTGCACATCTGGAAGCCAGTTGTTTCTCTTCTTTGTGTGGGTTGACTAGCCTTGATCCTGTCGATTCTCTTCCTGGTCTGATTTGTGCGGAGCCAGTAGGCTCTCTTTTTGACGCAGCGTGAATTGCATTAATTGCATCAATTCACAACATGTGTTATGTTATGAAACGACCCAGTGAGGTCACTTCCTGGTTCAGGTTGAATGGATCCAGTGGGTTCTCTTATTGGGCTGGTTTGAATGGATCCAATGGGTGCGGTTTAATGGATCAATTAGGCTCTCTTTCTGGATTAGGGTTGATTAGATCCCGTAGGTTTGCTTGGTGCGGTTTTAATGGATCCAGATTCTCAAGAGAGCGGAGCTCCAAATGTTTGCTCTTTTCTGGGTTCAATTTGAAAGGAGCCTGTTGATGAAGGAGCCTATGTCTGATTGTTAGGGTCAGGGGGTCAGTTGGAACGTGGGAGCCCTGCCACCGTGGTCCCACATTGCTGGAGTCTCTGGACTTCCTCTCTGGAGACCAGGCTCTCAACTCAAGGCCTTCCATTACAGGGCCCATGGTACTGCACTGAGAATGGTGATATGAGCTTCACTAAGCCTGCGAGGGGCCTTTTGGCTGTAGAATGAAAGCAGGGGCATGGGGTGATTATAATAATAAGAGTACAATTTTAATAATTTGATAAATAATATTAAACAATAGTAAGATAAGTTGTGCCTGCTGGTGTGCTCTGGTGTAATTTCTCGAGCATGGAGAGCGTGTCGGCTTATCCAACTGTAGTGTCCAAGCCCATCTCATGTTCCACAGCACTGTGCTGCACCAATTCTCCCGATCATGGCCGAAAGGGACCTACTCGTACAGAATTCAATTTAAAGCCTCAATGAACATGCACATGTATCCGAATGTGCATTAAGCCTTGCCATTCAAAAAGTCGACATGGAACAGACGGATGCATTCTGTTTCACAGCCAACCACTAAGGAGTGGCGGGAGTGGCCTGGTGCCATAACTCCGCACAGTTTTGGGGCGCGGACACCAAGTGCCAACAGTCTCAATAGGTTTAGAAGTTGTCCCACTTTCTCATTGTCCGTCTCTGACCCTGAGGTGGAATGCACTGTCACCCTGGTGGCGCGGCCTTCTCGTGTTACAGCGGGCCATCGATCGTCAAAGGTTAAAGGTCACGTAGACATCCTCGCTAACCAGCTGTGCGGCAGGCCCTGAAAGTATGTTGGTGATGACCGTGCTGCAAAGCGAGATAGTATATGTGCGAAGGTTGCACAGTCAAATGCAAATGCATCGGGCATGGAGCCCACTCAGTCAGCGCACAGTACCTGTTTCTCATCATGTGAAGGACGAGCCGTTAACGAGAAGCGCTCCGTCCTGCAGAGGGTTAGGGCTAGTCATCTCAGTTTTTGCCAGGCGTTTTTAAGGCTGGCCGTATGAGGTGGTGGTGAGCCAGGCATTTTTAGTAGGGGTGCACCGATATATAGGTGTACTGTCGGTATCGGCCGATATTTGCCTTGTTGACTGCAATCGGCTTATTGGCCAATAAAATTAAATTGAACGATTGCAGTGACCGATAATTATCCATCAGTTTGTGTTGCATCAATCTGGTCTAAATGTTCAAACTTGAATGGAATGGCAGTATCTTTTATTTACAGTCTAAACTCACTGAAATCAATCCTAATTTACTCCTCTGACGATGCTGCGATTGACTAGCTATCACGAGCACTCTGGCACTTCATGCAGTCTTGCACAAGATGCACGCTGGAGCTGGGCGATATGGCCAAAAAGAATTAGCATTATATGTTGACCAAATGCTTCGATAACGATATTGAAACGATAATTTGTATGAGGAAAAAAGCTGAGTATATACTGATATTGAAACGCAACTTTATTTAGTATCAATACTTGTATGTGTGTACGTATTCAAGGATAATTTCAAGTATAAAGTTTGCACTTTGCGTAAACAAATACAAAAATGTATATACATACAGTAGGCTCCTTGCTTATTCACACCTTTGATAAAATTGAACAAATGAGATTGTATAAAATAAACTATATACATAATGAGGTATATTTTATGTTAAAAAAATTCTGAAAATTCCAAAGCTACATTATTAATACAATTGTTCAGAAAAACATATTTCGTTTTTTCCAGAAAACATCTGGATCACAATTATTCATACCCCTAACTATTCTTTTAAATTTAATCCCAACAAAAACAAATCTTCATATTTGAAGTTCATTGGAAAGTTATGGAACTATACAGTAGCCTAGAATGGTTTCCTCTTTCCCTTGGGTATAAAAAGGAGTGAACACACGTTTGAAATACTGTGCCATCATCATAGTGAAAGGCAAAGAACACCCTGAAAGCATCAGACAAAAGGTTATTGACCTTTACAGATCAGGAGATGGCTACAAAAAATGAAAAAGTTAAAAGATACCACTTTCCACTGTTGTCAATTATTAGGAAGTTTAAGGGTCACTGGAACAGTAGCTAACCTGCCAGGTAGAGGACGCAAGTCTATCTTGCCCCCACGTGTAGTGAGACGGATGGTTTGAGAGGCAAAAAGAAGTCCAAGGGGCACAGTTCAAGATCTTCAAAACAACCTGGCATCTTGGGGTTACAAGGTGTCTACAGCTACCATTTGACGACACCTACATGACAATGGCCTTATGGCAGAGTTGCAAGAAGGAAGCCTCGTTTGAAGACAATTCACCGAAAAAGGCATCTTGAATTTGATTTATTTTGTTCATCTTTATCAAGGGTATGAATAAAAACAGAGCCTACTGTATATGGCTGCCTTTTCGCGTCTGCATATGATTTTTTGCTTGCCTTTGCCTCTCTTTTTTCGCCATGGATTCTTCATATTCATTTTTGTGATAACTTCTCAAATGATGGAACAGATTACACGTATTCCAGTCTGCCTCCAGGACCGCTTTGTTACAGTGCTTGCAGAACATGCCTCCTTTCTGCTCTTTGTCAGCTTGTTTGTAACAAACGTAACCTCACGCAACTGACGTGCAGCCTTTCTTAGGGACTAAATCCTGTTCGTTTCAAAGCTGGCTGTGATTGGCTGTGTTGTGTGTTGGTTGGAAAAAGAGCAAAAACCCAAAATTTGGTTATCGCCATGCTGTTTTTGTTGACACTGTCAAACTTAGAAAATGTCGGCTGTGTGGGCGCATTACAAGGTGTTGGAGAAAGACAACCGATTTGCTATTTGTAACAAATGCTCCAGTGAGATTTCAAGAGGAGGCAAGGAAGGATTTTAATACATCAAATCTGTTCAGCTATTTACAAGTAAGACATGTAGCACAGTACATGTGAAAGTATGAGTATGTGAAAGAATGTTACAATAGAAGCTGTTCCATACATTTGTATGGTTGAATTTGTGCTCATTGAAAAGTACAATGAAGGGCAGAATTGTAAAAAAAAATTCAGGGCACAAATAGGACAATAAATAACACATTATCGGTATTGGGCGATTGTGTTATTTGAATTATCATTATCGGTCCAGAATTTTCATATCGGGGCATCCCTAGCGTAAACCAAAGTAACTGACCCAGACCACTTTAACAGGGGTGGCACAGAACCGTATGGCGGGGGACATTCAAAATGTAATTAATTTGAAAAGATGTGATTGACAACCTAATAACCTATCAAGAGCCAGATTAAGTAGATGAAGTAGAGCCAACCAAATTTCTGTGGGGGCAGGTGCCCCCCAGGCCCCTCCCTGGACACACCCCTGACGTGCAGCCTTTATTAGGGACTAAACTTGGTTCGTCTTCAATCTTGTTGTCACGTTTTGTCTAGTTAGTGGGTTTACTGACTGAACAAATTCACTCCATGCGTCGCTAGCTCCAAGTTTGGCACTTTGATGACGCTTCCCTCTGGCTTCACTACAGTGAAGTTGCACTTCATATCAAGGCTGGCTGTGATTTGTTGGGTTTCTGCTTTGTGTCTTGATGATGGAAAAAATGGCAAAACGAATGCAGGAATTATTCTCCTCCGCGCAACGATGTTCTAGCCTAACCGCAATCATCGACATTTGTACATTTTGATCATTTTGCCGCAGTTGATAATTCTAATTACAATAACGTGTAAAATGTGGTTATCGCCTAGTTCTAATGCATGCTTGCTTTCAGACATGCTGTTTTTGTTGACACTCAAGTGAAGAAAATGTCGGCTGTGTGGGCGCATTACAAGGTGTCGGAGAAAGACTATTATTTATTTGTAACAAATGCTCCAATGAGATTTCAAGAGGAGGCAACTCAAGCAAGGATTTTAATACATTAAGGGCCCTAATTTTGAATCAGGACTGTGTCGGTAACACAGACGCAAAGTGAGGACGGTGGCGTTTTAGGGCGTGTCTAACACAATTTTGGTAATTTCGTGACTTAGGACGATAGCGCACCTCTGGCACAGTTGTAAAAGAGGTTGGATTAGCTTCAAAAAAATACATGTGGGTGTGGTGGGGGTTTGGTTTCATAATGGCCAATCAGAACACCTATTTTCTATCCCTTTAAATACCAATGCACTAATGCTATAGCAAATTGGCCCAACTCGGCGGAGACGGGACATATTCTGTTTGCAACAGACGAAACTGGCAATTCGCTAGCGCTAGGTCATAACGCCGCTTAGCGAAGGCACGAAAATAGGGCCCGAAATCTCATCAGCCATTTACAAGTAAGACATGTAGCACAGTACGAGTATGTGAGAGAATGTTACAATAAAAGCTGTTCTATTCATTTGTATGATTGATGTTTTTTTTTTTTACCAGGGCACAAATAGGACAATATATAACAAAGTATCGGTATAGGGCGATTGTGTTTTGAATTATCGGTATCGGTCCAGAATTTTCATATCGGTGCATCCCTAGTTTTTGAGGCTGGCCGAATGAGGTGGTGGTGAGCCAGGCAGGGCCGGTGGTGTGGGAACTCCTGAACAGCGCTGTGTCATTGGCACATTGCCTGGTTCCTGTTCTAAAAAACGGGTGACACCCCCACCCTACTCGCGTGCCGGTCCCATGCTGTCCCGCGAGGATGATGCGATGCTCTTCTGATCGTTCCCGTGGATCCATCATTCAGTAAACCCCACCACCCATAGACCTTGATACTCTCTCTTCCTTTTTTGATGTCATTATCCTACCAAAATAGTGGTTCCCTCTTTTTTTTTAAAGTAGTTTTTAGACTTGCGTACACAGCTAATGTGCAGACAGAAGCAAGGAGGCGGAAGAGGGTCCTTTGATACTCTGTCACTGCTGATCACAGAGCCAGCCTGACACCGAGACGTGGCCCACGCTCAATCAGCAGATTATGTCAATCAGCTGAGAGTCTTAAGAGGTGGCAGTTGTGAAAGAGATTTTCATTATTTGAGTCTTGAGTTGTCCACGAGCAGTTACGGTTTTTCCTTTGTTCCTGAATGTAGCGATCGAGTAGACTGCTCGCTGGAGTTTCAGCGGCCCAATTCTGAAATGCATTCCTGGGGAATGGATTGGGATTTGGGGGGCGGGTGTCCTGGTCTGAACCCTGACAGAGCCCGTGCTCATTAAACACTCAGCACACACAGCTGTCTCTGCCACTGCCCTGCCGTTATTCCGTTTGGGTTTTGTACAATGAGGCACATTTCAGCAGGTCCTCTTGTGGACCGCAGGCACGGCGTCAGGCTGATTCTGAGTTCTGTGTCTCAGGACAGGAGGAAAGAGGGAGGAGAAGCGAAGGAAAGAGGGAGGAGGAAATGCAAACCTGCCGCTTCTCTGAAACCCGGGCACTGCGATGCTCGCTGACACCTCTAGCTCTCGGAACAGGTTTCTCCTTTAGCCTACCTCCAGAAATATCTCCCAACATTTCCAGAATGATTATAATAGTATAATTTTTTTGCATAGTTTTCAGTGTCCAAATATCCACTTGATTAGAAAGAACTGAGCTATTCAAGTTTCTAAAGAAATGCTAGATTATATGAAGAATGCTAATGATTTTTTTCATTTTAATAAATTCTTCCCAAAGTCTGACTAAAAATGGAATTCAGGGGGGGAGGAAATGTGCACCCTGTTGTTGACTTGAAGAGGGCACTGTGTTTTCCTTAATACGTCCTTTTTTCAGAATCCCCAGAATCCAGCCGCCTCTGGAGGATCGGATCTTTCCTACACAGCCTGGAGTCGCGGCTGTATACAGTGTGAGTGTGGACGCCCTGATCGCCCGAGCCCTACACACACCCTGCTCGACTGCTGTCCAAACCCCCACACCTTCCCATCATCCACACACGTCTGCTCCTCCATCTAAATTAGGGATGTGCTTTGGGCTCAAATTTGCATATTGGTTATTGGCGCCAATTCTTAGCAGTTAACCATTAAAACTGTTTGACCATTATATTTGGTCAACGTGAATTCAAGGAATTTAATTGAAGTCAATTAAAGCAGCGGTCCCCAACCTTTTTTGCACCATGGACCAGTTTCATGCAAGACAATTTTTCCACGGACCGGAGGGGGGAGAATCACGCGCATAACAAAACACAATAAAGTGCATATTATATCATTGAATTATTAATTTAATTATTACATTTATAATGTAAATGTGACTCAACTCACCATAATGCAGAATCGGTGGGAGCACTGAGCTTGTTTCCCTGCAACGAGACGGCCTTTTCAAAGAAGCTCTCCAGCAATGTTTGTTTTTTACTCATTTTTGCTAGGGTTAGCTTGTGGGCTTAATTCATCGGTGCATGGAAAAAAACTGTGACTGAGACAAGTGTGGAAAAGAGGCACAGACGGAAGTGGTCATTTTTCCAAATATAACACCCTGCAGACTGCGATAGTCAATAAAATGGAAATAAAATAAACATTTAAACGTTTTTATTCTTTCTGTGCGGCCCGGTACTGGTCCGCGGCCCGGTAATTGGGGACCCCTGAATTAAAGGGCTAAGGAATAATGTAACAGTGCTTTATAGCATACGATCCGATTGTTGCATTGTAAGCTAACGGACTGTTAGCTTTGCTATATCCAATAAAACGGTCATAATCATGCATAATTGAAAGAAATGTATTCCTTATTTACACCAGACAATTTAATTGTATTTTAATAGTAACATTTACATTTTCAGAACATCAATAGCCACTTTCCCACATGCACCTTAGCCCGTAAATGTTTTGTTAATTTTCTGTGTTGGCTTCATGTGAGAACAGGAGTCAGAGTTGCTTTTCCGTGTAAGACGCTCTGGAATTTACCTGCTCAGGACTTGGTAAGATTTACGGAAATCTTCCGCCACGGCTCTAGTGGGAACAAAAGCAGAAACATTCCTGGATAAAGCATGCAAACGGTTACGACGTTCTTACGTATGACGGTTTTACGTTGCCAGGTGCATTCATAGTATAATATTATATATAACAATATAATATAATAAGTTATGTTAACACACTAGCTAGCTAGCTAGTTAAATGATCAAACCATACATTCAAACTATTATTTTAACTATTTACATCGCGAGTTAGCGAACTAGCATTTCACATCCAGCTAGCTACTGTCGCTAGTTTATGGAGGCTATTTTCCTAACATTTAACATCCATCTATCTGATAGCAATTAATTGCGATATAAAAATCTGATTACATTAGGCAAATGGATAGCTATGTGGCATAGGAGCATTGTATTAACTAATCACATCGCCAAAAGTGAACATTAGCTAGCTAGCCGATTGATAGCTGGCTAGTAATGTTGCCAGTAGTTTTGTCTTCTATGTGCATAGTTAAGAAATGTGTAACCTTCTTTCAAGAGTCGACTCTTGAAAGGTCATAAGATGTGTTAAATATATGGCCAGGGGGTTCAGTGTCCTCAGCATCAAAATCCACAGACTTCCTACGCGAACAAGGTATAATGAGACAGAAGGCCCAGGTCATTAGCAAACTGAAAAGTCTGTGTAAAACAAGTCTTCAATTGAATACATCCTGAATTGACTAATCTATCCTGAACAATCATGTCATGTGGGAACAGACTCTACACTGCATTTTTCCGTATAGGAGACCTATATGGGAACGATGAAAAACGCTACCTTTGTGGATAATTGAAGCCGGCAATGTTGCGGATTCCATGTGGGAAAGGGGCTAATGATGAACGGGTTCGCTTAGCTAGTTGGCTACGTTAGCTGCTTTATCATTTGAATTTGGCAGGATGTGGAATCGCGTCAATGCAGCGCTGCCTTTGTGGGGCTGATCGCTCGTTCCTTGCGGGTGCTTATTTGTGATGCGATCGAGCAGAGCTCTGCTGCTCTGTGAAAATGTTCTCTCTAAATGATAAAAATTAGCATTTAAATTGTCTCTTTGTGCGTTTGTCTCCTCCTTTCTTATAAAATGTCCAAATGTGACTCTTTCTTTCTACAGGCGAGACATTTGTAAAGATATCTATACTGATTTCTAGTAAGACTTGCATTCCTTCACGACGTACATTTTGTCACAGGGCATTCTTGAAGGCACTGCACTATCGTTTTCCTTTCAGTAATAATCCTTATATCGTTTCGCATGCTAGTTATGAAGAATCATACCCCTACTGTAAAGCGCCAGGCTGCCTGATCATCCACACGACCCCGCTGCTCTCTCTCGAAACCCCCTGACCTGATCATCCACACGACCCCGCTGCTGTCTCGAAACGGCCTGCAGCTGCTGTTATCCCAGCGGAATGCAGGTTGCGTGTGTGGGTCAGACGCGCCCCCGGCCTCCGTACTGCAGGTCTGGGTAACCCGCTGTGTAATCTGTGACGGTGATCCGTGTTGTTCTGCGGAAGTGTGTCCTCTCTGAACTCGTGCGACTCGCTGAAATCGCACCTCTACCACCGCAAGGCCTCCTCCCCCTCCCCCTCCCCCGCGTGCCGCGTGTGGCTGGCTAAGTAGACACACAGCAGGAAAAGGCACAGTAACCCTAAAGTACTGTGTCAGCAGAGATGGCGTTCGGTTAGCGATCCCTGTGCCTGGGCTAGTGACCTTTGCCCACCTGTCGCCTCACCTCACGGGCTCTGCTGGTCTTGGGCTCCCGCACCCCGGCAAACTGCAGCCCTGAGATTAGTGTACGTAATCCTGGGTCACGCTCACACAGCATCTGAGATTACTGCCCCTGTGCAAACCTGCAAACTGCCCCACCGGGAAGTGTGTCTGGGACTGTGAGATTGTGAGGGGTTGACACTGTAAGTGTGTGTGTGTGTGTGTGTGTGTGTGAGTACGTGCACGAGAGAGCATAACACTGAATGTGGGTTAGATAAAACAGCGCACGCTTGTGAGTGTTTTGTGCGAGAGAGCAAGCCCGTGTGCACGCGTGTCCATACGTGCGTGTCCGAGTGCACGCATTCAGGCGTCGGGAGTCATTCGGTGCAGGAAACAGGCGATATCATTTCCGCCAGGGAAAAGGGAGAAGTGGCTCGGGGCCCGATTGTATTCCTGCGGGTGAGGCAGTGCGTTTAACCGAATCTCCACCTCCAGCTGCCGAAGCGGAGCGCGAGAGCAGGCTAAAGCCCCTCCCAGAGTTAATCCCCGGAGTCTGACTTTTATTCCGCACCTTAACCGCAGAGCCACGGCTTTAATCCGGCGAACATTCCCCGCGCCGTGGCTACATTCCGTGATTGTGTACATCTGAAATAAGATTCCAGGCCACCGGAGACAGCGCTGGCCTCTCTGGCCCTTTTGTACGCCGGGAGCGATGGTGTCAGAGAGGTGCAGTGCTGGCTGACGTCCCGGGAGCGGAGATGGAGTTGAGCGGCCTCGCCTCTTTGCTCCGGGCCCGAAATAAAGCCCTCTCTGTCGTCGTCGTCATCGCCGTCCTCCCCTCCCCCAGGCTGTTTTGTCTCTGTAATAACGTGGGCCGCTCCTCAGAGCGCCGGAAGGAAGTGACCATGGCTCCTTATGGCTCTTGTCCCCCAGCTTGTCACACAAGTCCCTTCTTCTTCATCGATTGCTCTGGTCTGATGTTTGCCAGGGCTGCCAGCTCATCACACACGTTCGCGCTCGTGCCGATCGATTGCTCTGGTCTGAGATGTGTCGGGGGCTGCCAGCTCATCACATGCGACCTCCTACCTCTTGTCCATCGATTTCTCTGGTCAGGGCTGCCGGGCCATCATGAATGCACTCTCTTTCTCTCTCACTCTTTCTCCATCTCTCTCTCTGGCCGATTGATATCTCTGGTCTTAGGTGTGCTGGAGCTTGCTGGCTTATCTTTCTCACACACACACACACACACACACATACACACACTCTTTATCGTGGATTGATTGGTCTGGTCTGAGATGTGCCAAGGCCGCCTCTCTCTCGCCGATCAGTTGGTCTGGTCTGAGATGTGCTGGGGCTGTCAGCTCTGGGGATTGGAAGAGCTCTTGCCCGGCCGTGTGACTGGGTCTGTGTGTGATTCAGACCCGCCCGTGTGACTGGGTCTGTGTGTGATTCAGGCCTGGCTGTGTGACTGGGTCTGTGTGTGATTCAGGCCCGGTTGTGTGACTGAGTCTGTGTGTGATTCAGGCCCGGTTGTGTGACTGAGTCTGTGTGTGATTCAGGCCCGGTTGTGTGACTGAGTCTGTGTGTGATTCAGGCCCGGCTGTGTGACTGGGTCTGTGTATGATTTAGGCCCGGCTCTCTGTGCGATTCAGACCCGGCTGTGTGACTGGCTCTCTGAGTGATTCAGACCCGGCTGTGTGACTGGCTCTCTGAGTGATTCAGACCCGGCTGTGTGACTGGCTCTCTGAGTGATTCAGACCCGGCTGTGTGACTGGCTCTCTGAGTGATTCTGTGTGACTGGCTCTCTGAGTGATTCAGACCCGGCTGTGTGACTGGCTCTCTGAGTGATTCAGACCCGGCTGTGTGACTGGCTCTCTGAGTGATTCTGTGTGACTGGCTCTCTGAGTGATTCAGACCCGGCTGTGTGACTGGCTCTCTGAGTGATTCAGACCCGGCTGTGTGACTGGCTCTCTGAGTGATTCAGACCCGGCTGTGTGACTGGGTCTGTGTATGATTTAGGCCCGGCTCTCCGTGCGATTCAGGCACCGGCCGTGTGACTGGCTCTCCGTGTGATTCAGGTTCCCAGGCCCGTCGGCCCTCCCTACACAGCTCACGACATCACCAAGGGACACCCAAACCTGGCGGGCACTCCGCCCGGCCACGCCTCCTCCCCGGGACTCTCTCAGGTATCAGTATCCACAGCTCACCTATATCGCTACCTTAAGGGCTGGGAGTCAGGCAGAGGGGTGAGTGCGTCCGTGTGTCGCCGCCAGTGTCTCTCTCTCTCTTTCTCTCTCTCTCTCTCTCCGTCCGTCCGTCCTCTCGTCTGCGTCTCCATCCGTGTCTGTCCGTGTCCAGCGCTGCCACCACCACCCGTCACCCTCATCCTGAGAAGCGCGGGGGGGGGGGAGGTGCGTGAGTGAGTGACTGAGTGACTGAGTGAGTGCGTGTGTGTGTGTGTGAATGCACAATAGACTGAGAGTGTACATTTAGAGACAGGAAATGATCGGGGTTTTCTTTGCTGCAGTCTGATTGATTAGCCCATTAGCAGTCTCTCTGAGTGGACGTAGGCAGTAAACTGCAGTGGGTTTGATGTCGTTCACATTCTGTGTGATGCAGATAACTTGTGTTGTACATCTCTGTAAGCGCACCGCACATTCAGTCAGTGTACATTTCCGTTCTTATTTTTACAACATTCCGTTCGAATTATGCACGGAAATGTTTGACACCTCAGTTGAAAGTGCGAACCTTCGCAACACCTTTGCTGAATTAGATTTTCCCCTTCTACCTAGTGTTTTTTTCTGCACACTTTTCATATTTGAGTTTTGACACAAAACCATGACTGTGACAGGAGAAAGGCACAAAATATGCCGGTGCACATTTCGTACTCGGTTTAGCGCAGCTGTTCATGTATAGTGAGTATAAGTATAAGTGCCATTGGGGTTAGATTGAACAGTGTGTGTAGAGTGGAGGCAGCCCTTCCAGAATGTGTGTTTTGGTGCTGTGGTACTTCCTGTTTTCTGTCTGGAGCGTGTGTGTGTGTGTGTGTGTGTGTGTGTGTGTGTGTGTGTGTGTGTTTGTGTGTGAGTTCGTGTGTGCGTGTGCGTGTGTGTGTGTCTGTCTGCCTGTCTGTCTGTGTGTGTGTGTGTGTGTGTGTGTGTGTGTGTGTGTGTGTGTGTGGGTGTGTGTCTGTGGGTGTCCGTGTGGGTCTTTGTATGTGTGAGCGTTGGTGTGTGTCAGCCTTGTTTCCTCTAAGTGATAAACAGTCTCTGCCTCTATGTAGCGGTCTTTGCCCATGTTAGATTTACTGTTGACTTCACAGAAGATAATGTGTTTGTTTCTGCTTGCTTTATTTTGCTGTGTTTACCTGCTTTCATTAATGTTCACTGTCAGAAATGATGGAATGGTTTATGGGAACTGGCCCATTCTGGCCCGCGACAGTTGATCAGAAGTGGGTTTTGCCGCTGTTATTATCATTGATATATTTGGCACACGCGCGCATCCAGAGCAGATTACTTGAGGTGTGGAGGCAAGATGCATTTGAATGCCTGTCACAGGAGCACTAAGATCAAGGGCATAGACATGAAAGACATCACATGAAAGCATCAGACGGCAAAAAGATGGGACCACTGATCTAAGCGTATACGTAGTGCTTAAGGTGATGCATGCAGTTGAACAGGCTATGTGTGTGTGTGTGTGTGTGTGTGTGTGTGTGTGTGTGTGTGTGTATGTGTGTGTGCGTGTGCGCGTGCGCGTGTGTGTGTGTGGGTGCGTGCGGGTCTGTGGGTCTGTGTGTGTCTCTGGGTGTGTGGGTGTGTGTGTGTGTGTGTGTGGGTGTGTGGGTCTGTGTGTGTGTGCGTGTGCGTGTGCGTGTCTGTGTGCGTGCGTTGGTCTGTTGATGCTGTAGGGTCAGTGTGCATGCAAGCCGTCAGTATGTTGCCATGGGCAGCTCTAGGCTGTCTCTACTGTGCTGTCTGCTGGACTCTGTCTCCGCTGTTTTTAATGTCTTCTGAGCCCTTGTTTCTTCTGAGCTTTACTCTTGTACTTGTCCGCCTCGCATGCATGCACACAAGTACGTACGCACACACACATACACACACATGCAGAAAAACGTGCACACACACACACACACACACACACACACACACACACACACGCATATGCAGAAAAGCACACACATGCACACACACACACACACACATGCACATACACACGCACACCCACGCATGCATACACACACACACACACACACACACACACACAAGCATGCACACTTCATTCTGTACCAGGAGCAGAGTGACTCAGCTGTTCTGGAGCAGGTCCCCTCTGTGATGAGAGATCTCTTATTTCCACACCATGGCACGGCCCCCTGCAGAGGCTGACGACTCTATTAATAGCCCACGCTCCCCCCCCGAGGGAGCGGGGCTGTAGTCACCCTGCCTCTGAGCTGCGCTAGCCAGCCAGCGGGACCAGGGAGCGGGGCTGTAATGAGTGGCCGGGTGCCGTGGAGACCCGCTCTGCTCCGCGCCGAGCAGAGGGCAGCGCAGTGCGCCCCACCCGCTCCCCCCACCCACCCGCTCCCGCGCCCCGAACAGCTGTGCCGGCTCAGTCACGCTGCGTGCTGTGTGAATGAATGTTTCAACCGCGCCAGCTAACCACCCTTCTGCGCTCTCTCTCTCGCTCTCCTGTCCCACCCCACCCCACCCCACCCCCCTCCCTCGCTCCCTTCCTCCCTCCCTGCAGTCTCCGTACCCCTCCGGGCAGAATGCCGCCACCACCCAGCTGGTGTACTCTCCACCGACGCAGCCAATGAACGCACAGCCACAGAGTCGCCCGGTAAGCGACCCCGCCCGCCTCCCTCCACTCCGGTTGGGGTGCGAGGGTGGCATTTAGAGCCGTTTTTCTAAAGTAGTAGAATGAGGGGGAAAAGTGGGTCATTGCTGCTCCGCGAGCCGTCGGCGGCCGGGACATAAAGGGTTACCCGGTTCCCGAACGTCATGCCCGTAGGCCGCCGTCGCGGCCGTGCTTACACAGCGGGATTAAGTGGGTCTGAGTCTAATGAGGTTGTGATGCTTTATGGGCCCGGAGCATCCAGTGGCGTAGGTGCTGTGGGGAACTTTGGGCGCAGGGACAGGCCAGTGTGTGTGGCCTCTGCAGCGTGCGATATGTCAGGCAGCGTGTGTGTGTGTGCGTGCGTGCGTGTGCGCGGGACAGGAGGCGTACAAGGACACACGCTCCCTCAGGGCCTTGTGCTCATTTGTAACCGCGTGCCACGTGCCACTGTTATTCTCATCTGTTGCTTTTTTCTCTTTTCCTGTTTTTCTGCCATTCCCCCCTCCCCCCCCCCTCTTCAGTTTGCAACGGGACCTCGGCCTTCCCACCACCAGGTAAGACTTTCGCTCCTCTCCTGACTCCTCACTGTCTAACTCAGGGTCTGGGTCCTGCCCAGTCTCCTGGAAGGGTCACGTCTGTGGTTGCCATGATGAGCCGTACGCTAGGAAGTGTGCGCAGATTTGTGTTGTTTGTTTGCAGCCACAAGGTTTCCGTTTTCATAAAGGGGACTTTAGTGATCATTCCCCCCAGCGCACTGTGCTCATGTCTGTACAGAGGAACACCCTGTGTGTGTGTGTGTGTGTGTGTGTGCGTGTGCGTGTGTGTGTGCGTGTGTGTGTGCGTGTGTGTGTGTGGGTGCGTGCGTGCGTATCCGATTCCTTCATGCTGTTCACGGCTTCACGAGACGTGAACGTTCCGTTCCCAGAACAGATCGGCCCCTTTCTTCAGGCGTCTCACGGCAACGTGCTCACCTGTGGGCGGGGCTCTGAGCACCTGTCCGCTGTGCTGCTAAAGTTCCTGACTGCACGTTGTCCTCCATGTTGGGCACTGGTGTAAGATACCAGCCTGTGGGCAGCAGTGCTCTGTCAGACGTGCTGTTAAAACCGAGCTGCTCTCAGGGAACAGGCCTGACTCCGCACAAGCCCGCGCGAAGCTCCATTTTTGCCGACTCACGGTGACTGCGATATGCGGAGCCGTAGCCCCCCTTCCCTCCGCGAGGCGAAGTCCTTGCTACAGCCACGCCCCTTCCCTTCCCTTCCCGTAGAGCGAGCTTCAGGCCCACGCCGAGCACGCTCGTCTTCCGGCTGCAGGAGGTTAAAAATAGAGGCGAACCTAAACAAAGGCCCGAGTTTCAAACCATCCCTCACCTTCGGCGGCTAATTCAGCACATTCCTGCCCACGGTGTCCCCGGTCCCTGTGGATCAGAGCCACGTGGCACAACCTCCTGAAACGAGAGTCCCGATTGGCTCAGGGGTTCCCGGTTCGGGGAATCGCTCACAACCTTTCCCCGGGTCCGGTGGGGCACGTCCGCGCCCCGATGAAGCGTTTTCCCCGAAACAGAAAACGGTGCGTCACCGTGGCATTCTCCTCCGGGCTGGAGTGTGCCGTTTGCTTCGGCTCGGTAGTGCAGAACCGTGCCGGCTGGCCACGGTGAAGTAAGAGGAAGTCATTAGCGCTGCTTCTGGGGTTCGCTTGCGTAACGCTGCCAGCACAGCACAGCCCCGGTGGGGGGGGCGGGAGGGGAGACGGCCTCCTCCCGTAGCACCGCCAGACTCTGTTTTGGCTGCCGTCGTTTTCTTTTGCCGCAACGTTGTGTCTTGTTTGCTGTCCGTTGAGTAAACAGAGGAGGCCGGGGGAGGGGCGGCGCTACTTGGCGCAGGCTAACGTGCGAATGTATTATTTTGCAAAAAAAACCCCCAAAAAACCTTGCACAATCACCACAGTGCGTTTCCTTAAGCCCGCGTGGCGCTCCAAAAAGGCCGGCTGTGTGAGAACGGGGCTTCGGTTTGATCCACCGCGAGGGACGGGGCCCCGCGTACCCGTGTTCGCCAGCTGCTCCCCGGGCCCCGCGGGCGTGAGCGAATCTCGGCCGACAGGCGCCGCGTAACGTGAGCAGGTGGCCGCAGCGATGGAGAAGCCAACGCAGCGGTTTAATGATTACCGTCTCAGGCGCGGCCCTGTCCCGTGTAAAGTGGTGAAGCGCAGCAAACGACGGGACCGTGCGCTGAGGCTGGGAAAAGATGGCGGCCGGGCAGGATCGCGCGCAGGTGGGCCCGCACAAAGGTGTCGCTCAGTTCGTTCAGCCGCTGACCTCTGCCGGTTTGATGTTTGTCCACAGGCGCGTGTGACTTCGTCATGCGCTTTGTCACACGTTTGTGTATGGCATAGGCTACACGCTGTAAGGCTAGCGCTGCCTCTCGGGTTTAAAGTCTGTAGGCTATATTGTTAGTCATAGGCCTAGTTTATAGGCCTATTTAGAGTATACTCTAACTCAGGGGTGGGCAATCTTACCCTGTGTGAGCCGGTGTGGGTGCAGGCTTTTGTTCCAACTGAACAGTGACACACCTGATTCCACTAATCAAAGCTCTGATTGAAGACCTTGATTAGCTGATTAGTCAAATCAGGTGAGCTACTGCTCGGCTGGAACAAAAGCCTGCACCCACACCGGCCCACACAGGGTAAGATTGCCCACCCCTGCTCTAACTCCTAGTTAGAGTATAGGCCTAGTTTTTACTGCACTCTTTCCTAGACGTCCCTTTAAATATAACTGACTATGGGACGCGTCATTACATCTGTCAGCTCTGTGTATGGGCGTTATTCGTAGATTACAACGGTTCCGTTACTGTGTTTTATACAGTCGGCGTGAGTTCAGTTTTTTAGTTACCGAGTTCAGTTTTTCACCTGTTCTTAGTTCTGTTTTGCTCAGCGACTGGTGTGAGAGGAAGGTGTCAATGGTTGTTTGGGTGTGTCGTATACAGTCAGCGTGAGTTTGCGGTATTTTTGACTTAAGGCTTTAATATTCCGGCCTATATATAGAGTTGACGTATCGCACTGCCGAGTCATCTGACTGTGTGTTGAAATCACACAGATTGACCTTTGTGTAGACCGCGTTCAAACTGTCCAGGGTCAGAAAGTTCTTACCTTACTAAGAACATTTTGTTTCCAATGGCCTGATTTCTGATAAAAAGATCTGATGGAAAGATTGTTCTCGCCGTTACACGGCCCACACCGCTGTGCAGCTAGCGTCCCGTTTTTTGTCAGCAATGTGGTAATCATTAATGGAAACTCCCTGCGACAGAGCTACGCACATGTGGTATTCGGTACAGTTCATAGGGTGACATCACTTCCTGTTTCGCTTTCACCAAGTCTGCTCGTCACCGCCAGGAATGAAAAACTGGCTTTATCGACGCGCCGAGCCAAGAGAAAGTTTGTCGTTAACATTTGACCTTCGCTCTCTGACTGGCGCTGGAACAGCCCGACCCTGGAAACACTGGATTAAATGTGTGAAGCTGTGTCTGAGTCTGAGCTGGACCGAGGGGGCCTTTTAGAAGTTAGCGAGAGCCGCTTCTTTTTCCCGATTGAGCGTGTGTGGTTAAGTGGAGTGCTGGTAAAGGAGGAAAACTGCCAGCGTCGCCAGTGGAAAGCCTGTGTTCTCGTAGGGAAGCAAACGGCACGTTCTCCTGTTCCCTAGCGCCCTGTCTGTCTGGCCAAGTGATCCCAGCAGTAAGCGTGCAGCGCGAGTGTGGGCTAGAAGTGGGAATCGGAGCTGGCACCTGATTGGGTGGCCTGCGGTGTGTGTGGCAGCTCGAGGGCGGAGACTCGGTTTAGGAGAGTCGTGTTCAGATGGAGGACGGGAGGAGCTCCGTGTCGTCCCCCAGGCAGGCGGAACGATACTTTTTTGCGTGGCGCCGTGTTTCCTGTGAAGATGTACAGGCCAAAGGGCGTTCGGGTCCCCCACAGGTGAAGCCAGAGACCTGTGAAAAGTGCCCCTCTAGATGCAAAGTGTGTTCTCAACACAGAGTCATTGCACCAGGGTCGGCCGAGGTCAGCCAAGGATATTCAGGGTCATCCAAGGTCAGCAGGAACTTGTGTGCCTTCACCCACCTCCTGCCACCTCTGAGATGTCATTGTCTCAATGCTTCATTGTCTCAATGCTTCATTGTCTCAATGCTTCATTGTCTCAACGTCTTATTGTCTCAATGCTTCATTATCTCAATGCTTCATTGTCTCAATGCTTCATTGTCTCAATGTCTCATTGTCTCAACGTCTTATTGTCTCAATGCTTCATTATCCCAATGCTTCATTGTCTCAATGCTTCATTGTCTCAATGTCTCATTGTCTCAACGTCTTATTGTCTCAATGCTTCATTGTCTCAATGTCTCAAAGTCTCAAAGTCTCAATGCTTCATCATTTCAATGTCTCACTGTATCAATGCTTCATTGTCTCAACGGCAGCAGACCTCAGTGCAGGTAACCAGGAGCTTGTTGACAGCGGCTTTACAAATGCCTGTATCAGAGTGCCTGAGTGTCAGTACATAGAGAACTGCACACGTGTGTGGGTGTGTACTAGTGTGTATGTTTGTGGGTGTATTCTCGCTTGTCTGGTTGTGTTCTCGTTTGTGTGTGCGTGTGTGTGTGTACACATCTGTATGCGCATTAGTTTGTGCTTTGCACTCATTAGTGTGGATTCCCATTGGCTTCTTTCTCTTTCCTGCTTCAATATTCAAGGGAGGATTCAGGCCCATTCAGGTAATTAAAAGTCTCTGTAAGTGCATGGCATGGCTACCCACCACCATCTGCTCCCCCTCCCTCCGTCCTTTCCAAAATCACCCCCCCCCCCCTTTTCTTCTGTCTGTTTTTCATTTCCTTCTTTTATTCCTCTCCGGAGATCCCTCCCCATCTCATAATGGGAGGAACGGGGCCTTTGATTTTTCTTCCAACTTTCCGCCGTTTTCCGCCGTACTGTACACGTACGGTTTCTTTTCATTTTGACATCTTTGAAATGTATTTGAGAAGCATGCTGAACTGCAACAAGCATCACCTTTTCTGCTTAAAATATGCATGGACACATGGAGGGGAAGAATGAACACTCGATGGGTGATTTCCCCACGTGCTCTGTCATATCCTCTCTGCACAGGCTCCTCTTCCTGTTAAAACACTCAGACTGCAGCCACTGCCTTGTTAAGTGCAGCTCCAGTTGTTTCATGTGGTTTGGTGGATAGGGGCTCCCCACAGCAGACTAAAACAAGTTGGCTAAGTCAGTTAAATTTTTTTTATTATTTTATTTTTTGTTTTGTTGCAGCCAATTACCCGTGCGCTTAGTTCAATCCCCCTTCCCCTATAGTTCGCTGCCGTAGTCCTGTGACCGGCAGTAACAAGGGCGTATCGCTGCCTCCTCCGAGACAACACTCGTCGTGCCGTTGACTGTAATTCCGGTACCCCAGAACCACTCCAGCGCAGTGAACTGTGTGTGTCGGCTTCCCTCCCCCTCTCTGGGGCGGACAGCAGGTCGCCGCTCCGGACCAGAGCCGACTCTGGCGCGACGGGGAATCGAACCCCGGTCGCCGTGGCCAGCGTCTGACGTTGAAACCACTAGACCACGCGGGAGGCCCAGTTTTTTGTTTTTTTTAAACACTTGTTCTGAGTCTCAGCCTCTTTAGCTGTTTACAGTGAGCCACGGTCAAACGCGGCGACCTCGGTTGAACCGTAGAGCGCTCCACCTCGTCGTGCCTCTTGTCTCGTCCCATGGCCGCGTGGCACGGTGTAGCAGCCTTCCGCGCTGCGCTGCGTGGCGCATGTGCACACGTCCGTCCGTCTAACACAGTGGTGTTGCTGTGACCACTTGCGAGAGCTTTGCGGTACAGTATCTCGAGTTGGGTAAGAGGTTTTTGTTTGGGTAGTTTTTCCAGGGTAAGAGGCTTTTGTCTGCACATGTCACCTGTCACCACATGTCACCAGTACCTGGTGTTGCCACAGTTACACAGAGGCTTCTCACCTCCCTCGTGAGATTACAGCGATACAAACTTAATAAGTAGTCATTTGATATTTGTTCATTCCACGACTGATGAGGTTAAATATTTTTACAACCGATTTGTGCTCGTTCTGTGTGAAACCGCCCGCAGGCATGCGCCTGTACTGCAGCTTTCAGCAGGATGGAACCCCAGCTGCCTTTTACGGATGCGCCACCGTAACTTGCCCTTTGCAGACCTCGGGCCAGTGTGGTGCGCTGTGTTTCCTGTGTGTAACCCACTCTCTCGGTTCATATTACATTACATTACATTACAGGCATTTAGCAGATGCTCTTATCCAGAGCGACTTACACAGTTTCACATTTCTTTTCATGCAATCCATTTATACAGCTGGATATTTTACTGAAGCAATCCAGGTTAAGTACCTTGCTCAAGGGTACAACGGCAGTGCCCCACCTGGGATCGAACCTGCAACCTTTGCGTTGCAAGCCCAGTCCCTTAACCATTATGCTAACACTGCCACCGGTTCATGCAGTCAGGGGGTTTGTGTGCACCAACGTTTTAGGTTGCGTATTTTATTTATACAGTGCACTTTGACCTCCAGTGCATAGCCCCCATCTGCGTTGCGCGCCAGGACGCTCTTTACACACCTGCGTACGGAGCCGTTGTGCTCGTTCGTCCTTCTTTCGTCACCTTCGCTAAGCCCTCGTGCTTTTAGCGCTTGTCGTGTGCTCTCCAAGAAACCGGAACTAGAGAAATTAAGAGCAGACAGGAGCTGTGTGTGGGCAGCTACAGGCAGCAGTAGGGATCTCTCCTTACACCTGTCCGCGATATCTATAATATACGCCATTTAGCAGACGCTTTTATCCAAAGCGACTTACAGTAGTGAATGCATACATTTTCAGTATATGTGGCCCCAGTGGGGATTGAACCCACAACCTAAGCGTTGCTAACGCTGTGCTCTACCAGCTGAGCCACAGAGAACCACTCGTCGCAACAGCCCGACCTCGAGGCGACGTCGTGAAAATCGCGACTCGAGCGCCGTTATTAAGTACTGGCAAGCGGCTTCGTAGCTTCCGTAGACCGAGAAGGGTGACCGTCGCTTCACATGTTGGGCTGTGCAAATGAGCCTGCGAGCACGAGGCCTCCACCACGCCCGCCGCGCAGGGCCGCCAAACGAGGCGGAGCGGGCGGGACCGGAAGCAGCCGCACCGGCTCCGCATAAACGACTTCCATCCACCCGGCAGTTTGCTCAGGAAATATTTGCTCTGCCCGAGAGCGCTCTGCATTGATTCTCGCGGCCCGGAGACGGATGAATGGGCCCTTGTGCCGTTCCTTGGCGGCCCCGGACGACAGAAAGGAAAGCCACTGTTTGCCTTTATCCCAGCATGCCGAGCGCCTGTCCTACCCTCTGGTGGAAACGGACTGGGGGGGGGGGGGGATGCAATATTCAAAGCGGGAGTGCTGAGTCATGGAAGAGTTCCGACGTGTCCCGAGTTTAGAGGAATCGCGGTTTTGCAGCAGCAGCCGACGCCGTTAAGCCTGTGCGTCTCCCTCTCTCCTCCCCCTCTCATCGCTCGACCCGATCTCCTCCTCCCTCTCAACCTCTCCGCCCTCCAGTTTTTCCAGAGGACCCAGATGCAAACGGCGCGTCCCACCATCGCGAGCAACAACCCCTCCATCCGCCCGGGGTCCCAGCCCCCGACGGCCGCCGTGTACCCCCCAACCAGCCCATCATGATGACCATGACCCCCATGCCCTTCCCATCTCCACAGACCGCTCAGTACTACATCCCCCAGGTGAGAGCCCCGCCCGCCCCGCCACGCCGTGCCCCCTGGGTGTTTCGGCTGATTGACGGTTCCCCTCCCTCCACAGTACCGCCACAGCACCCCGCAGTATGTGGGACCCCCTCAGCAGTATTCAGTGCAGCCCCCAGGGCCCAGCACCTTCTACCCCAGCCCTGGGCCCGGAGAGTTCCCCACTCCCTATGGTGAGTCTGCATTCTGTACATTATACTGCATTACACACACACACACACACACACAGCACGGACACACACTGCAGTGAGTTTGCATTCTATACATTATACTGCATTGCACACACACACACACACACACTGCAGTGAGTTTGCATTCTATACATTATACTGCATTTCACACATACAAACACACACACACACACTGCAGTGAATCCACATTCTATACATTATACTACATTACACACACACACACACTGCAGTGAGTCTACATTCTATACATTATACTGCATTATACTACATTACACACACACACACACACACTGCAGTGAATCTACATTCTATACATTATACTACATTACACACACACACACACACACACACACACACACACACACACACACTGCAGTGAGTCTACATTCTATACATTATACTGCATTATAATACACACACACACACACACACACACACACACACACACACACACACACACATAGCAGTTAGTCTGCATTCTATACATTATACTATATTATACTACATTACACACACACACCGTAGCTCTCTCTCTGTCTCTCTTACACACACACATTTAAATATGACTATTTGTCTCAATGGGGCCGATTGAACGCGTCCTCACGTCCTCCTGTCCCTCCACCCAGCGGGACCCCCGTACTATCCAGGGCAGGCGGTCTACACCCCCTCTCCCCCCATCATCGTGCCTACACCACAGCAACCTCCACCCGCCAAGAGAGAGAAGAAGACAGTGAGTATCCCAGCAGGCTTTGCACCGACCATTCTGTTCACTCCCTTCACAGGAGCTATTCTACACTGGAAAATAAACACAGTGTATAGGCCACGACGAGCCATCATGAGAACAATATTCATTTAATTATACAACAATAAATAATTGTATATAATTATATGACGGATATTATGAATATACAATTTGTTTTGACACTCCTGGTGCAGAGGCTTTGTTTTGGAAAAGTGACCGTGGAGAGAGTTAGTCTGTCTGATGTGATTAATGCTGAGTTGGGGTAAGGGTTAGGGTTAGGGCTAGGTTAGGTTTAGTCTGTCGGATGTGATTAATGCTGAGATGGGGTAACTCCTGCAGAGTGCTGAAATGTAGCCCTGCTCAGAACGCCTGGAACTGAACAGTGGCATAACTGCAGGACATCTTAACCCATCTACTATCTTTGCTTCGATCACACATTCTGTCCTCAAGTCTTATCTGCACACCTGATTATTCAGTTAGTGTGTGTGTGTGTGTGTGTGTGTGTGTGTGTGTGTGTGTCTGTCTGTATAATACATAAGTACATGTGTATGTATAGCTGTGAGATTCTGGCGCTTTAGTGAGGTCCTCTGTTTCGCGTCATTGTCCTCCCAGATCCGTATCCGGGACCCCAACCAGGGCGGCAAGGACATCACGGAGGAGATCATGTCAGGGGGGGGCGGAAGCCGGAATTCAACCCCCCCTGTAGGGCGGCCATCCTCCACCCCGACCCCACCGCAGGTGAGCGGAGAGCGCCGGGCTGGCTTTACGCCCCCTGGGCGTGGTCTGTCAGGAGCGCGCAGATAAACACGCTCCTGACATCGCGTCAGCGGTGTGCCTTGACGGGGATATGGCACTTGGAATAATGCAACACGCTTATCCCAATGCATGCTGGGGTTTCCCACGGCATTGAGCAGGACGTTTGGCGCGGCGTGGACAGTAGTCAGTACGGACAATGGCGGACAGCGATCGAATTACATTGCACCTTATCCCCGGAGCTTGGCCAGACTCCCTGCAGCGCCACCTACTGGAGCTGCGGGCGAAGGGCTCCGAAAAGCAGCGAGGCGGGAAGTCTGTGATATGACCGAGGCTTCGTGAACCTCAGAATGGGTTGAGCTGTCGCGCCGCCGAATATATCGCGTACGGCTGAAGAAAGAAGAGGCTTGCGATTAGTTCATATGAGTTAGTGGCGGCGGTAAATACAGTAGTTTCTCCGTCCTTTGTCCGTTGGGGTTCATGAAGCCTTGTTCTGCTGTCACTGTTCTGCTGTGTGCTTTAAAGCTTGGCCTGCTCTGAGCCCTGCGATTCTCTCCTCTCCCGTCTGTCCCCTGCCCTAATCAGGTCTGTGCACTCGGATTTACCCATGAGTCAGTGGGGCCGCTGACTCATTTTGTTTTATTTTCTTTCTAAATCGTGACCTTGGTTTCTTCTGGCACCTCCAGAATGCAGAGTTCTTTTTCTCGTGACCGTTCACAAACGCTCCTGTGCGAATGCACAGTCCAGTGTGCGCTACGTCCGTCCTGAGATCAGTCGGTCTGTCTCTGAAAATGGCCCATTTACATTTACATTTTAGGCATTTAGCAGACGCTCTTATCCAGAGGGACTTACACAGTTTACATTTCTTTACATACAATCCATTTATACAGCTGGATATTTTACTGAAGCAATTCCGGTTAAGTACCTTGCTCAAGGGTACAACAGCAGTGTCCCACCTGGGAATTGAACCTGCAACCTCTGAGTTACAAGCCCAGCTCCCTAAGCATTATACTACACTGCCAGCCCCCATTTAAACCCTAACTGCCAAAATATGTGTGGATAGATAGTGTGTCTGACCTCAGGGACACAATATAGTAACTACATGGCTCCATTAAGCAGGCTCCTGTAATGAGCCATGAGGTTCTCCTTTCACCAGCACGAGCCTTGATAACCTGTCTCTGCTCTGTGCAGCCTCTATAAAAGGCCTTTATGCAACCTTGATACAACCTTTGTAAAAGGCCTCGATACAATGTCAGTACAACCTCTATACAGCCTCAGCACAACCTTTATAAAAAGCCTCTATACGATGTCAGTACAATAAAAGCCTCTATACAACATCTATACAACCTCAGTAAAACCTCTATGCAACCTCTATATGGCCTTGATACAACCTCTATAAAACTGCATTACAACCTTTATAAAAAGCCTCGATACAATGTCAGTACAACCTCTATACAACCTCAGTACAACCTCTATATGACCTTGATACAACCTCTATAAAACTGCATTACAACCTTTATAAAAAGCCTCGATACAATGTCAGTACAACCTCAGTACAACCTCTATAAAAGGCCTCTATGCAACCTCTATATGACCTTGATACAACCTCTATAAAACCGCATTACAACCTTTATAAAAAGCCTCTATGCAATGTCAGTACAATAAAAGCCTCTACACAACCCCTGTACAACCTCAGTACAAACTCCGTTATCGATGGATCCCAGCAGCCGTTTTGATTAAATTACTCTGCTCGCAAAGTTAATCCAGTGCTTGTTCACAAGTGTAAGTTTCAAACCGAGACCGCGGAGAACATGGTCCTGTCCGAGTCTGCGGGCCTTAAACATGCCGGTCCTGCTTTCAGCATTCCGGGACCTTCTATTGAAACCATATGCTCGAAATTCTAGCCTTTGTTGATTGGGTAAAGGAACAGGAGAAAAAGAGCTCTGCATCTGCACCACATTCGCTGCCTGCGCCGCCTGCGTTTGTAATAGGTCCGCCTCACAAGTGTTTGTCTCGTCTTTTTTCTGATGTCCTCCCTCTACAAAGACCCCGAGTTACAGCTACACAGAGATGTTAGACAGATGTCTTTATGTATTGTGGAAAGGGGGAGTGATAAAAATGAACTTCCTGTAGACTGATGTAATGGGATTTTCAGGCCTGTGGAGTTTTCCCCCCCAAAAAAGCTTTTTCCTTTCCTGCTCTGTTACTGTCATTTAGAACGCAGCTTGAAATGAAGTCCACAAAAACTACATTTCCCAGCCATCCCCAAAGACGTTTAAAAGAGCATTTGTAAGAACTCACGTTTAGGCGCATGCTAGAAGAAGCAGGCGCCAAAACAGGAACTTCTCTTCATTGTTTGACGTGACAGAGTTTCCGGCAAAGGAAAACAAAGTTCCGAGGAGCAGTTTGCTTTTTGATAAATGAGCAACCCCCAGATTGCATTAGTCACTGAGCAATCGTGTTGGGTAATCATAAGAAAGACAACCCCCCTGGGTGTCGAATGACTTTTAAGCAATTTTTGCTTCAGCTGCCACACTGCCGTTTTCACATCCTGCATTGATTTAAGAAACCTAAACCTCACAGGCTTGTATTACAGTGCATTTAAGACTATGGGATATTATTACCCATTTATTTCAAATATGTTTTCTTTTTTTTCTTTCAAGAGAGACTACACCTTAAAGAAACAAAGCAGTTGTGACACTTTTTCACGTGGTTTTAAATTGAGCCACATGTTAAACTGGTCTTTGGCTAACTAAGATGAGGTAGTGATACGCATTCCATGCGAAAAGCTACTTTGAATACACTACCTTACAACACCTTGCAAGCTAGCTACAATTCTTACCATAGTCATCGTATCCGTACATGGCATAACGTTACATTTTATGCCATGAAGTGTTATTTTTCTCGTTTTTTTTACGCCATGAAATGTAGGGGAGATGCATATAATATGCAACAAAATATAATATCTTTCAACTAACCATGGTGTCCCATCTGCCCGTCTAGGTAACATTACTCCAGTCAATTCCCTATTCTTGTTTGTTAGCACCCCGCTGTTGTTGAGCTGTTAGCTTATGTTAACCTTTGTTGAATCATTCAGCTGTAGCTATCAGGATAAGTGTTGATGGATTAGCCGTTAGCATATTTCTGCAGGTATTGGGCGTATGAGCCGTAGCCTCTGTGGTGGTCTCTGTGGAGGGAGAACCTCACTGCTGTGTTGTGACTCTTCTGCCTCGTCTTCTCCTTTGATGTTAACAGTATTCGTCTCTCCTCTCCTCTCTTTCTCCATTTCTGTTCTCCATTCTTTTAATCCCCCCCCCTCCATTGTTTGCTTCTTCTGACCTGTGTGCCTTCACTGCCTTTCTCCCTCCCTCCCTCTCTCTATCTCCTCCTCTTCCTCTATTTCTCTCTCCCTTTCCCTTCTTCTCTTCCTCTATTTCTCTCTCCCTTTCTCCCTCCATCACTCTCCTTCTTCCTCAACTTCCTCTTCCTCACTCTCCACCGCCTCCTGCCCCCTTATTCGCTCCCACCCCCTCTCCCCTTCTCCCTCCCTCACTCTCCCTTCCTCTATTTATTTCCCTCTCCCTGCCCCCCACTCTCTCTAATTATGCTGTGCACCCCCTTCCCTTTTTCTTTCTGCTCTCTTTCTGTGTGTGCGTCTGTGTGCGTGCGCGTGTGTGTGTGTGTGTGTGCGCGCGTCTGTGCCCCGTGTGCGTATGTGTGCCCTGTGTGTGTGTGTCTGTGCGCCTGTGCGTGTGTTTTCCGCGTTGCTAGTTTTTATGTCCGCACCCTCATTATCCTCACATTTTCTACCTCAAATCCCAGCAGCTGGGCAGCCAGGCCCCGGATCACGGCCCTGTCGGGTACAGCGTGGACAGCGCCCCCCTTCTCTCTGCCGCCGTCGACTTGAAACCAGGTCTGACATCACCGCGTCACTCTCTCCGCCTCTGCCCACAGGTCTCCCTCTCTCTGTCTTTGCCTGCTTCCACACCTCACACACGCCAGAGGCTGTGGCTGTTACAGGACTGTGTGTTATTCATGTGGGATGAGTGCAAGGCTCGATGGTGTGTGTGGGTGGGTGCGTGCGTGCGTGGGTTTGAGCAGAGGTCGTAGGCGTCTGTCAGATTGTGTCACTCCCGTTTCAATCTTTCAGACGAGAAGCCAAAGCAGGATCCTGCCCGCTGAAGTCTCGCTCCCCGGGCCTGCGGCCGCTTGACCCCCCACAGAGAAGAGCGACCCCGCCCCCCCTGAGAAACCGCGGGAGCTTCCCTCCCCGGGCCCCGCGCGCCCCCAGCGTGTCCCCGATCCCCGCCGTCAGCCCCAGTAAGCCCGCGCCGGTGGCGGAGCCGGCCGAACCCTCCCTCGCCCTCAAGGACGAGCCGAAACCGCCCGCCCCGGCCCCTCCCCAGCCGCAGAGCGTGGACTCTGAGAGGCCCCCCGCGGTGCTGCCCCACGGCCGATCGGCCCCTCCGGCCCCGCCCCAGCCGGAGAGCGTGGACTCTGAGAGGCCCCCTGTGGAGCTTCCCCACGGCCGGCCGGCCTCCCCGGCGGCGGGCGTCAAGGCCGTCAACGGGCTGACCGACAAGGAGGCCGCCTCCCTGAGGGGCGAGCAGGAAACCCCGCCCCCGGAGCCCGTCCGGCCCTCCTCCCCGCCTCACAGCCAGCCTGCGGCTCCGCCCCCGGACCCTGGCAGCAGCAGCGCCGACCCCCCGGAGGTCGTCTTCGTGGAGACGCGGGCCGAGAGCCCGCCGGCGGTCGTTTCCACACCCCCTGCTACGCCAGCCGTCTCCCCGCCCTCCCCTGTCCCCGCTGCCCCCGCGGTTACCGCTGCTCCTGCCGTCCTGGCTCCGCCCCCGGGCCTCACGCTGCCGGCGCAGGCGGCCCCAGTCCAGGCGCGGAGACCCTCGCTCGACGCCGAGCCCAGCGAGGGCCCGTGTGGAGAAGGGGGAGAGGCAGAGCTGGTGCTGGACAGCCCTGTGGACCCACAGCAGCTCTCAACCTCAGAATAAGCCCGGTTATAGGTAAGACCCCTGCACGGCCAGTTCGGTTATAGGTGAGACCCCTACACCACTGTTCAGCTATAGGTGAGACTCCTACACCACTGTTCAGCTATAGGTGAGACCCTACATCACTGTTCAGCTATAGGTGAGACTCCTACACCACTGTTCAGCTATAGGTGAGACCCTACACCACTGTTCAGCTATAGGTGAGACCCTACACCACTGTTCAGCTATAGGTGAGGCTCCTACACCACTGTTCAGCTATAGGTGAGACCCCTACATCACTGTTCAGTTATAGGTGAGATTCCTACACCACTGTTCAGCTATAGGTGAGACCCCTACATCACTGTTCAGTTATAGGTGAGATTCCTACACCACTGTTCGGCTATAGGTGAGACTCCTACACCACTGTTCGGCTATAGGTGAGACCCCTACACCACTATTCGGCTATGGGTGAGACTCCTACACCACTGTTCAGTTATAGGTGAGACTCCTACACAACAGCAGTTTCAGCTTAAAACCTAAGTTTAAAGAAGAAAGGAATATTTGAATTGCAGAGGCCAGTCTCTCCATGCCACTCCACGCTTATGTATAATCACAGCTGTGGGTATAAACCAGTCACCACAGCAGGCGACCCAACTCTGACCGCTGTGATGTCACATCAGTGCTCACAGCCAGCTGACATGGACTGGAGCTTAACTCGAACAGAGAGCCCCTACTGTTCATAATTTTCTGTACTGCTTTATGTAAAAATAATAAAAATAATCGGGTCAAACTCACTAACTTGGGACAAAGAAAATATATGCTGAACAAAGTGGCATTATGCTACATGTGAATATTGTGGACTTTATGAAGGTGAAAGGTGGCTGACAAATATATTTAAATCACCAAGAAATAAACCATTCGACAATAAAATGAAAGGTTTATCAGAAGGATATTACAGTGTGTACTTTTTTGGACAGGGGTTCAACTGTCATTCCACTCTAATTTCTAACAGCTTGTCCTATTGGCCAGGTCTTCCTGTACATCTGTTATTGTCATATGAAATGATATCCTTAGTTTCCTGGCGCTGGAAGTAAGAACATTTTGATGGAGTTGTCTGAATATTAATGTGACTGCACCGCTTTCTCACTGGCATTGAGCATGTTGTGTTTTCATTTTTAATTTGTTATAATTTGCATTTATATCTTTGCAGTTCAAGCTGCTTCTGCTGCACCAAAGACTTGGAAGAAGCCAAAAGAAGGTGCCCCAGTGATTGAGCCCCTGGGCCAGGAGATACAGGTGAGCTGGGCAGGATCGGTGCTCACACAGCGTGCCGGGCATATGGGATGGTCGACCTGTTAATGGGGAGAAATGTTCCATACGCAAACCAGTACAAAGGCGTCCTCAAAAGAAGGCCATCTCTTGTGTGTAAAATGAGAACTCGGGACTCCTAGTAGCACTTGCAAGCAAAATCTAGAGTTGTGTCATAGAAATAGATTTGTATTGGTACATTTTAGATACATTTTACAATAAGTCACAGCCTATGGCCATGATCTGTGGTTTGGCCTCCTCGCGCACTCCAAAGCTGGTATTGTCAGCCTCATTAATACTGCACTAATACACACAGCGCATTGCATTATCCCTATCCTCATTGTGCCTGAACCACATAAAGTTCAGCATCCCGTGTGGCAGGGGGTTCCCTGTGTATGCTGCTTTTTGTGCCAACCATAATTGCAATTCCTGAAGTGTAATGAGCTATTAATTGTTTTCAACAACCTTAATTAATCAAGAGATTGGTTGGAACAAAAGCCAACCCACACGGGGGTCCCCCAGGATCAAGTTTGGGGACCCCTGCCATGCAGATATGGCAAGCCATTGTCGATTATCAGTTGTGTCGCTCACACAACTACGTGGAGCTTGGCTGGGTTTTGAAACCGTAAATTATAGCCTACCGTTAAAGTGGTAGGTAGCTAGATAACAATCAGTCTTTAGACAGAAACAGTCTAAACAGAAACAGGCTAGCCAACTACAGAAGCTACAACAGAGACCCTACTAAAAGATGTAGATCAAGTGTAGCCTACACAACATTTTATATGATATATTGTAGAGAATTCAGGGACAGCAATCCGCAGTCTGTAGCTAATCTGGCTATTTAGCTCTTTCATTACTGGCTTGCTATACATTCTTTGAAACTTTGTTTAGTTGGAACAAAACAGGTTTTGCTGTCCATCTTAATAAGGGACAGCGGGCTATAATTTGAAGCTGATCACACTCATTTTCTGTCTCTTGTTTGGTCCCACCTCAAAAATTGTATCAGGAAACGCTGTCCATCAGGACAGGGAGGAGTTGAAGCGACACACCCCCTCGGGAGGTGGAGCACGGCGATACCCTGCCCGCGGACCCAGAAGAGAACCAGAACCCCCCTTTCCCAGAGGAGAATGG
Organism: Aldrovandia affinis; assembly: GCA_029706075.1. Lineage (NCBI taxonomy): Eukaryota > Metazoa > Chordata > Actinopteri > Notacanthiformes > Halosauridae > Aldrovandia > Aldrovandia affinis. Next base: position 1,267,077 of record JAINUG010000215.1, read on the forward strand.
GGATCAGGAGGCGGAGCCTGTGAGGAACGGCGCCGAACACACCTCCGAGACGGAGAGCAGTGACAGTGGGGTCACTCCGGGTGACAAGGACACCTCCACGGGGGCGCCCACTTACGTCTTCCAAGAAGGTAGGGAACTGCTGTGAACTGCACCAAGTCATTGTCCTGTTCTTCTGTTTAAGGATGGTATATGCTAGTAAGTGTAGTAAAGGAAAGTAGTTGGTGTCCTGCTGGTAAATTTCTTTAGACTGTTGCACAACAAAAAAATCCAAATTTTAAATTTTATTCAATTTTATACCTATATTCACACATCAGCATTCAATTTGGCCTCGTATTTCATGTCGATCTCATGATGTATCCTCAAAGATATTTCAAGGCAGTAATGAGAAACACGCCATTTTATGGATTGATAATGCATTTGTAAAGCGTGAGACAAAGCCATCGAGCTGTAGGTTTGTAATCTTGGGATGTGTGGTGAGTGGCTCTGCTCAGTTCCTCGCCAGTCCATCCTCTAACAAAGACGCTTTCCTTCTCCCTCTCACCTTATCCCTCCCTCTCCCACCGTGTCCCTTCCCCTCCTTCTCCCACACTTTTTGTCTCCCTCTCTCACCCTTTCTCTGCCTCTCTCCCTTTTCCCTCGCCTCCCTCTCTCACCCGCCTTCTCCCACCCTCTCTCTTTCTACTCCTCCCTCTCTCTCTCTCCCTCCCTCTCCCACTCCACCCTTTCGCAGAGCCTGTAGAGAGCGATGTGAAGAGGCAGTATGACAGAGACTTCCTGCTGGGGTTCCAGTTCATGGCAGCCTGTGTGCAGAAGCCAGAGGGCCTGCCGCCCATCGCTGACGTGGTGCTAGACAAGGTGCCTGCCTGCTGCAGTCCCCCGCAGCCCTGCCACGCTGCAGCTTATTTCACATCTTATCACAATCAGCCTTTGAATGGTGCTGATCCATAATGACCCGTCAGGGCTGTTCTCATTTTGGGCACAGTAGACTGACTTCTCTCTCTCTCTCTCTCTCTCTCTCTCTCTCTCTCTCTCTCTCTCTCTCTCTCTCTCTCTCTCTCTCTCTCTCTCTCTCTCTCTCTCTCTCTCTCTCTCTCTCTCTCTCTCTCTCTCTCTCTCTCTCTCTCTCTCTCTCTCTCTCTCTCTCTCTCTCTCTCTCTCTCTCTCTCTCTCTCTCTCCTCTCTCTCTCTCTCTCTCTCTCTTCCCTCTCTCTCTCTTTCTCTGTCTCTCTCTCTCTCTCTCTCTCTCTCTCTCTCTCTCTCTCTCTCTCTCTCTCTCTCTCTCTCTGTCTCTCTCTCTCTCTCTTTGGCAGATTAACCAAAACAAGCTGCCACTGCGGCAGGTAGAATCGCGGGTGATCTCTCGGGGTCCCGACTTCACGCCCGCTTTCGCAGACTTCGGCCGACAGAGCTCAGGAGGCAGAGGAGTGCCGGTGGGTCACTGACACACACACACACGCAGAAGCACACACACACACACACACTCTACGCGCGCACACACGCACATTCACACCTGCGCACGCACGCACACATTTACATTTACATTTTAGGCATTTAGCAAACGCTCTTATCCAGAGCGACTTACGAGATGTGTATTAATACATGATAAGAACAATCATAGTTTGCGCACGAGATCAGTGCAGTAATACAGTGATAGACATCATTGCAGGCAGCTGCATACCATACCTATAACACTGGGAAGGAAAAGGTTAGTATTTTTTTTTTTTAAAACATTTTATTATTATTAAATGAGAAGGCAGGGATGCATATACAAGAAGTGTTGAGCAAGTAGGCAGTGGTGATGACAGTGGCTAGATGTACAGAATTCAGTGGTAGTGGAGTCTGAAAAGGTGGGTTTTGAGTCTCTTGCGGAAGATCACAAGTGTTTCCGCGGTGCTGACCGATTGCGGAAGGTCGTTCCACCACCGAGGGCGTCAGGACAGAGAAGAGGCGAGACAGCTAGGAGCAGCTGCCGGGCGCCCGGAGGGATGGGACAGTCAGTTTGCCAGAGGAGGCTGAGCGGAGGGGTCTGGCTGGGACAGACACACACACTCTCTAGCACATGCACATACACATTCTCACACACACACACACACACTTATGCACTCACACATGCATTCTCATACATGTACGCACACACATGTACGTGCGCACACGCTGCAATGCACACATGCACGCACACACACACACAAACACACACGCATGGGTCTTGCACTCTCCCAGAGTGAAGCAAACAAGCGCATCCATTATTCAGGAAGTTAATAAACACGTCAAATATTTTGCCGCACCATTTCACTTTTAATCACATTCCCTTCGTCGAAGAACCGGAACACACAGTCTCTGAGGGGGTCTCTACCTTTCCGATTGTTCAAAAACAAATTGTTGATCCCGTACGGAAAGGCAGCCGTGGTCGCACAATGAATGAGCGTTTGTCTGTCTGCCCGTCCGTCCCTCCCTGCCTGGCCCCCTCCAGCTGATGAACGTGGGCCTACGGCGGCCGCAGCCCCGTAAGATCATCATGTTGAACGTGTCGGTGAATGACGAGGTGCAGCTGAAGAAGTCGGAGAACGCCTGGAAGCCCGGACTGAAGAGGGAGGGCCCGGTGGCGGAAGACCCCGACAGCCAGAGGACCCAGGTGGGCTTACCGCCGGAGCATAGCTTTCTGTCAACGCGCCAGCATAGCTTTCTGTCGCTTAAATGGGTTTCTGCGGTTATAGTTTGCGATGTCATTTTTTGTCTTTTTCTTGGTCTTTAATTTAATACTTTTATTAACCAGTAGTAGAATACCAGAATAAGAATTTAATATATTTTGTGAGGTAATAGACAAGAGACAAGAAACCAGGGGCCGTATGTACAAAGATTATTAAGAGTAGGAGTGCTGGTCTAGGATCAGTTTCGCCTTTTAGCTCATAATGGATATGGTTATGATATGGACAGGGGAAACCTGATCCTAGATCAGCGCTCTTAGAATATTTGTAAATACGGGCCCAGATCTGTGGCTAGCACATGACAGGAAGTGCGCTTTGCTCATTGGTCGGCACGCTGTTTCCCCAGGACCTCTTCCGGAAGGTGCGCAGCATCTTAAACAAGCTGACGCCGCAGATGTTCAACCAGCTGATGAAGCAGGTGACCGACCTGACCATCGACACCGAGGAGCGGCTGAAGGGCGTCATCGACCTGGTCTTCGAGAAGGCCATCGACGAGCCCAGCTTCTCCGTCGCCTACGGCAACATGTGCCGCTGCCTCACCACGGTGAGCCTGGTTCCCTTCCGCCCGTCCACCGAGTGTTTGTGTGCTTCACTGATCTCGGATCAGGCACAAATCCGCGTCGTCTCTGCTGCCTTTAATCAGTAGAGCAAACTTCACTGAAAGCGCAGCCATAACAGACCGCACCACTGCAAATACTGGATATGAGCTGTAGTGCTGGCAGTTGCACTGTTGTTCAAGTACAAAGTGGATGCACCTGGACATACACACACACACACACACACACACACACGGCCCCTGGCTGCTGGCGCTCACAGCTTCTCTGTCTAACTGGATCTGTAGCTCAAGGTTCCGATGGCGGACAAGCCAAACAGCACGGTGAACTTCCGCAAGCTGCTGCTCAACCGCTGCCAGAAGGAGTTTGAGAGAGACAAGGTGGATGACGACGTGTTTGAGAGGAAGCAGAAAGAGCTGGAGTCCTCTGCCTCGGTAAGAGCAAGCTCCTCCCATGCCCTGTGCTCCTCCACCACTCTCCTCCCTCTAATGCCCTGTGCTCCTCCCCTTTAATGCCCTGTGCTCCTCCCCTCTAATGCCCCTTCCTCCTAACCCCTCTCCTCCCCCTGTGCTCCTCCCCTCTAACACCCTGTGCTCCTCCCCTCTAATGCCCTGTGCTCCTCCCCTCTAACGCCCCCTCTAACGCCCTGTGCTCCTCCCCTCTAACGCCCCTTCCCTCTAACGCCCTGCGCTCCTCCCCCCCAGTCCAGCGAGCGGGAGCGTCTGCAGGAGGAGCTGGAGGAGGCCAAGGACAAGGCGCGCCGGCGCTCCATCGGGAACATCAAGTTCATCGGCGAGCTGTTCAAGCTGAAGATGCTGACGGAGGCCATCATGCACGACTGCGTGGTGAAGCTGCTGAAGAACCACGACGAGGAGTCCCTGGAGTGCCTCTGCCGCCTGCTCACCACCATTGGCAAGGACCTCGACTTCGAGAAGGCCAAGGTGAGCCGCGCCTCCTTCACCCGACCTCACCATGGGCCAGTCGGTGAGTGAGGAGGCTGCTCTGGGGCTCTGTGGCCTGGCAGGCATTACCTTCATCGGTTTTCATGATGACGATAGCAGAGATGGCTTACTGAAATTCATTAAGCATTAAACGCATAGGGTAGGTAATACGGGTGTAACGTTACACAAAAATCACGGTTCGGTACGTACTTCGGTTTTGAAGTCATGGTCCGGTATGTTTTCTGTACAGCGGAGGAAAAAAGAAATGCAAAACATAAAATTCCTTTTCATGTATTATGAATTTTGTAAAAATAATTGCCATAATTCACTGAACAAAGTACTGAAATGCGGACGAGAGGGAACTTCGTAGTGGGGCACAATCACTTTCAGCACGTTTAAAACCAGTGTTCTCGACAATTTAGTCTGGTCGCAGATCCGCTGCTATAAAAACAGCTACGGCGTTTGTTATTGCTTTGCTCATTTGCGTTTGCCATACTGACTGAAGGTGGGCTGTGCAAAGTTAATCTCTGGTTCAGTGGTGTGCCATAGACGATAGATATAAAAACGTTTTTAAATCCATGCCATAGACGTGTGTGGGCTGAACAAACAACATCCGGCCCTTTGCGCAAGTTATGTCTTGGGGGGGGAGGGGACTCCGCAAACTATGAGGGAGGGATTGACCTGAAAATAGCGGGTGTGATTGGCTACCAATTGGGAGAAAAACTGGATAAGATGAGAAACAAAATTTATTTAAAAAAGAGAACATGTGAATGACTCCATCCAATATTTTGTTAAATTTTACACAAGATGGGTAGTTCATCCCCACCACCCCGTATTCCCAATATGTGGTTTTAGCATTGTTGCAGGCAAGAGAAATTCATTACAATTCAGTGCGTTATGGTCGATTGTAGTTTCAGTCAGCTAAACAGGAAGGTGCAAGAAGTATGAATGTAACGGAGTATGCAGTAACCATTGCAGTCGTACTACAAACGGACGAGGGACAACGCGTTCAGAAATGGAACATGGGTAAAATTCCCCTTTTAATGGACTGGCACGGCTGTAACACGTCGCCGTGGCGATGCAGTGGGAATGTCCAATCGGAGGACGGCTGGTCGTCGGAGCAGCTGGTTTGCGTTGTGCGTGCGAGAGGAAACGCACTGCGCTCTCCCTCCCAGCCTGCACTGCTCACAGATGACTTCCAGCTGTGCTCACAGGCAGGAGGCCGCCTATCTACAGCTCTCTGCTCGCTCTCTCTCTCTCGTTTTCTTTCTGTCCGTTCCCCTCTCTCACTCCCGTTCCGTGTCCCTCTTTTTTTTCTCTTTCCATCTCTCACTTTCCCCCCCTTCTCTTTCTTGCTCTCATACCCTGTTGTGCTTTCTTTCTCTGTCTCCCTCTCTTTGTGTTTCACGTTCTGTCTGTCTTTCCCATTTTCCCTCTCTCTCTCTCTCTCGTGCTGCTGGCATTATTGCGGAAGAGCCGTTCCCAGCTGGCCATTTTCCCACTCTGTCCATATGGATAGTTTTTAAAAAGCACGGACAGTGCCAGGGAAATATCCTCCAGCGTGACTGTGACTCAGGCCATTCTTCTCTTTAAAATAAAAACTGTGACAGTAACAGTCACGTGCATCATAGCTTTGCTTTCTTTAGCTGCGTGGCCCATACTGATTAGACTGATGTTGCCAGTCCAGCTCCACCATAATGACCAGCCACGTTCTTCCCAAACCCTAAAGAAGTAGTCCGCCACTTCTAACATTGTTGACTTTTGATTCGCCCCCAATGTTGATAGTTCCGGCTTTGCATATTCTCATTATTTAAAAATCATCGTTATGGGGTTACGGATAGCACCGTATTTTGTCTGGTCCGATACGGTGCGCGCTGCCTGTCAGGGACGCGATTCGAAACCCGTCTCTACCAGCCGTGGTTGTCAGCCCCGATCGGGGGCGGAATTTGGCTGTGCGCCCCAGGGGGAAGGGGGAGGGTGAGCCGGCTCGAGTTCGCCATGAAGCACGTAAGGAGTCCATCTTGAAGGAAGCGGTGTTCGCTGCCCTCGGAGAAATAGCTTGCCTCGTAGAGACAAGCGGCAGACTCGTGTGGGGAGGGTAAATCGAAATAAATAGAGGTGTAATTGGCTACAAAATTGGGAGAAAAACGGGGGAAATTTCTTTATATTATTATTTTATTTTATTTTATCATTGGTGTTCTGGCAAGCTGACTATTAAAACTGTACAATTCCCTAGTATTTATGGATCAGTGAAATGATCGAGAACTGGATTAATAAGGGAAACAGAATCATCTGTGCACGATTTTGACATTGTCGCCGTGTCTGTCTCACAGCCTCGGATGGATCAGTACTTCAACCAGATGGAGAAGATCGTGAAGGAGAGGAAGACGTCGTCGCGGATACGCTTCATGCTGCAGGACGTGATTGACCTGAGACTGGTGAGCGATTGGATCAGTGCATGGAGGAGGGGGCGGGACAAGGGGAGGTCAGCGGGGGGGATTGGATGGAAGCAGTGAGAGGCGTGTCCCACGAGGCTGGGCGCTCTATAATCCCCCAAACGCATCCAGGCTCTCGACACTCCGCACCACTGCCACACGTCCAGCCACAGTGCTCGTCCACTGCTGAAATGGATGTGATTGTTCCTACCATGTATTAATGCACATCTTGTAAGTCGCTCTGGATAAGAGCGTCTGCTAAATGCTTAAAATGTAAATGTAATGTAATCCTGACACGTTGTGAGGTGATGGGAAAAAAATCAAAAGCGTTTAAAAAGTATTTAAAACGTAAAAGAAAACCAATGTTGCTTATCGTTGTTGTCATTGGGCCCGAACGTCTGAACTTCCTCTTTCAGCACAACTGGGTGTCCCGCCGAGCGGACCAGGGCCCCAAAACGATCGAGCAGATCCACAAAGAGGCCAAGATCGAGGAACAGGAAGAGCAGAGGAAGGTGCACCAGCAGCTGCTGTCCAAGGACAACAAGAGGACCAGGCCAGGTCTGCGCGACCAGACCAGACCGTGGTCACAAATCCTCTCTTATGCAGCCTCTCTGTCCCAACACCAGCACACTCTCACTGTGTCTCCTGCTGTACCCCTGTCTCCTGCATCTTCTACGTTTTGGCTGCGTCACACAGACGACCCCCTTGTGACCCCACTCTCTGTGATTCCCTCCACAGTGGTGCAGAGAGAAGAGACCTGGAACACGGTCCCCATGACCAAGAACAGCAGAACCATCGACCCCACCAAGATCCCCAAAATCTCAAAGGTACTGAGCGCAAGGCCAACATGCTCAAATTCTTTTCAGTGGGAGGTTGACAAATATCCCCCACAGCGGTGACCTTTGATAGTCATTTGTGAATTGTGGTAATTTTGAAAATAAAGATATATAATACAAATTTAGTATAATATTATTATATAGTATAATAATAGTGTAAATAAAATAATAATAAAAAGGAGAAGATTGAAGTTGGTCAGCTGAACAGGAAGGTGCAGGAAGTTGGGCAGTAGTCAAAGCTCATCCATCTTTCTTGCCAACTCAGCATCTTGATGTAATTTACTGTGAAAGCTTGCAGTGTGGGTTCACGCGTTACACTGGCTCTTGCATTAGAACCCTCTCTCAGGTATCAGTGGCTTGTACTAGCCTGGTTTTCCGGGGTGGGGTGGGTGAGGCGCGGGTGGAGGTGCTCAGCATGGGTGTAGCTTTCTGGCGCATGTGTTTGGCTTAGGTATTTGGTGCAGGCGTTCGTGTAGATCATGGCTGTCTAACTCAAGTCCTGGAGGGACACCGTGTCTGTGTGACGGAGTTTGGTTCTGCCCGCAGCGGGTTTCGAACCGAGGGATCTCGGAAACAAGAGAGCGATTTAACTCGCTGAGTCCCTAGCTAAGTCCGTAACTCCGGGAGCTAATTACACTCTTATCCACGTCACTTTCTGTAGCGGATGCTCACGTACCAGAGCTCATCCGCTACATTCTCCCCCTCGAAACTCCTACGGCAGTAACCACGGCCCGACCGATTACCAGCAGTTGTAGCATCCGAGTCACAGCACCAATGTAACAGAGTTTGGTTATGCGCCCAGCGAGTTTCGAACCGAGGGATCTCGACGCGACAAGAGAGCGATTTAACTCGCCGAGTCCCTAGCTAAGTCCCTAACTCCGGGAACTAATCACACTCTTATCCACGTCGCTTTCTGTAGCGGGCGCTCACGTACCAGAGCTCATCCGCAAACGTCTGCAGGGTTTGTGCTGCCAATTTAGGCTTCGGAAAGCAGGTGTGTGGACTCTACTGAAACGCATCTCAGATCTGTGGCCCTCCCGGACCGGAGGACGCCCCAGGTGTAGCTGATTAGTCCGAGTGAGGAGGGAACGGGAGTCCCTCAGCAGAGAGATACTCTCGCCGGAGTAGCGCTGGAGACAGTGGTCATGGGAGGAGTCCAGCCAGGTGTGTTCAGGTGTGTTTGTTCAGGGTCCAGACATCTGTTCTCTGGCACCTGCCCGTCGCACAGCTCGGTCTTGGCGCCTTTCCTCGGATGCAGGCGAGACGGACTAACATGGAGCATCAGCCAACCGCCTGCTACCGGTGTCGCGCTTCCAGAACGGATAAAAACACATCTGCCATTGGTCAGGCTCTCCAAAAACCGCTCGCAAACCGTTAACCCCTGCGGCCAACCCTCGACTGCACTGCGACGCGCAAACGAACGCGGGGAGGGTCGGACACAAAGCAGACCCGTGATGGATTGATCATTACAGCCCCCTATATGCGCCCTGGGTATTCTGGGAAGTTGTCTGTATAAACCGTTGGATCAATGAATCAGCAAATGAATGGCCTTGTTAATGTGCCCGATGTGTAATCAGCTAAAGCATTTCATTGACTGGAAGCCCACGCACGCGCTCAGAAAGGGCTCGTTCTGCTTTGTCAGGAGCGCAGCTGCGCACGCACAGGGGCCATGCCGGCCTGCTCGGCTGCGCGCACCCAGGGGCTATGCTGGCCTGCTCAGCAGTTTGGTAGCGCCATCTGGTGGTGGAGAAGTGTCACAGCAGTGGGCGGCGTGTCTGGTAACCAGGACTAGGGAAAGTCGATGCTGTTCTGACCGAACCAATGAAAAGCATGTCCCTCTCTCCCTCCATAGCCAACGATAGATGACAAGATCCAGCTCGGACCACGGGCCCAGATTAACTGGGTGAAGGGCAGCAGCGGAGGGGCAGGGGCCAAGGCCATCGAATCAGGTGAGACCCACCCCCTCCCCCGATTCTCACCTTTCCACATAGCCGCCAGACCCTTCACCTTCTACGGTTCTTCTGCGGTTCTCAGATTTGACCCGGTCCAGCGGCAGCAACCTGAACCGCTACTCCGCGCTTCAGTCCAGCACGTCCGCCCAGCCCTCCACCCCCGCCTCCGTGCCCACGGACTTCGACTCCAGGAGGAGTCTCGGCAGGTAACGGGCCTCTCCGCTTCAGAGCCCAGTCAAATGCATTTACATTTTACATTTCAGGCATTTAGCAGACGCTCTTATCCAGAGCGACTTACGCAGTTTGCATTTTCTTTTTACACACGATCCATTTATACAGCTGGATATTTTACTGAAGCAATCCAGGTTAAGTACCTTGTAAAGGTAAAGTAACCATTATACTAACACTGCCGTACCTATGCTGGGACCATACCCCGTGTGGCTTCATTTCTACACTTGTTTTGTGTTCAGCTCATTTGTTTGTAATTCGATTGTGCCATCCATTCAAAGTGCAAAGGTTTTGCACAAAAGTTCCAGTTACATTTTAGACTCCAGTGCCAAGAAGAGATATGGAGTGGTGCCACTCGTGTTCTTTTTTATTTTTATTTTTATAAATTTATTTCAAATTTTTTTTCAGTTTTTCTCCCAATGTGGTTGCCAATTATACCCTCTATTTATTTCAATTCCCCATCCCCACGAGTCCGCCGCCCGTCCACACACATTCCTGGCCGATTATTCCCGCCTCTTCCGAGACGGAAATTCTTCCACGGACGCCTTTAACCTTCTCGTGCCGGCGCACCCTCCCTCTCCCCCGGAGGCGGACAGCCAAACGCCGCCTCCGATCGGGGCTGGCGACCAGGGCCGGTCTGGTAGAGACGCAGGTTTCGAACCGCGTCCCTTTACAGGCAGCGCACACCGCACCAAAGTGTGGCGCGTTAGACCGCTACGCCATCCGCCGCCCGCCACTCGTGTTCTTAACAGACGGCTCGACCCAAGGAGGGTCACGCCGCCCCTTCGTAGCCCTTATACGGGATCTACTGAAGCACTTCAGGTGAAGGGAGGGTCTTACTGCCGGGTCCCCAGCACTAGCGGTGTGCCACCCCTGCCACTAGATGAGGGAGCTCAGAGCATGCAGACAGGATGGTGCTTGTTATCCACTCGTCCTGTATGGAGTCATCGCACACCCCTGACACATGACCGGGGTCAGCATGGCTTCACCGAGCGACTCACCAGGCTAGCCTCCTAGCTCACCTCATGGTGGGATCTAAATGGGACATTGAACAAGGACACCGTTGTTTTATTCTGGGAGAGAGTGTGGCGTGCTCAGAAACGTGTGGGTCCCGTATCTGTGAAGCGTTCAGCGCACGGTCCAGCCCGTGGCGTCCGTGGTGACCGGCGTGCGTTTCTGTCCCGTCCAGTCGCGGCGGCTCGGGGCGAGAGCGCAACGACAAGCCGGCGAGCTCGGCGCCCTCGAGGACGGCACCGCTCTCCCGCGGAGCCAGCGCCAAGGAGCTGCTGGAGAGCCCGGCCTCGGCGGAGCCGCGCCACGACGCTCCCGAGACGGCCGACGCCCTCAAGCAGCCAAGCGCCGCCGAGGACAAGGTCGAACCAGAGCACAGCCGGGCCAGGGAATCAGGTGAGGAGTCGTCTTTAGTGTGTGTTTGTGTGGAGCAGAGAGGTTCTGATCCCATTGTGTTTATGTGCGTTTGGGTGGAGCAGAGAGGTTCTGATCCCATTGTGTTTAGTGTGTTTGGGTGGAGTAGAAAGGTTCTGATCCCATTGGGTTTGGTGTGTGTTTGTGTGGAGCAGAGAGGTTCTGATCTCATTGTCTTTAGTGTGTGTCCGTGTGGAGCAGTACTTGCCTGGTTGTGATCCGTCTTCCCTCCGGCAGAGAAACCCGAGGCTGCCGCAGTTCTGACTCCAGACAAGCCTGTCCTGACTGAGGGCGAAATGGAGAAAAAGTCCAAATCCATCATTGATGAGTTTCTGCACATTAACGACTACAAGGTACTGTGCAAAAAGGCACGCCGTCACATTGTCAGTGCTGTGCTTTTCCACAGCTCTCATTTTGTTGCATCTCTCTGTTCCTGCAGTAAATACATTATAACCGACTGCATATTTCTGATAACATTACAAAGAGTGTCTAAGAAACTAGGCATGGCCAAGGGCCATAATTACTTAAACAACATAAAAACAGAGTCTAATCCTCTGAGTAACACATCTTTTATTTAACGTAACCAAAGATGACTAAAGCAGACGTTTTTGGAGCTGAATTTATGTGTGCCAGTAGATGGATATCATGAGGATTGTTAAACTTTCTTTTTCAAATTTGAATTGTGTCTGACTCCCCCTTTCCTGCTGTGTTCTGTTCTGTGTGTGTGTGTTTGTGCCCGTGTGTGCCTGTTGTGTGCCTGCATGTCTGTCTGTCTCTCTGTTTCTCTCTCTGTCTGTGTGCGTGTGTGTAGGAGGCCGTGCAGTGTGTGGAGGAGTTGGATCAGGCCTCTCAGCTGAGCGTGTTTGTGCGCGTGGGTGTGGAGTCCACGCTGGAGCGCAGCCAGATCACACGAGACCACATGGGGCACCTCCTCTTCCTGCTGCTGCAGTCTGGAAGCCTCTCCAAGTCCCAGTACTTTAAAGGGTGAGACCGGCAACCGGTAAAATACTGCCAAAATAAAGGAAACACCCAAATATAGTGTCTTAATAGGGCGTTGGGCCACCACAAGCCACCAGAACAGTTTCAATGTACCTTGGCATAGATTCTTCAAGTGTCTGGAACTCTGTTGGAGGGATGCAACACCATACTTCCATGAGAAATTCCATCATTTGGTGATTTGTTGATGGATGTGGAAAACGCTGTCTCAGGCGCCGCTCCAGAATCTCCCATAAGTGATCAATTGGGTTGAGATCTACTGACTGAGGCATGGCATGTGGTTTACATCGTTTTCATGCTCACCAAACTATTCAGTGAGCACTCGTGTACTGTGGATGGGGCATTGTCATCCCGGAAGAGACCACTCCCACCAGGTTAGAAATGCTTCACCATAGGATGAAGGTGATCACTCAGAATGGCTTTGTATTTATTAGCCTTTACCTTGCCCTCTAAGGGGTTGAGTGGACCTACACCATGCCGGGAAAATGCACCATAACAGAGCCCCAAGTATCCCTCGTTTACTCAAGCGTTTCCTTTATTTGGGCAGTTGCCTGTACGTTCACCGCACAGCTGTTTTCTGGGTAAGGTGTCTTCCCTGCCCTGTCAGCCGGAGTAGAGAGCCGGGATGCCCTGTGCGAGTACGTTCCCTCCCCGGGGGAACAGCGTGTGCCTCAGCCCTGCAGCGGGGCGGACACTGTAATACAAACCCAGGAGACCGCCTGTAACATTGCACTGTTACATCACGAGACAGAGCCAGATCCTGGGGGTCACACCTCCACCCTAAACCGGAGGCAGGCAGTGTGGTATAATGGTTAGGGAGCTGGGCTTGTAACGTTAAGGTTGCAGGTTCAATCCCCAGGTGGGACACTGCCGTTGTACCCTTGAGCAAGGTACTTAACCTGAATTGCTTCAGTAAATATCCAGCTGTATAAATGGATTGTAAAGAAATGTCAACTGTAAGTCGCTCTGGATAAGAGCGTCTGCTAAATGCCTGTAATGTAATGTAATGTAATGGAGAGAGCCGTGCCAGAGCGAGACAGCCGGGCGTTCTGACGCTCTCTTTCTCCCCCGTTCTCATCCGCAGGTTCTTGGAAACGCTGGACCTGGCCGACGACATGGCCATAGACATTCCCCATATATGGCTGTACCTGGCCGAGCTCGTCAACCCCATCTTACGAGAGGGAGGAATCTCTATGAGAGAATTATTTAGGTGAGTGGCCGCCGCCGACGAGCAACGCCGGTCAGACGCCGCTTCGTTTGAAACACCTTCTGAGGTGAGGTGATCAAAACACTGTTAACAAAGAGGTGTGGCAGGAGTTTGTAGATGTCACTGGTGGCTGCTGGAAGCCCACTTCAGAAACACAGCCTTTTTACACTGGCAAAACAGCATGAGAAACAGCATTTACACTGGTAAAACAGCATGAGAAGCAGCATTTACACTGGTAAAACAGCATGAGAAACAGCATTTACACTGGTAAAACATCACCCCTGTACAGAAAAAAACTGCACACTTTCTTCTCTGTTCATACGCAACTCACAAGCATAGGGCCTGTAGGTTTTAACATGACATCACACCTCACACGACTTAAAAAAGCGTTCGCAAGAGAGATGTGTTTTTACACGGGCACCAATCTTTTGCGGACGTCCCGTAATCTGCTTTGCAGAGCGGCGCACAGGGAATTGTTTTGAAATTGGGATGAGCAGTACACTCGTCTACACTTATGACGCTTTTCCACCGCACAGTACGGTATGGTATGGCACGGTAACCAATCCGTGATCCCACGTTTTGTCGATTTTTCCACCGCCAAGCGAACCGTACCGAACCTATGTACCCGTGCTGAATTTAGCTACTGCTCTGTTTAGGTACTAGCGAGCCGAACAGGAACCTAAGGGTGGAGCTAGCAATACTGCAGACCATTGATTTGTCAAGCGCAATCGTCACAAAATCTTCACGCTAAATCTCAGACCGGCTCAGACACAACCGCCATGTTTTGTTTTCAGCTTCAGTTTGATTATTGGTATTATTCGAAGAGTAAAACTTTGGTTTTATTGTCAGGTTTGCGTGATTCTACGAGTTAGGTTTGTGTTACTAAAACTGAAATAAACACGTTTTCTTTGAAAGGACAAAGTATAGTATTTTCATTTTCATTAACGAAATCAGAATATACATTTTCAAAGTAAAACATTTTCATTCTTCACTTAAATAGATTTTCCGAAGGATATAGAAATCGCTTTGATGCATTCCGATGCTCAAGTTAAACCCAGGCCTTTGAAACAAAAGGATCTAAACTGGACAGTGTCAAATGACAAAATGTTTGAGCAACCTTGCATCTCCATAAATTGACACTGGCATTGAATTTTGTTTAGCTCGTAGCTCGTGCTGGATATATTTTTACAGCGACAAGCAACATAAAAGCACAGACGTAAACACAAAGACAAATATAGCTAATGTTTCATTTTTATACAATATTAATACGATACTAATTTAGGCTACGAATGTAAGAAATATGAGGTATTAAATGTGATCTTGGTAAATTGCAATTAATTGGAGGACCAACGTCGAATAATAAATATACCTTATGATAGAATATACTTTATTTGTCCCCATGGGGAAACTAGGTATGCCTAGGTAGAGGTAAGAAAATTGTAGCTAATGTTTTGAGGAAAACCGTGTTCTGCTATTGTGAATTCACAATGTCAATGTTACTAATGTCACCACAGTGGTCGCATTCTTTTTTGTCACTTCAGGTAACTCCTATCTTCACAGTTCTGTTGTGCAATGGAAAAAACGACACAGGGACTCGATCCGGGAAGGGCATAGTTACGGATTCGGATGGCTACCATGCCCTACCGTACTGTACTGTGCGGTGGAAAAACGCCAATAGATTCAGTGGCACCTCCTTTCCTTTAATCAGACTAATTCGTTTGAATTACCTCAGCTGCCACATTGCAGCTCACAGTAATGACCAGAAAAATCTGCAGGGCAGAAAAATCCACAAAAAAGCAAAAACTGCATCAACATAGTCACCTTGATCACTTTAATTAACGTAACTAATAAGAGAACAAAAACGTGAAATATGATCATAAATGGTGCCTTTAGGTCCATGTAACAGTATGTGGGGTAAACAGGCCCAGTGCACTTGGTTTCTACGCGGTGTGAGCAGAAGGGTGTGCTTGCTGTGAAGGCTAAACGGAGAGGCTGAGAGCAGTCTAAAAGATAACAGCCTCATCACCTGGCATAGCTTAAGGCCAATCCACTCCACAGATGATTGTGAAATGCAAGACCACAGCTATTTCTGTGCAAGAATGCACACTGCCTGCCAAGCAGGTAGGCCAGGCCAAGCTCGTATTTACATTCATAATAGATTCCACTTCACACACCCACTAACTGTGTCTCAGAGACCGTTCATCACAAAAGAGATTGCACACACACACACACACACACACACACACACACATACTCACTTGTACTCAACACTCACACACACCCACATACTCAACACTCACATGCACACACTCGTACTCAACACTGGCACGCACACTCCCTCTTTTTCTGATAAGGAGTTACAGTCACTGTCTAAACCGCCGAACTGAATAGTTCCTGCTCTATATGGTTTAACGATGCAAGCGGATGGCAAATATTGAGTCTGTGTCTTGGTTTTATATGTTTGGGGAAGAAATCATTGAAAAAGCTGAGCCTGCCATTTACCAGTTGAAAGGTTTTAAAAATGTTCCCGTCTGTGTTTGTTTGCAGTGAATTTAGCAAACCTTTACTTCCTGTCGGAAGAGCGGGGATATTATTTTCTGAAATTCTGCACCTTCTATGCAAACAAATGGTAAGTGCTTTCTTTACGCGTCTGCTATTTCCAGGTTGATTTATGGAGCGGTCGCATGCCATCGTGTGAAGTTTTAAAGGCGTAACAGGTGTCAAATGTAAGAATTAGGCCTGTAGTGTGGTTGTTGTAGATCTCAGTACAAGTGTCAATTCAAGCTGTGTGTGGGTTAAGAGTTTTTTGCATTGAACGTGTTGATACCTGTGAAATTGGACCTGTGGTTTTCCACGTTCTCTACCAGCGTAGATGTGTTTCCCTAAGTACTATCCGAGAGGGCCGTGCTTGTATGTTTCTCTGTCTCTCTCACCTTCACTCCGTGGGGCTGGTTTGACACGATGTCCCCCTCACACGCAGAGCCACAGGAAAGTGGGGTCCTTGTGGAGGGAGTCCGGTCTGAGCTGGGGAGACTTCCTGCCCGAGAGGGAAGATGTGCACAGCTTTATCTCAACCCAGGTGAGATTTCATCCCCGTCCCCACAGTGAATCTCTCACCCTTATGCCCCCTGTCCCCACAGTCCTTTTACGCCCCCTCTTCTCCTCTCCGCCAGAAACTGGACTTCACCATTTCAGACTGCTCCAGCGTGGACGAGGCCCTCTCCACGACAGCACTCTCCCCCGAGGAGCTGAACAAACACTTGGAGAAGCTGCTCCTGGAAGACATGGCGGGCGATGAACAAATCTTCGACTGGGTGGAGGTACGGTGGAACAGTGTGCTATGAAGTCTGCCGTCGCTTGTGAATTTAGGCGGTGGTAAGATGGCGCAGTGATTTTTGGTGGAGACGGATCAGCAGCTTACTCCCGGTAGGGACTTTGGGTTGAGGTATGGAATGATAGCAGTCTTTTGTCTTTCGGTGGAGGTACAGTGTTACGGGACAGGCACAGGTAGGTGTTATTGGGTCCTTTGGTGGAAGTCACTGTCAGCTTATTGCTATCGTTCCACGTGCCGCATACCATAAGCAGAATGACTGTGGAATGCCCAGTCCACCCACTGATCCTGAACAAAGTTGACCAAATAATCTGTGCATCGGTCTGTATTTTCACCACTGCAATCCTTGTCTTTCTGCATTGCAGGCAAATTTAGATGAATCTCAGATGAGTTCACCTCCCTTCCTAAGAGCTTTAATGACTGCTGTGTGCAAAGCGGCAGTGACAGGTAAGCATGTCAGTCCTGTTACTGTAATGACTGCTGTGTGCCTTTACGCAGTGACAGCTAGGCGTGTCAATCCCGTTACGGTAATGACTGCTGTGTGCAAAGCGGGAGTGACAGGTAAGCATGTCAGTCATGTTACTGTAATGACTGGTGTGTGCCTTTATGCTCAGTCCTGTTACTGTAATGACTGGTGTGTGCCTTTATGCTCAGTCCTGTTACTGTAATGACTGGTGTATGCCTTTACTCTCAGCCCTGGTACTGTAATGACTGGTGTGTGCCTTTACACAACGACAGGTAAGACAGGTATGCAAAGTGGCGTTCAAGGCATTCAGATGCAATCAAGCATCTGCTTGTCTCAAGATGAAGTGGAACAGCCACCAGAAAGTGCCGCTCAATGGTTACCTTACCCCCGGCACTGACGCGCAACAGAGGCAACATTTTCTTTGGTAGAAGTGCGAGCAAAGAGCAAAACAGGACAGATGGAAACAACGAACGCTCACTAATCCTGTGACTGGTTCTGTTTTGTTGTGGTGCAGGGGACGGCGCTTCTTGCAGAGTGGACACCACCATTATCCAGCGGAGGCTGCCCGTATTACTCAAGTACCTGAACTCAGACACCGAGCGACAGCTGCAGGCTCTTTATGCACTTCAAGCATTGATAGTTAAACTTGATCAACCTCCCAGTAAGTGTCCCTACACGTCTTAAACTTTAACACCTTTACCTTTACCTTTACCTTTACCTTTGCCTTAGTTTAAATGTATTTAAAACAACCGTTCAGTTTTTAATTGATGGCCTACATTTTTTATTGTTGCCTGTTTGAACATGTTTCCTATCATACGAATGACACGTTTTACGGCCTCCCTCTCCCCTCTCCCTCGCCCTCAGATTTGCTCCGGATGTTCTTCGACTGCCTGTACGACGAGGACGTGATCTCGGAGGACGCATTTTACAAGTGGGAGAACAGCAAGGACCCAGGGGAGCAGCAGGGAAAGGGCGTGGCCCTGAAGTCCGTCACCGCCTTCTTCACCTGGCTGAGAGAAGCAGAGGAGGAGTCAGAGGACAACTGACAGGGGATCCCGTCTTCGCCCATTAATGCAGAACGGCCAGCTGTCGCTGAACAAAAAAACCGCAATCTTAAAAAACAAAAAAACAACAAAACAAAAAAAACATATGCACAAATGGGAGTTGAACAATGGTTGGAATCTCATGTACGGTACCACGCAGCGCATTTAAATGGCCGGAGCACTAAACACATGTATTATTTATAGAAAATATTTAGTTTTAAAATTTAAAACTTTTTTTCCATTTGTTATTTTTTAAGAGACTTTAAAAAAAAAAAACCATTTCTGTGCAACAAAGAATACAATACATATGTTCTGAACTCTTTAATTTATTATTTTTTTAAGGACTGCAAATATCAAAATTTATTTAACATTTGCAGATGCTCAAAAATGTGGAGAACATTGACGGTAATAGAAATAATAACAATAATAATAACAATAATAAAATAATAATAATTGAGAAACCGCCTCCCTGAATTTGGTTTAGAGAAGTAAAAATGTACATTGGGGTTGGAGGGGAGAGGGAGGGCTTGCTTTTACAGGGAGGGTTGACTGTTTAAGAGGTCAAAGGTTAAAGGTTATTATTAAATAACCTTGAGAACTGTTTCTTCTGCTTTGGCTTGCTCTATTGGAAATGTATATAATCCTCCACACAGGCAGAAACCAAGCGGCCTGCAAAAAGAAGAACAACACAATACCTGCAGAAAACTGAAATGAGTGCAAGAACACTCCTAAATGAGTTCGCCGATTCTAAAGTGCTTGTAACTCCTCCGACTTACAGCGCCAATTTAAAGCTTGTAAATACATTAAAGACAAAAAAAGATATTTAAAAAAACAAACCAAGCTCACAGTGCTGTGTATTTCTTGCCGGTTTTTGAAACAGACATGGTTTATTTGGTCTTCTAAAGGGTTGTAGCGTCTACTTTACTGTTGTGTCACAACACAAATTGGTGCAGACAATAGATATTGACAAAAGATATTGAGCATTAAAAGAAATTCACCATGTAAACCTGCAGTAA
Organism: Aldrovandia affinis; assembly: GCA_029706075.1. Lineage (NCBI taxonomy): Eukaryota > Metazoa > Chordata > Actinopteri > Notacanthiformes > Halosauridae > Aldrovandia > Aldrovandia affinis. Next base: position 1,286,212 of record JAINUG010000215.1, read on the forward strand.
ACTGAAATTCACCGTCATCAGACATTTTATTGAATGGCAGTGGCAACGGTCATTTTGTTAAGTTCATTAGCAGTTGGTGGGGTTACTAATGCCCAGCACCACGGACACATCCTCCCCCCGCACAATGCACTAAATGCTTCCGGTTGCTCACGTTTTCGCTTTTCAATCCCAAAGTCTGCAAGCACTACTGAAAGGGCTGTTTATATCTCGGTGTCTGTTGGCTCCGTGATAGCGAAGTCGACCGTACTGAACTGCGTTTCTTGTTTACATTCACATTGACTTTTTCGTTTTGGTGGGCGTGGCTAATTGATTTGAAAGCAAGAGGCCTCGCCCCATGCAAATACTAGGTTTGAGGTCCTGTCCCGTTCCCCCTGTGAGGATTGGGCGGGCCTGCATCCAGTCATTGGGTCTCTGAGCCCTGGACATTTTCAGCATGGGGAGTGTGGCGTTTTGATCTGGGCAGAAAGCCACTGTCACAGGGCAGCGTGGGGACATGCGTGGTCCTGCTGGAACATGGTCACGTGAGGATGAGCAGAGAGAGGTCCCCGGGCTTCGTCAGTGCAGCACCGCAAAGCCAGTCTGTCCTCCGTCACCACTGCAGTTCAGCAGCACTGTGAAGCCAGAGCCCTGACACACCTACCCCAGGCCTTCACACTTGACCTCCCGGCTGTACACAGCAGTTGGGAGCATCATCCTACTTGTCTGCAGTACACCTGGAGAAGTCTGTCTTCCTGTCTGTCCTCTTCATCTCTAAGGAGGACTTTTGCTCTATTGAGTCCACCTGAGGCATTGCTGACACCGTTCTGTTGTGATGGTGAACAGTTGGGAGCATCGGGTCCCGGTTTGGCCTCCTGGCCTGAAAATGGCAACTGCCTCTTCACAGTCGATGGGCTAATGTGTAGGGTTTTTAAACCCAGTGCTTCAGATTTAGCGGAACAGGCAGAGAGAAATTCTAGAGAAGATCCATCTCGGGCAGGTGTGGTGTTTCGCAATCTCCCAAATTTTGGGACCGATTATGTTTGGCTTGAAAGTCTTGCTAGGTTATAAAAAGCTGGCTGTGTCCCCCTCCCCAGACAGTCATGGAGCACTGACTTAATCTTACCATGTACCATGTACCATGTTCTATTTAAAGCAGGCCACACTGGTTCCTTTGTATTTTTCTAGATCTAAACCAGACCGCAATAGCATTTAATCGATATGCAAGGTCCATTTCTGTACAACACACCTGCGTGAATGGAAGGAAGAATTTGATGCTCAGTATGCATGTATGCTAACAGGTCCCAGCTGAAGTGCAGCCACAAAACAAGCTTGAACCTCAATCTGTTTACCGCCCGTGCCCCATAGGAGAAATGTACTAGACTGTATGATTTCCTGCATTTTATAATGTGTATAAATGGAACAGGTCCATTGGAGCACGTGTGTTATTGTGTGCGATATCGTGCTCCAGAACAGTGCTGCATTGGTTTGTCTGGGCCTTGCGCATATTGCAGTGTGTGTGGCTGCTCAGGTTTTTGTGACGGGGTGGTTATATTTTCTTCCTTTTTTATGACAAAAGTACACATTTACGTTACGACTTACGAGAAGTATGCCTGCTATTTGGTTTGTGTTTTACATAGAGAAAAGGTAGAGTTGTCAACTTTTCCCCAATGAGTTTCTATGGTCCCTGCTAGCTGCAGCTAAGCCAAGCACGTCGTTGACAGGTGACTCGTCATTAACAACTGTGTCTCGAGCTTCATGACCAGCGATAATATGTGAAATCTGTTGTGTTATGCTATACAGATTCTACAACTCTTCAGTTATTGTAGGTTAGTACAGGTTTTGGGTGGATGTTACTGAACTCATTTAGGGTGTTCAGACCGCTGTGTTCATCTCAATGAGGACTGAAAGCAGGAAGAAGTTCTTCGGGACCAACTCCAAACCTTCCGAGAAGCGGTGACACGGCGTGAGGTCAGCAGAGGCGGAGCTTGCGCTGAAACAGTGGTTAATATGATGTCACACTGAGGCTGTTGCATCCAAACAGTGTTTGGCAGCTAGTACCCCGAAACTCCTCCCCTGTATCACCTGTTTGCATATTTTACACGTATGGCGAGTTTTCATGGGTGTCTGTTGTCCTTTCTTTCGTTCCTGGTTAGGTGAAGAGGTAAACACTTGAGGGTCACTTGTATTTTAAGGAGACCCCATCATGTAGTGTGTCCTGTGTGGCTCAGTGGGTAGAGCACGGCGCTGACAACGCTTAAGTTGTGGGTTCAATTCCCACTGGCACCACATATACTGAAAAATGTATGCATTCACTACTGTAAGTCGCTTTGGATAAAAGCGTCTGCTAAATGGCATATATTATTATTATTATGTATATAATGGGGTTACTTGAGTCTTGTTGCACCTGCAGGGTCATGGCCTTTGACTGCTGGAACTGAAGATGGATGTGTAAGTAATAGCAGTCTGGCATAGTCTGAAGGACTAAATACTGTTTGGTGAAGTCCCTTGAAATTGTGCTGCAAATGTAATTCATTGTTCAGCAAAATCTAAATGGCAAGCCCGGGTGGGCCGAATGGCTTGTTTTAGTCATCATCTTTACAAAACGCAATTTAAGAAGCAAACCTACTGCAACTTGATGCACCATGAAGCTGTTTACGTACCCCAGTATGAATGGGCTTTTGCAATGCTAGTAAATAGAAGTGTGATGTAATGCTGATACTGCTTTGAAGTTTGCGTGTGTGTTTTGGCTCAGGGATGTGCAGGTGCCAGCACTGTGAAGATGTTGCTGAAGGTTTGTTGTGAACAGGGAGTATCTCATCAACCTGTGATGAACATTCATTCGCCCTGTAACACAAGAATGCACCACTGCCCCCTAATGGCTGTTACTTTGTTGACCAATATATATTTTTTAAATGTCTCTACCTCAGCATTGTGTCATTGATATTATTTTAGGGGTGACTCTAGTTATATTTGACTTTATTATATTCTTGCTCACAGTTACAAACTGAATAAAAAGCAGAATTTACAGTGTTATAGCTATATTTATACACAACGTTTACAGCATTTGTTTACATTTTATGTTGTTCATTGAGTGATACATATGTTGAAGTTATCAACTGATGTGACCCCTTTGGGGGCTTGTGAAAGGACCTTTTTGGTCAGATAATGTTAACCTTTAAGCTACTGGTGTAAACTGTTTTTTAACTTGGCAGATAAACAAAAACACAGAAGTACTGTTTTCCATTTAATTTCCCATTAACCTGAAAGGCCCAGTCAAAACAGAGATGACAATGCTTCAATACTAATACTTTATGTCCTGCTAACAGGCAGATAGAGAGACTTTGGGGTATTAGAGTGAGTTGATAGTTTTTTGTGGCCTACTTGACTCACTGTACTGATTAACCCGCACAAGACTTAATTTTGAGTGTGCACCCTTCAGTTACTGATACTAGTGTGTGTGTGTGTGTGTGTCTACATATAATTATACAATACTATTGAATGCACTGGTTTGCAAGGGTTTTACAAAGGTCACTCATGTTCAAGGATATCACAGTTTGATTTCTCTTCTGAAAATACTCAGAGCCACCAGAAGTGTTCAGTAGTATCTGCTTGTGTTTCACTTGTACTCACATCTCTGAAAACCGATGGTAGGATCGATTCAGGGGTTAATTAAATGTACGTGTAACCAGAATGTTGCAGGTCCAAATCAGGAGGGGGTGGGCACAGTCAATTCTGTGCCTTGAGCAAGGTACTTCACCTGAATTACTTGTTAATAATGTAAATAATATGCAAAGTGTATTTAAAGGTAAACTGTAAGGCAGGTTTTGCACAGTAAATCATCTGTGAACGCGTGCTATGAAAATAATGTTTTTTTAGAAGGTTTTGACCTCCTAGGCCTCCAACTAGCTTAAAAAGTGTGACCCAGTCACGTCAGATGCCTGTCATCTGAAAAGGTTATGGGTGAATTTCAAACATCTAAAAATCTATTTATGAGTGGCTTTCGGTAGTCCTAATATATCTTTGCCATTGACAATATGCCTGTCTACTCATGCTACTCAGACCACCAAAATGTGTATATCAAAATCTGAATAGCTTATGAAAGGGCCATATGAGAAATTGAAAATGTTAGTTGCATGGACTTGTGGTCAAAAGTGGCACTCCTGAAGGGTGTGATGCATGCACACAAATCTAGCACCAAGCTCATTGTACAACCTAAAAACTGGGTGGGTGTAGGTAAACCCTAAAATGCACAGAGCTCAATTTGCCTGCATGTAATATGTAACACCTTGCATTTGTTGGGTTATCCTTTGTGTAAGATGGTGTTTACAATGGGTAATGTTCTGAGAATAACAAGGTAACTAACCACTGTAAAGTGGATCACTTCAGCCTTTCTTGTCTTTTCTCTGTTTCAGCACTGTCTGCAAGAATATTAACAGATCAAATGTTTAGTATAAGGAAGCTTTAATGTAATGTGCCCACAATGTGTCCAGTCTATATCATTAGGCATTGTTTTTGGATTTATCCATTCTTCAAATTGATCTAAATTTCTATTCAGTTAATCGATTTACAACGACCACCGTGATTGGTCGAGGAACCTTCCAAATTTTTTTTGCTAGTAGACTTTGGCTATAAATTGCTACACTGCAATATGAGAACGCGTTTCAGTTTGTGTATTGGTTTAAATTTGGGGGTGTAAATTTTGTAGCATTGGACAATAACTAAATTATTGCAACCCTGCCTGCAGTGGGCATGCAATGAGGGTCTATATGCGTGTTCATTGAAATACATTTCCCTTAATTTATTTATATTTATTATAAAACTACACGAAGACTATTTATATTTCACCTTTATTGTAAAAAAAAAAAAATTGGGTGACGAGGAATGCGAATAATTGCCAGTTAAATGCGTTTGTACTTCTCTGCGGGTCCACCGACAGATTTTTAGTTCTAAACCTCAAAAACTTTTAACTGTAGCTAAGTGAAACCGCACAGCTGGTGAACCGATCAGCAAAACAACGTTAGACATAATAGGGGACGCGTATAGAACGTCTCGTTATTGTTGATGTCTTCAGACGTAGTTAATCAACTGTTATCAGCGATGGTTACAACGATGGTTCCAGCGCAAAGTGTAACAACGGTTTTTGGTGAAACAAAGGAACAATGTCGACTTCAAAAGCGTCCATTAAACAAAGAAAATGCTCATATCTCCAATGAGCATGTCCTACACACTGATGAAAACCACACTCCGACATTACATTTTCTTTTTAAGCTCTCCCATTGTGAGATCTACGCTACATTTTCACATATCGTAATGGCTGCAAACGGGGTTTTAACAAGTGCATACGATGTACCTTGTATCGAAGCGTTTTGTTCACGCACTCGAATTCTGTGTGGACAGGCATATATACTAACGGTGTTCATGATTCATAAACCGCCGAATACGTCCGTAATAATAGAACACGCCAGGCGCAACCCGACGTACGGTTTACGTCGGGAGGCGTGGCAGTAGCGCCGATCAAATTCTAAAGAAAGGAGAGGACGGTTTGATCAGCCACAAACAATATAGCGATTTCTTCAAAGGTAAGACAATAAAATGTTATGTTTACACGAAGCTGGATTTTCGTTTACCTTTTTCAAATGCTTGGCTTTGCAAAAGCGTTTTTTTCCCCATTGCAACTTATTGCATTTACCTCTCGGCTCAATGCAGCGCCATTACTGCGTTGGTAATTGACAAAATGGCCATAGTCGAATTGTTATTATTGCAAGAGATGTACGACATTAGCAACCTCAAGTAACACACGACAACGGCCTACATTTCGCTCGTGCGCAGATAATATACTCTCCGTATCTGAGTTAAGTTTTACGTCATGCCCGAACTGGCAATTCCACTTTGTAATGTTTCTGCACATCGCATGAATTGATTAGCTGCAGTTGGGTCTAGATGTAGGCCTTCTACCCTTTAAGTGCGCATTGCAATATGGCCAGTTAAAAATAATGAATATTATCACCAGAGATCCCTATGTATGGGCTGAGTGCAACCTTGTTGACGTTGTCCTTATTTTCCCTAGTTGTTTTTTGCACAATGCATTGTTGGTTATATTTGCATTAATACATGCATTATGTTTTGGTTTGTATGACTTCATTACGTCCACTGTAGGCTACTTTTTTTTGCATTATGTTTTTAGAAAACTTCGTAGTACCTTTTAAATTTAGCCACGTAGGGCTGTTTTCAGTAAGTTTTCGTTTCTTAATGACGACACGTAAGAACCTTGCGCTACAGTCAGCCATGGCAAAACCGAACATTGGAAGTACACGCATAGTCTTTGCACGTGACATGTATGTTTTTATCAGGTAGGGATTTGTATTTATTAGGATTAGTATTTCTATTTATTAGTATTTTTATTTACTAGGTAGACCTCATATCCTTACACATCGTTAAAACAGCACAGTGACGTGTTGCCCACTATTTTGAGTTCCAGGTTGAGCAATGCCCATCCGCCGTGCAGCTGGGACCCCTCCCCAGGAAACGCCCCCCAAGGCAGCTGGGACACCCCCCCAGGAAACGCCCCCCAAGAGCACCCCAGATGGAGGTGAGCGTGGCTAAGGCACTTGAATGATACCATCCTTGTGTCTGGCAGAGCTGCTGAAAAGCATGTTTTTGATTATAATCTATACATTATATGGATCAGAGGCAAAGGAAAACTGTGAGAGAGTCACATGGGTTATTGGTTTTTGTTTTAACCTGTATATCGGCAACCAATTTAGACCCAAGAAATCAGCTGAGGTGAGCTAACTGTAATGGACTACTTGAATTGATTGTGTTGTGCTCCAGGTCCACTCTCTCTTCACCCTACCTGCCTCCACAGACCCTGAGGCCAGCTCGGAGGAGTCCGTCTGCGCAGGTGAGGAGCAGGAGGCCGCTGCCCCTGCAGCGCCAGCCCAGGGAGGGGAGGAGAGTGTAGCGAAGGAGGCGGAGCCTGGAGAGTCGGCGGAAAAACCGCAGGAGAAAGACCCAGAGGGACAGGGAGAGAAGAAAGGGTCAGTTGGTTTGTTCGTTGGTTCTTTCTTTTGGCTTCATTTATTTAAGTGATTCAAGTGTGCACAAGCCGCCAGGAGACGACACCTGTAGTGGCCAAAATGAAAAAGCCTTTTGTTTTGTAGCGATAAGGATGCTGGGAAGGAGAAGGTCAAAAAAGTGAAAAGGACCATTCCTTCCTGGGCCACCATTTCTGCAAGCCGACGGGCGCTGGCCCAGAAGTCCTCCGTGTCTCTATATAATCAGCCCAAGATGGACGACATCCTCATCGAAGCCATACAGGTGTGTGCCACCTTCGCAGACGCACACTGGGTTGTAACGTGAGCTATTACAGTCCCTGGGAAAGTGTTTGTTTGGACGCACTGCCAGTCATAACAAGTCTTCCTCTCATGGGGAGATTACAGGCTGTCTGTTTGGTTCTTCCAACTAAAAACTTTCACTGGGGTTCACTTGCAAAAGTTTCTTATTGCAAACCTAAAATGAGTTTAAAGTACTGATTTAACTTCCGTCACGCTGGTTCTCCACAGGCTTGTAAAGAAAAGGCGTCCACCTATGCCATCAGGAAGTACATCATGAAGAACTACGCTTCCTTGGAGCTGGACAGGAGGACGTTCCTCCTGAAGAAGGCCCTCAAGAGATTGCTGGAGAAGAGGGCCATCAAGCAGGTTGACAGTCACTCTCAATCAAAAAATTGTTTGTGTGTACAAAGGAGACAATTGGTAAAAAAATGTGATCATCGCACATGGAAGGGCATCTCTACTGAAAAACATTTTCATCGAACAATTTATTATTTTTATTTTTCTTGCCTCCAAACTTTTTTCTGTTCTTTAGTCCAGTTCCTTGTATCTGGAATTGTACCGAGTCATAACCAAAGTGCTTCCTCAAAGTGGATGCTACCTTTTTTGTGTCCGCATCAAATGACAAATGTCTGTGCATATTGGATTTTATAGATTTCTCCTCCCTTTAAAATTCCCTTTACTGGCACTCCAGTGCTGTGAATGCTGATGTGACCTGCAGGTATCTGTGTGTGACCCTTTCTCTGTCCCCCCACAGCTGAAGGGGAAGGGCTTTTCTGGAAGCTTTACTATCTGCAAGCAGTCCCAGAAACCCACCGGCAAGGTAGGCGACCACGCTCATCTCCAGGGGCGGCGCTAAGGCGGGGCTTGCTGGTGCCTCTCTTGCTGGTGCTCTGAAGTCCGCTGTCACCGTGGTCAAGGGGGCGGAGCTAGGGGGTTTCTGTTTTTGTGACCAGATGTTTTTGGGTAGAATGTGATGCACTTACTTGGACATTTACTTGTTAGTGCTGTGGCTGTCTCTGAAGTGGGTCAGTCTAGTACCGATCTGTCTGTATAAATGGATTTGTGTACAATGAGCAACAAATGAAGGCATCTGCTAGTACAGCTATTCAAAAGTATTAAATGTGTATGAACAGCAAAGTTGAGAACTGCTGCCTGTTGCCTTGCAGAAGCCGGCTGCAGCAGTGCAGTCGAAGACTGAGACCCTGGGGGACACGCTGCCCCTGATCATCACCCGTCTGTGCGAGCCCAAGGAGGCCTCCTACATCCTCATCAAGAAGTACCTGGAGCAGCACTTCCCCCAGCTCAATGTGGAGCAAAGGTAGCGGGCCGAGAAGCCCAGACACCAAACAAAGGTCCAGAACATTACACAGATGGCCCCAGTACATTATTTAGGGCTTCCAGAATGTTACACATTGGTTCTAGATTATTCAGGGGTCCCTGCCCATTCATTGATAATCCTTTGAAATACTTTCACTCTGGAAAGTCATGCAAAATGCACAAAAAGTGATCAGATAGCCCTTCTTTGAAAAGTAATGGAATATTTGCTTAAACCAATTTGTGTGTGGGTATATAGTGTTTTTTACACAGAGGGAAATGCATCCCTCTTTCTTGCTGCTTACTTGATACTATTTACAGTTGAGTCTAGTGATGCCAGCATGCTGATATTGCTATTGGCTAGCGCACTGGTTTGTGCATTAACCCCACTTCTAACTTTACCTAGTGTTCACTGCTAAGAGCATGTACAAACTATGTTTCAAAATCTTTGTGGGGGTTTGTATTGGAGTCACCTCCTGTTGGGTGTTTTTTGTATGAGAGTGTGCTATGCTCATAAATATATTTTGATAAATAGTAATGGTTTGTTAAGGAGGTTTCTAGAATGTCTTTGTACACTGGAAGCTTCCCAACTCAAATTGACCACTCCAGCTTGAAGCAAAGGGTAAAATTGAAGGTGAGGTGTGGTGTAAAGGCCTCTACATGCTTGAGCGACAGCAACACAACCAGGGCTCTGCAACATTAATGCGACCTACGCAGAGCGTGTTGCAGAGGATATTGCGTCAAACTCGTGACTGCAGCGCAACATGTTACGTAGATGTTGAGAATCATTGATTGGTTGGTTAGTGAATGGAGGCAGAGCTGTCTCAGTCATAGTTTCGAGCTAGTGCATCATTTTTTTACATTTTACATTTTAAGCATTTAGCAGACACTCTTATCCAGAGCGACTTACCAGATGTGTATTAATACATGGTAAGAACAATCATAGTTCGCACAAGAGATCAGTGCAGTAATACAGGGATAAACATTGTTGTTGGCAGCTGCATACCATACCTGTATATATCTATGTTAACATTAGCTAAGCAAAACTACCGATATCTAGCTAGCTAGCTAGCTAGCAACCTGGTATCGAGGCCAAATAAAGCCTAACAGTAGCTAACAATATAGATAGCTAGCATCATTTGTTCGACATGGTATAAAATGAACCAGCTTCAGGAAAGATTGGCTGAAGAAGTTCGAAGGTACAGGAGTTTCCCTGCTTTCCTGAAAACTTTACTGACCTTGTTCAATACATTGATGCCTACTAGTGTATAGAAGTGTGAGGACACCATGTCGCATAGGTTGCACAGAAGTATAAATTGCAGAGTGCTTGCAACATTCTTGCATTGCGTAAACCGTGAAGATGTCGCACAAGTTACGCAGAAGCACGTAGAGGCCTTAAGGGGTAGATTCAGGGGTCTTTGTAAGTGGGGTTAGGAACAGTCCCTGATGTTGTGCCCTGCTTTATTTCCAGACCTGACCTGCTGAAGAGTGCCCTGCAGAGAGCTGTAGAAAAGGGTCATCTGGAGCAGATCACTGGCAAAGGAGCTTCTGGAACCTTTCAGGTCAGTCCTTGTTTCTAGGGGGAAGGCAGGATCCAGTCGCACACTCTTCCCCTATTTGTTTGGGGCTGACAGGTACATTTCTACTGGGTTTAACATAAATTAAGTCCTGGATAAGATGTGTGACAAAGGAAAACAGTCAAACAGGAGGACCAACAAGTGGATTGGGTGAATATTGACAGAACATTTATTTGTGGAAGAAGAAAAGAAAAATATATATATATGAACAAAAAGACAAACTTGTAAACATAAACCAAAATAATAAACCCATAAAATTGAAATCATACATAGGCTCACCAGGGATCTTATTTACTGACCAACCTCTTTCCTGAAGTGAACACTGGCTAGGCCTTGACATTGACTATGCTAGAATTGACACCATCCCTTGGGCATACCAATGCATAATACAATAACTCCCCAAATGTATCTTAAATTAATATTTCACCATCTATACATTATATATAATAAATGTAGCAGTGCATCATCAAAATACTCTCATTAATATAAACATATCATGCACATTAACACATTTCAGCTGTTTCCCTTGACACCCCCATAAATTCCTCAAAATAACAATGCGCGCTCACTGCATAAGAATATGTCTGGACAGGGTGGGCACCTTTTTAAAATTTAAATTTTGTTTTGTTTCTGATTTTTATCCCATCTTCTCCCAATTTGGTAGCCAATTAGACCTGCTATTTTTGGACTGGACCCCTGTTAGTAGAGAATCTGATCCTGTGGGTAATTGGCTCATTGAGAGCCACTTACGCTGTTGTGAGTAGGAGTAATTAACAGACTATTAATGTACACCTCAAGGCTGTCAGTTGTTGGTCAGTGCTGGGTCTTGTAGCTGCTGTTCCAGTGTCAGTGCTGATTTAGCTTCTCTCAATATCATTGCTAAAGCAACGCCCTGTTTCTGACTGTAACTTGTCCTATCGTGACAGAGTGTCAGTGATTTTTATATTCATCTTACAGTTCAAGTAGCAGAGTTTAAGTGACTGACTTTGCACTCGAGTCTCATAGCTGTAATCGCAGTATGTCAGTGCTGACACCTGACGTCATGTTCTCTCAGTCTTTCAGTTGAAACTAACTTTCGAACTCCCCATTTTGTGTGTTGTAGCTGAAGCGGGCAGGTGACAAGCCCCTCAAAGGTGGACTCATTGAGGATGCCATCCTGACCGCCATCACTGCCATGAACGAGCCGAAGACCTGCAGCATCACCATACTGCGGAAGTTCCTCCTGGAGAAACACAAGGACAGCAGAGTCTCCCTGCTGGGTAAGACCCATGCACAACAGTCCCCATGACAACCATCATTCACACACACTCTCACATGCACGCACACACTCGCACTCACAATCCCCCCACAACCAGCGGCGTGTTTAGGGGGTGGCCTAGGGTGGCACGTGCTACCCCTGGAATCTGATTGGCCACCCCAGATGCTAAACTATGATTGGCTATGTTGGTGCCACTCTGTTTTGTTGTGATTGGTATAGGTTTATTTATCTTTTTAATTAAACACAGAAATGTAAGACACTGTAATGTTAGTAATTAAAGTAGATATGGGTAGTAGAGACAAAAGGGGTAAATTAATGCTATTCCGTGCCCCCCGCCCCGATGTGCACATTTGTACTTCATGCCACCCCTACATAAGTCAGTGCCCCACTTGGGCCACCCCAGTCAAAACAGTCTGGACATGCCACTGCCCACAACCACACACATTTACCGTCTACCCCCCTTATTCTCTGTGAGAACCTGAACATGAAACCGGGAACTTGGTGTCATTTTAATTACTTAGAAACTCTGGTATGTAAACGATTGAAAAGTCTTTTTGTTTTAGCATGTTTCTGCTCTAATTCTTAGTGATGTGTGGAAAACCCACCCCCGGTTAATCTGTGATTAATGTCCTGTCACACACTGAAGACAGTCATTATTGTTACTTAGCAAAAGAGTGACTACAAACAATTAAGACCTTCTCAGATGTGATTTATTGGTAGTATTTGTATCTTATAAAGGTTATTAGAGCTCCAGGCCCACTCGGGGGAAGAAATCATTATCTGAAAGGTCAGCTGGATGGTGATGATACAAACAAGTAGTGCCACCATCTTTGGAAGGAAGCTGTGAAAAGTCCTTGTCAACATGCTAACGTGCTCTCTTCTCCACGCTACAGTGAACAACCTGAAAAGAACACTGAAGACCTGCAAGATGAGGGGCTGGATGGAGCAGATTTCAGGAAACGGTTTCAATGGAACCTACCAGCTCTGCTACCCCTTCTATCCCAGGTCCAGCAACAATACAGACTAGCGGGTTTTGATTATACCAAACATTTGCCATATTTTCAATCTTGGGGATTTTCATACCTTTGCTGGGGAAACCTGAGCTTCCCGAATGAACTGGAAGCAACATTTAAAAGTGTTTTGTGTGTAAAATGTGCTGGAAAATTACATGATGCCTCAGCAAATTAATTTTTATCAAATGAACTACTATTGTTTTAATGTTATTTTTAACTGGCTGTTTGTTTTTTAAAGTAAGAATATATAGATCAAAATGGTATTGTTTTTTTAATCGTACAAAATAATACTGTTAATAGTGTTTTGTTTGTGTGTGACAAATATAGCCACATTTATATCAATACAGAGCTGGCCAATTAATATTTAAACAACTGCATAACAATCAAAATGGCCTAGTTAAATCGTTTAAATATCGTTTAAATATAGCCTCTTTCACGACTAACAGAGCATGGCCATATATGCAACCTTATACATGTCTGTAGTCTGTCATTTGGTCAGTGACTGCTGTGCTTACCTTGAATACTCGCCCACACAGCCCAGCCATCCTGTTCCCAGAGAAACAGAAACAGAAGGAGAACGAGAAGCCCAAACGCCGGAAGGAAAGGAAGGAGGAGTCGTCTGAAGAAGAGGAGTCTGAGGAAGAGGACGAGGAAGAGGAGGAGTCAGAAGAGGAGTCCGAGTCGGAGGACGAGCCTCCGACCAAGAGGAGGTGAGCAGCATGACTGTGTTTGCTTTGAACCTCCTGCTTCTTTCTACTCTCCCCCTGGCCATGTACTTAATAATAATAATAATAATAATAATAATAATAAAATCAAAAAATTATTTTAGGATTTGATTCCACTGGCTGCGCCAGAGTGCTCTGGCCGGGAGTGCCATCAGGGGGCGGAAATTGGCCGTCTGCCCCAGGGATGGGGGAGGGAAGCCGACAGGAAGTTCGCTGCGTATAGGAGTGGCTATGGAGAACCGAAGTTACGGTTGACAGCTTGGCGAGTGCCGGCTCGGAGGAGAAGATACTTCGCCTTTGTCACTGCCGGTCACAGGGCTACGGCAGCAAACTCGTAATACGAGGGGGGGATTGACATGAAAAATAGAGGGTGTAATTGGCTACAAATTGGGATAAAATCGGAAACAAATTCTTTAAAAAATATATATTTATTTATTACTTATGTACAGAATTCAAGGTGCATAAGAGGTTGGGTTCTCATGGGTTGTCATGATTTTCTCATCCCCCTGCAGGAAGCAGCAGAAGAGGCCAACGTCCAAGGTACGTCGACCCCCTTCTGCCAAAAAACGCTGGCCAGGGAGCCAGGTACGTAGCAAGGGGGGAGCTCAGAGAGCCAAGGAGCCAGCCCGGCTCCCGGCCAAGGGCAAAAAGGTGGCCCCCGCCAAAAAACAGTCTGCTCCAGCCAAGAGGCCGGCGGCCTCGGCTAAAAAGCCAGCCGCACCCCCCAAGAGGGCAGCTCCCCAGGCTAGGAGGCCAGCGCCCCCCCCCGCCAAGAAACCGGCATCTGCGGCCAAAGCGTCCTCGTCCAGGAAAGCGCCTCCTCCCAAGAAGGCCGCTCCCGCGGCCAAGCCAAAAACAACAGGCACCAAAAAGATGACGAGCAGGGCACCAAAACGATTGGCGCCCAAACGGTCACCATCCAAGACGGTGGCCCCCAAGTCAGCCGTCAAGGCCAAGCCGGCTGCACGCAAGTCCCAGAGATCAAGAAAGTGATTGTCTTGACCTCAGGGGTCAAAGGTCAACTGGCAATAGAATGCAGTGCTTTGGAATTATTCCACCCCCCCCCCTCTGCTTTCTTTCCTCCCTCCATACTTTTAGGTTTACTTGTTGGGAGGGGATAAATACCATTACAACTCTAATCCTATTTCAAATGACTAATTAAATCCAACCACCGAAACACAACCTTTTAAAGGTGAATGCTTTCAGATTTGTCATAATTGAACTTATATTTTTTGTGCTCATGTAAGCCCCTGTGATCGGTAGTACATGGAGGGTTGGTCTGTTCAGTGTTTTCTATACTTTCAGTGATATAAGCTATACAGAAACTAAAATTGTAGAGTAGAACACTTGACTTCCCAGTTATTTAAGTTATAAGTATAAGTACAGAAACTTCATTACTAATGCATTCCCCCTAAATGCTGACGTCTCTTTTTCGTCGAACTTTTCTGTTTAAAAGTTGCCAATTTCACTTTGATGGCATCTTTGTTAGGCCCACTCTGCTGTGATTCACTGTTACTCAGTGTTCTAAGGCTTTTTGGAGTTACTTATTTCATGTAGTCTCAAGGGCATGCATTACAATACATTTCTTTGAGTGTTGTCTGATCAACTGGAGTATGTGATCGACGGGCAACACTAGCTCTTAAATGCCCTGTGAGGGTGGCTATGTGGGAAGAGAATAACCCAGTGACAGCACGTGATTGGACACCGCATCTGTCAATCTGGCCTTTTAAGGGCCTCTCTCCTGGTGCATCCGTGGTACGTCAGATTCAACACTTTACCCCATGGTTTCTTTCAAATACTAGTGAATTTTATCCGGGAGAAATGCATTTCTTCTTCCAGTTAGACATGTAAAATATAAGGGTAGTCTTAAGTTGTAGTTGAAGGCTTCCATATGAACTATGGCTGATTTGGGATTCAATGCTTTTGCACACAGCCAATGACGGGTTTAGATGTTTTTGATGGTTTAGAGGGTGTCATTGAAAAGTGACTCGAGTTTTGCTCAAATGCCCATGGACTGAGAGTGGGTATGGCCGGGTTGGACAAACAGGATTGGTGGATTTGTGTGTGAGAATGTTGGTGTTTATTCACTGTAGATTTAAGAATAAATGTATGTAATTCCCATCCGTTATTGTGTAGAGAGCAGTTTTTTTTCTTCTCCTTTGCTTTATGAAGTGTAATACAGACGTTTAGTTGAAATGAGACAATTTTTAAGAAGACATTCACTGTGTTGGCAGATGGTTTTGGACAAGAGGAATAATTTTTTTTGTGGAGCAGGTTTTGCTCATACATACATTCTTTGCATGCCTGTAATCTAAGTTGTGATGCCTTTTCTGTAGTCAGTAATAAAGTCACTGTATATTTGTACCCAAGTAGTTGTATTTCAAACTTCTTATGGTTTCCTTAGCACACCAAACTGTATATGAACATGGGTTGGATTTTGGGGTGTTTTCCTTTATTTTATATTAAAATATAAACCTTGCATCAACAGTTTTGTTGTGAGCTAAACATAATTGACATACAAATATTCCTCATGGCATTTAATGGGCTTGGTTCCTTTCCCTTCTAATCAGCCTGAGGTCCATTTCATGGTTTAACTACTTCAGATAACCTTGAATATTCTTTCTTACTTCAATGTGTATATAATTTTTTAAAAACCCATCTATTATAGATCCCAGTTTCAACTCAAGTATGTGTGAGCCTATTTTATCTGAAAGAGACTGGTTCATCAAATGTTATATCTGAAAGGCCATGTTGTTCTGTGGCTGCCGTGTAACTTTGTGTGGTTGGAAACTCAGGAATTGAACGTACTGAAAGCACAATCGTTTGAGTTCATATCTTCATCCTCCCTTGAGCCGATATCTTCATCCTCCCTTGAGCCGTTGGCAGGACGTTTTAAATGGTTTCCTGTCGTCAGAACCCCTCTGTCCTGTGCACATTTGGGGGCATTTACTCAGGAAGGGCACAAGAGTTGACATTTGATTATTCAGAGTTCTGCTGCTAAACATGCGCTTACCTGTGGTCTAACAGTACATTGAGTGAATTTGTTTATATAACATGCAAGAAGAGCTAAACAGACATTCAAGCAGTATTCTGACTAGAGGGCAGGAACGTGGTGTTCAACCATAGGGAGAGGCAGCTGGGCACCGTCAATCTCATAGTGAGACGGCCTCCGTAAAGCCACACCTGTAGCCACACCCCAAACCCAGTCAGATAGGGTAATATCTGGTAGCTCCTGAATGAACAACTTTTTCAGCCAGTTGTAACCTTAAAAGTTGCTAAAAATGTTTTGAATGCCTTTGCTAAATGTGCAAGTTACTCTGCATTAAACAAGCTAGCCAACAATTCATCACTTACCATGATCTCACTTAAAAATTATGTTTTATCACTTTGACCAAGAGACATACAGTGGGAATGAAGCTTAGTAAGGTAGACTATAAAAATCTTCATACAACTGACTGCTTAAGCAGTTCATGTAAATTTCATATTTCAGCATGACACACAAATATACTGAATGCGATTGGCTCTGAACTTCCCCACCCCCCAAAGTAGAAAATATTTAACAAGTTCCGATAATCTGTACATATAAGCAAATGGTAAACAATTTTGTGATATAAAGAGAAATGCTATCACAAAATACAGAATCATTACCTATTGGTATTGATTATTTAGCTAATTAATTGCTTGATTGATAATCAAGGAATAAACGGAAACAGGTTGATGGTAATCATCGATTAAAGGTATGTGGTTCATCTTCTATTTTAAGCCGACGAATTGCAACTGAGTAGTCTGGGGGAAAATGCAAGCATTTAAACAAAAGCACAAGCAACATTTGAACAGTGGGAAACATTACTCAGCCCCACGCAGACTATACACTCAAACTTTGCCGGGTTCCTATGCATACGATCAACTCTAGAAACAACCACTTCCCATTTCCCACTCTAGACCACCTGTAGACACTTTGGATTGTAAATAGGAATCTGGAAATGGTTCAGTTGGGTCATTTTAATTTATGGTAAATACATTCATGCAGGACCACTGATATGAAAAACGCTGAATGCGGTTTCACTTGTTTACCAAATTCAAAATGGGTAGCTTTATTAAAAATGAAACGTCTGTCAGTGTAGAGGTTTAAGTTAAGTGTAAAACTATTTTTATACAAATTTTGTCATTTTTCTGTACAGGTATAGAGCAATGCTGGGTTTCAAGACGAAGGGTTTCATTTTTAAAGCTGAGACGAGTTAAGGAATGGAAGGTTTTCTGTCAAATAACAAAATATAGAAGTCTCTAAAGGGAGGGACATTATGCATCATCTTTGGAGAACAGCACTCAAAAAGAAGGGGCATAAGAACAAGCTGCATAATTTCAGATAATGGCCGGCTCTGAAGCGAGGCTCTTAAAATGTGCTCTCTGTCCCACTGCAAGTCACGTTTGGCTACACAAAAATAATGACTTTAAAAGGTGAAATCCAGATTAGACTTCAAATAGCCTTTTTCAAATTGTCGAATTACATGTCAGGTACAGATTTAAATAAAATAAACATTTCTCATTGAAACCTTCAATAAGATGGCCCTAAAGTTAAGTGAATTTTGTTTCATTCAAAATCTAAAGAGCTCAGAAAACATGTGTATAAGAAAGATATGTTAAGAAATCATCTTGGCGCAGTGTATGCATTCTTAAGCAGCTTAGTAAAATACCTGAATTACAGGAAGTCTGCTTTTTGATGGAATGGAAAAGAAACTTACCATTACAAAATTATTTACAGCATTTTATGAGCACTTTTTAATGCACTGCCGGTCATGGCCATAAATGTACAGGAAACTTCCCCATGTTGGTTTACCACCCTCTTTTCAGGATGCTGTAAACTAGCACCAATTTTACAGGTTTCATTTCTCTGCACATTTGATTTTATAATTAACAACAAAAAACAACATATAAACCATTAGAGTTCAATTCAAGAAATACAAATATATTATAATTATTGAAAAAGCCTATCCCGTATGTGACCAAACGGTAAACATCTCCCTCCTCGCGTTCTTCAACAATATTGGCTGGAACTTATGTTCCGGAACTTTCTGGAACTCACCTAAAGCCACGGACCCAATTTGACCCCTACTGTACACACGCTACTTGTGGCCAGGCTGGCAGCTCACAGCTCTATAGACCTAGTCCTGGTGCTGGCACAGTTCACAGCTCTATAGACCTAGTCCCGGTGCTGGCCCCCCACTAAGGCTGAATGACAGCTGTCCGTCAAGTGGTCTATGGCACCACGTTGTCCATCCATATGAGCTGCGTCCGGAGCAGCTGTTGCCATGGACAGGATGATGTAGAGCAGTGAGGATCAGTGCAGAGTGTTCTGGGGCGGCTCCAGGCCTGGGGATTGTGGGGTGTGGGAGGAGGCCTGACACCAATGCCCCTCTAGGGGGCGCTATGAGTCTTTGAGCAGGCTGATACGGGCGAAGATCTTGAGCGCCGGCCCCAGCTTGATGTTCATGGTGCTCATGAGATGGTCCTCCTTCAAGAGGAGCAAGGCTTGGCCGTCGATCTCCTGGGAACGGAACTCCTCCGCTATCTCCTGGCAACCTGGGGAGCCAATGCAATCAGGTCTCCAATCACAAGCTTGATCCATTTTTTCACACTACGTTGCATTAATTTAGCAGACGCTCTAACCCAGGATAAGTACATTCAAATACGTTAAGAGCAGTAGTACCTCAGAAAAGTATAACTGACACTTAAGAGTCAATAGCAACCAGTGCTAGAATCAATTGAACAATTACCACAATCTGTCGAACACATTCAAATGACCTGATGATGTATCCAGTGTTACATAAAGTGCTAAGATTGTGCTAGAGAAGAAATACTAGACTAGTTTTGATGCGGCAAAGTGGGGTGTAAAAGTTCTATACCTCTTGATTTTCATGTCTGACAAAAATGTCTACAGTAAAAATTACAAATGTTACTTTGGAAAGGTGGAAGGTTGGAGGTTCCATCTGCATGCACCAACCTGGGAGAGAGCAGATGAACTCGTACACGTCCGCTACATTCCACTTGGTGGGGTCATTGGGCAGGAAGTTCAGCTCGTGGGCGTGACCCTCCCCCTGGTCCGGTCCTCGGTCGCCATGGGGCCTAGGAGCCCCGGAGCTAGCGGCCGACAGTGGTGAGGGAGGTTCCTCGTAGCTCGACATGTCGGAACACTGGCTGGACTCCCCCTGGCTGGGGTGCGACGGGAGCGGGGACGACACTGCCATGCCCACAGACTGTTGGGGTGTGGGGGGCATCTGAAACACACACACACACACGCGCACAGGTGGTTAAGGCACTGCTCTTGAAACTCAGTAGTTGCTGGTTCAAATCTCAAGAGAGGCACTGCCATTGTAGTCTTGAACAAAATGGTTAAATATTAAGCTGTATAAATGGAATTTTTTATGAAGTAAACATACAGGCAATCTGACCCAACTCGATCTACCTGATCATAACCCCAGCACATCCTGAAACACGTAAATATGGGCAAGCAGGTCTACCCAAACCGCTTCTTAACCAACACATCCTTGAGCACACACAAACAGGCGTTCAGAACTACCGAGACAATGTTAGCCTGAAACATGTACAGAACATACAGGCAATCAAACCTATACATGATGCCTGTTTTGGCAGCATACAGTAGAAAATGTTTTTTTACTGATTGCACTTTGGGACTGAGCAGTGTATAAAGGTGCCAGTGACTATGAGATGAGTTTGAGCGGGTAGGTATAAATGAGGTGCAAAGGTTTATTATATACAGGTGTTGAGGTGCAGGAGCGGGTAGGTGTTGAGGTGCAGGAGCGGGTAGGTGTTGAGGTGCAGGAGTGGGTAGGTGTTGAGGTGCAGGGCTGCCCACCTGTTTCTTGGCCTCCGTGTTCAGGGTGCTGCCGCCGCGTGACCGCCCCTTCTTGTGCTTCTCGGTTTTGCTCCGGTCCGGGTGGATCAGGCCCATGCGCTTGGAGCACCGAACACTATACCTGCTCCAGACCACAAATGAAATAATCCTTAATCCATCCTTCCATCCATCCATAGATCTCCTCCATTCCTGTGCGCTAGATGCAACTTTCCACAATCCTCATCTGCCTCATGGAAACACTGGCATTTAGACTTTATGTCAGTCTAACCACGACATGAAGTCCAAGTAATTAATTTAAGTAGGCGGAGTGTTTCAGAAACAATTCAGCGTCAAATGTGTCAAACACTGAGCCCAATGTGCCCATTGAGGTTGGAGTGAACAGAGGTATTAGATAGGTTATTCACAGAACCAGGCCCAGTGTATTAGACAGACAGGGTTTGCATTGTGTGGTGCTTATTACAGATTGTTCCCTTAATGACACACCAAACCCAATCTCTTGATATAGTGGTAACTATCAGTCAGTTATTAACTATCATAATGAAATCTGTATCCAGAACCAAACTGCTGGTTATTATGAATATGAATTAAACGGGATCATTTGTATCATGCCGGCTTATAGCTGAACACTTGGTCTCCCCGTATAAGAGCCTTAGTGAAGATCACCTTAAGGGATGATGACCTCTCATTTCAAAAATCATAATTCATATGGTCCCGGGTCCATGACTGTAAAGCAAATGCATCTAAAGGTAAGTGTTGGTGATGCAATCCCAGATATAGTGTTATGTATACACTATACACTATTCCTGACTAATGACTGTAGAAAAATAGGCCTCCTTTATGTACAGTACCCTCCAAAATTATTTACATCCTTGATAAAGATGAGCAAATAAGTTTGTATAAAAATAAACAATACAGGTTATGAGCTACATTGTACGTATGAAGCTTTTCCTCAACAAGTAATACATTTTTCCCCAAAAAAGATAGGTCACAATTCACATCCCAAATAATTATTTTTTAACAAATAATTTAGGGCTGACCCCATTTAGTCAACTGGCTGATTGTTTGTCAATGGGCTGTTGGTCGACCGAGATTTGTTTTGGTCGAGCAGTCACGCGAAATAAAGAATAAACAGATTATAAAAATTCTCCATGCAGCATGAGACACCTAGATTCATGCCACAGTTTGGCGCACTTGTCAGTAGAATAATCCATTCTGAGTCCTTCATGCCTGCTATAATTTTTGTCAGTGAGAGACAGATATATTTTAAAAAATCCAGAAAATCATATATAAAAGATATAAACATTTCTGTATTTGATGCAAAACATGACTTAGTACTTGGTGGAGAAACCCTTGTTGGCAAGCACAGAGGTTAGACGTGTAGTTGGTCACAGTCCTTCACTCTTAACATAGCTAGGCCTATATACAGTGAAGGAAATCATTATTTGATCCCTTACCGATTTTGTATGTTTGCCCACTGACAAAGAAATGAATGGTCTATAATTTTAATGGTAGGTTTATTTTAACAGTGAGAGACAGAATATCAAAAAACAAATCCAGAAAATCACATTATATAAAAGATATAAACTGATTTGCATTTGATTGTGTGAAATAAATATTTGATCCCCTAGCAAAACATGACTTAGTACTTAATGTTGTGAATGTTGTGAATAATTCTGCAAAACTAATAAAAGTAAAATTTTATAATAAATGTGTTTTGCTAATTGAACACATTACCCATAAATATGGACATTTTATATATTTATAACTAACTAAATTGATCTTGTAACACCCCTTTCATGCTATATAAATAGCTTATATTGTATCCTTCTTGTTTTAGGCACCCCCTTTCATGTAGCAAATGTTTTAGGCACGCAAATGTGCATTTTAATTGGAGCCTAAGATTTGCCTACAGTTAAGATTAGTGATATAGGCATATTTTAATTACTCATTTTGATATAACCTAAGAACATAATGTCAAAGAAAAAATCTGGAGTATGGCAGCATTTCGTTTTAGTCACGGACAATCCCAAAAAAGTGGAATTTAAACTTTGCAAGCGCGTTTTCCAAGGCAGGGTTTATCGTTAATAAAACGACGAGCAGTCCTTTTGCCAAAAGATTTGGACAGGCTAGTGTTCCTGTGCCATAACATGAAATGACTGGGGAAGTAGGCCATCGGATGGTCTCTGACTCGAAATAAGTTATTTTCGATAGGCTATAGCCACTTTATGTTCAGCTTTAGGTTACAATTTAAGACATTAGGCTATGTGTGATCATTTGTTTGTTAGCCTATTTTTTTGCAAAAGAGATTTTAAATCCCAATGAGACCAACCTGGTTAATTAAATAAAACATAGCCTATGCATTAGAATGTGTTATGGTTGTGGTCAAATAAAAGCATCAGCCTATTATGTGGCCATACCGCAACTTCACAAGCGCAACGGCAGAATCTGCAAGGGCAGCATGAAGAGGAGGCTCGGAACGGAGACGTTTTTCTTTCTTTCAGGTAATCTTGAACTACGTTACTCATTTGTGTCATTCAGTTATAAAACATGAGACAAGCGCAGTGTGCATATAGTTGTATTTATTAAAACAAATAGGGTGTGTCATATAGAAGAAAAGAAAAGTTTCGACCAATTGAAAAAACGGACGACTGTTGGTCGACCAAGATTTGTTTTAGTCGGGGACAGCCCTAAAATAAATAAATCTGCATTAACATGCTACCTTCTTAAGTTCATCTCAATCTTAGGGAACTATTATGGCCTCCGACTGCTTCCTGTTTCACTGAGGTACAAGAATGAGGTAATACACATCCACCAACATGGGCAAATGACTCTCAGAAGAAACAAGACAAATGATTGTTGACCTTCAAGTCAGAAGATGGTTACAAACAAATAAATAAAAAAACTAAAAGATACCACTTTCCATTATTAGGTCAATAATTAAGAAGTTTAATTAAAACCACTGGAACAGTGGAAAACCTGCCAGGTAGAGGATTCTAGTGCATCTTGCCCCCACGCACAGTGAGGCAGATGGATTGGGAGGCAAAGAAGGATCCAAGTGCTATTGTTGGAGATCTAGAGAACTTGGTTGCAGGCATATTGGCTTTTTGGAAGAGTTTCCAGAAAGAAAGCCTCTATCATCGATTAATTCTGTTAAGAATTTGATCGATCAGGCATATCAAATTAACGATTATGTATGGAGTTATCCAATAGCACAAACTCTAGTGAGTTAAAACCTTGTTGATTTTATCAAATATATCTAGCAATATTTCACAAAAGAAACAATTTACGACAAAACATTGTTATATTTTGTATAGCCTAATGTTACCTCAGCCGACAATAGCGTGGTCTCTTGAATTTGCTCTAGCATGCCTAACGTTACTTCCGCAATTCTCCTTTTTGGTTAAATCAATGACGCCAAAACAGAAGTCGAAAACTTTCTGAGGGACATTATCCTACCTCTGGATAGAAATCCCACAGATTGGCGGAAAGTCAACGGAGGAAGATTCCCTAGACTGGCAAAGTTGGCACAACAGTATTTATGCATTCCTGGGACATCGGTTCTGTCGGAACAGGTGTTCTCAGCAGCTGGTCTTACTGTGACTTACTTCTTTTCCCCCCCCCCAAGTTGCCAAGCCTCTGCTGTCGGATAGCCCTTTTCATTTCAAAAGGAATATTGTTTTTGTTGTTAGGCCTACTGAATGGTGTTTCACTTCCTTCATAATTCTCATGGTTTTATGCTGTTAAAATAGGCCCGTGTCTCAAAAGTTTGAATAAAGCTTTGATTGAGGAAAAAATGCTGTCATATGCTACATTTTGCAGTTTTTTTTCTTTCAAAAGATTAATCGATTCATTGTTTGTTAACGTAGGTGACGATCGAAATCGAAAAGGAAATTTCTTAAAATTAGCAACCCTATTGAACACTTGAAAACTTGTGGTTTGAATTAACGAGTGCAGTCCACAAATGCAGACCAAAGGATCTTGAAAGATTGTGTATGGCGGATTGGTCAAAGATCCCCACCAATATGTTCACCAATCTCATAAAACCCTACAGAACAATATAATGTTGTCCTTGCTAGGGGAGGGGGAGGGTGCACAAAGTTATTCAGGGCGTAAATAATAGTGACATATCTTTTTTGAGGAAAAGGATATCACTTGCTTTTTTTCTGAGCAATTGTATTAATATAAAAGAATATAATCTTCCCATTTTTGAGCTTACAATATAGCTCATTACCTGTATTGTTGTACACAGCCTTCTTTACTGATCTTTATCAAGGGTGTGAATCATTTTAGTGGGTACTGTATTAGACTTATTGGTAGATGTAACTGCACAGTCAAAATGAAAGAATATGAAAGAGTTTGTCGGAGTTCTGCTTCAGTGAAATACAAACAATATCCTATAGGAGATCCCTGTTGCAGTCAGTCCAATGAGAGTTCACACAAAACAAAACAAAAACATTATTTTCACCTGAATGAGTTGCAAGGGAACACGGCAAGGAATTCACAGTGACGCACCTTTTAGCACACGGCGTGGAACAAAATCTCTTTGACCGCTTGAAGTTGCTGGCGAAGTCCACCAGCCCACAGAGTTCACATTTCAGCGTGGGCTCCTGCTCCTGTTGCTTCAGCTCTGAAAAGGGGAACAGATTTTAACAGAGCCGCCAGGACTCCAACTGCCGTAGCTACCAGCGTCAATCGACACTGCTGAATCACAGGGTAAGTGTATTTTTAATTGGTCCACACAAGTCGATGATCGACACAGCGGTCAGCGACAGCTCCTCCCGCCGTGGGGTTCATAAAGCCGTGTGCTCTCGGCCTCCTTCACCTTGCTGACTCAGGTCTTCCATCTCGGCATCGGTGACGCTGGTGTGGTTGCTCTGAGGGAGCTTCTCCGAGTCCGACTGCACCTGCTGCTTCTGCTTCTTCAGGTTCTCAATGAGGAGAGACGGGCGCTCCACCTGCGGGGGGGGCACAGCAGGCAGAAGGCTGACTCATCTCTGCAGTTACCATGGACACAAACCCAGACGAGTGCCCACAATGACCACGTTCCGCTGCAGTTTAGAGCACCTACAGACAGTAAATGAATTCGCTTACTGTACCTCACTGCATAAATTCCCTTACTGCACCAGAGCTGTATTCCCTTGTGCCCTTCTATGCCATATGCCACCAGAGAGCTTCCATTGAAAACTATGCATTTTGGCACATATGAAAATCTCTGTCTGTTGGGCCCCTTACTGATTTGATGTGGTAAACAGCAGATTGTGGTTATATTCAGTTACTTCTCCCCCTCTGGGGAGGCATGACTGCAGCTGCGCAGTAGGGCATCGTGCATGCCGATTGGTCGGCAGGCAGCTGCACCGTCACCCCTAACCCGCAGAGCTGGGAGCCATGTGGACTAGCCAAGGGATGGCTGACACTGCTGCAACATCCCATGGATCGCTGCTTAGAATATCGGTCCAGTTGGAGGAGGTCAGGTGGCATCGAACCCTGTGCAGCTTCGTAGATCGATAAAGCATGTGGACCGTCTGAGGAGAGCACAGTTCAACAAGACAAGCCTATCTGGATTATTTTAAGATTAGTGACCCAGGTACAGAATAGCACTGAAACACAATCGTCTTATCCCTGCAACTCTGTGAACAACATCAGGCCATGGGGCCAAGATGGTCTTTGTCTCATATGTCCACTAGAGGGAAGTGTATTCCTTTTTGTGAGTAGTAGTCCTCGTTCCAGTGATGCAAGATATACTGTAGGGTACATAGGAACAGAACTCTCACAGCTCACTCCACAACTGACACTGGGGTCGTTTTAAGGAAACACAGGGGTTAATCTGTGTTCCAGGTTACAGTCCTGTTAAAAAAAAAAGACACTGCATGACAAAAATCACAATGTAGAAGTGAGCATGGCAAGCAGAATTTTGGGCCACTGTGGATCCACCTTTAGCCAGTCAGATAGTCACAGCCACTGTAGTCTAAGCAAGTCCACAAGCTTAATGGCAGGTGATGGAATCATATTTCCTGAATACGGTCTTTGAATTATAACTTTTTCTGCCCAAATAATCCATTAACGTGTGGCCTGAGACTCAAACAAGTGGCATAGTTTTTCTTGTGTGTTTTGTAATTCCTCCCTGCCTCCGTCAAATGT
This sequence comes from Aldrovandia affinis, assembly GCA_029706075.1. Taxonomy (NCBI): domain Eukaryota; kingdom Metazoa; phylum Chordata; class Actinopteri; order Notacanthiformes; family Halosauridae; genus Aldrovandia; species Aldrovandia affinis. Next base: position 1,312,424 of record JAINUG010000215.1, read on the forward strand.
CCTTCACTGTGTTGGTGAGATGTGCTGCGTATGAATCCAAAGAGCCAGACTTACAGATCCATCACTGAACCCTCCCAGGTATTCATAAGAATCAGGCATTTACCTATACATATATATATATTGCCAGATTTCCTAATCTAAATATCAAAGACATTAAGTCTGGGCTTGTAACGTTAATGTTGCAGGTTCAATCCCCAGGTGGGACACTGCCGTTGTACCCTTGAGCAAGGTACTTAACCTGAATTGCTTCAGTTAATATCCAGCTGTATAAATGGATTGTAAAGAAATGTAAACTGTAAGTCGCTCTGGATAAGAGCGTCTGCTAAATGCCTGTAATGTAAGTCATATATCTAGTTCCCAAGGTAAAGTCATTTGAGAATATCACTCACAGCCATAAAAGGTAGAAGAGGATAGACACACCTGTGATCTGAAATGAATGAATGGGTCTATAGTCTAGATGCAAGACTAGGCATATAAACCAAACTCTTCTCAGACCACATCTAAGGATGATTGCCAACACCTCATTGTCTCTCTGTGGGTAAAGAAAGACATAAGGGAGTACAGCCCTGCCCTCCTCCGGGTCCCCAGATCGGGGGCAGTTTCCCCAAACGCATAGGGTGGTCAAATTAATGGGGGAAGTTAAAGTAAAAACGTATGGGAGGCAATTAGGTATGGGAGAGAAGCCTTTGGAATCTGTAGAGAGTCAATTGAAGATGGGACGTTTTGAAACGTTTTGTATTGTGGAAAAATACATATCCCACTCAGACATCTAGCAACATTGTCCCCCCTGCACCGAGGAGCTGCGAGGCGGCCTCGACTGCACTGCGGGACTGTGTGCAAAGAGGATGTGGCTGCACTCACGGGGAAAGGCTCGGCTCCCTCCTGGATGACGAAACCCTCGATGACGTGAGTGAGTATCTGCGGCTTCACTATTGCCTGCGGCGGTTTGCTCTCCCCGTTCTGGGGTGTACTGCCGGCCACGGTGGGCGCGTTGTTTCCATTTCCCGAGGTCATGGTTGGATGTCTGCCCACACCGGACTTTGCATTCACCCCCGCTGCAGCACCCGAATCTGTGGATGACAGGGAGAACGAATATTTGAAAACAAATATAATGGCCCTTAAAACGACCAATAAATAACGTGTTCAAATATCAAATAGATAGCTATTTGGCAACAACTTGCAACAAAAGTCAAGTAGGCTAGTTAGTGCTACTGTAACATTAGCCAGCAAACTACTGTTTCAACAATCCAGCACGGCAGCAATGTGAAATGTACTCTGAAATCAGCTATTTATTTGGCTTGCACAAGCATATATTTTGATTTTCAGAAAAGGCAGAGAATGTAGCGCTTTCAGGTTAGCACCCCAGACTATACTGTATACTATAACGAACTATCCTTTCCTGAACGCGCGGTTTGTTTACTTGCCGTCTGGCGCGGTTCTGCAACGTGCGCTTCTCACAACGCTTTCCCTTGCAGCCGACAATATTTAGCTAACCGTCCAAATCTCGTATAAAATAGTTATTCGATTTCTTGTCATGCCATTAAACAAATATAATTAAGGCATAATATGTAGCTAGTAAGCCATGCAAGTTAGCGAACAAGCTATAGCGACAAGTTATGCGTATATTTCTTTGTTGTTGATCATTCAACACTGTGCAATGATTCAAATAAATTGTTGATCTGCGTTCGATAGGTTAGTTGCATCACATAGCGCAATCATAACAATGCAAGCGAACGTTAGCTACGCGACTAAACAATGACTCTTGAAATCAGAAAACGCGAGGGCTTCATACGCACAGGGGTCCTGACAATAGTCGCCAGCGGCGGCAGCAACACACGCCTTTGTTCCGTTCGCTGAATTCCCCCAAAAGTATCCTTGCTTGATGTAGCTATGTTTCCAAAACGCCAGGTTACGAAATAAACCCAACTGCCCGATATTGCGCACTGTGTACTACTGTACGACGCGAGCTTTCTTTCCTATTAACCAGACAGTAGCATAAACATGCATACCAGTCTCATTAAAACTTTTTTGGTATTATTGTTTTGTCAGCCCTATCCCCCTCGTATGAGCTGAGCAACAGAGACGCACTCTAATCCTCTTTGTATGTGGGAACTGAATAGGAAACAACGTGTCCCAACTATTGGTCAGCTACACTTGGAATGTCATCCAATGGTGACGCGTATTTGCTACATACGGCCTCTGTGATTGGTGAACATATCTGGCTCACCCCAGCCTCGTGTCAAACGCACCGAGGCGGCGAAAGAGCAACTGAGAAAGCTACTGGGATTCGATTATCTTTGTATAGTTTATTCGCGTAGCTGGCAACCCCCGCAGACTTAAAACAACTTTTCTGCCTTGTTTCTGCACTGTTATCACAAGTCGCACGGCTAAGACCGCTTAACAATGATTTATTCTCCTTTGACATCCACAGTGAAGGAAAGTCTGAATCTATTTGACATAGACCGGTATTAGGGTAAACAAATGAACAAGTTAAGCTAGTTTTGAATGATGAAGAAACCCCTTAAAACGGCGCACTTAATCGATTTCACCTTATATTCGTAGAGAAAGAATATTTTATTTTTCACTTGCCACAAACAACGTGGACATGCATGCACGTTATACGAACGAACTTGTGCCATATTGTAAGTTATGACGAGTTAAGGTAGGCTACAAGACTGATGCATGAGCCATAATATAGTAAAATGCATTGCATAAAGTTATAATTGGCATTCAAACTTTTCAATAGCAATGTAAAGTTTTTTTCAAAATAGGTTAAGTAGAAGCATTGCCAGTTTAATATAAATCGCTTTCAAAATTATCTTTCTAATGACATGTTAAAATACACATCATCCCGTTTGCTGTCGTACAGTTATGAACTATATCGAAGGGGAAATAAGCACGTACAGAATTTCGGCGGATGACAATATCACATATGTTGCTGGGGTGCGTTCAGGATGCAAACCGTTTTTGCTACGGTTCGGCTTGAACTCTATTCTAAACGGTTTGCAACCATCTGCTTACGTTTTAGAGGCTGTAACCAGAAGCAACGAATGACAATTGGAATTGGTGTTGCACCGTTCACGATTGCCCTGCCAGCCGCCATAGTAACAGCGCTCTACAACAGGACATTAAATACAGGACCGTTTCAGTTAGTAAAACAGTTGTTCTCACATTGCTGCTCTCCCTATTAATTTTTTATGGGGTCACCGTCACCCCCCAGTCAAACAACAAACCAGCATAGCCATCCCACCCCACCCGAGATCTTAGCCAAAGAGAAGCGACCCTGCTGTCTCTGTGCACTTACTGCACTGACGTCATATCAAACTTCCTCTCCTGTTGTTGGTACCCATCAATCTCGATGTGAATCAGTCAGCACTTTCAGAGGCAGGCATTCACCAAGCCCACACACTTGCACTCCAAACACATTAGGCCACAGGAAAACAGGTAGTTCAAATACAATACTCAGAAACCTATGGTCAATGGTAACATTACCACTTACCACTAATGAGAACATAGCATTGATTGCAAAAGGCACAATCACAAACAATGAGTCATGAGTCACAATCAAGTTATTCCACCTGGCTCCTCTTTGTGTAAGACTTAGCTACATAAAAATATCTAAATAGTCATTTTCTGTCATTTTGTTTATAAATGGCCTATTACATCAGACAAACATTATCAGACAAGTAAACCTTGATGAATAATATCCTCTACACAGGCCGCCGATCCGAGCAGCAATAAAAGTAGCCTATATTACTATTTCTAACCTCGCAAGATTTTATCATACACACGCGCAAAAACCTTAGAATCGCGACTTTACGATTTGAGCACTGGCAAATAATATGAGATTAAAATTAAGACAATTAATTAGACAAAAAGTAAACCTTGTCTTTTACTCTCGGTCTACCTGGAAGTGCCGTCCCACTTCTATTGACATGGTAACAAGGTGCTAGTTTCGGGGAAGGGCGTGGGGCCATGTATGAAAACTTATTTGTTTCTGTCTTCTGCATGGCTCACTGAATATTGCTTATTCTGATGGCCTTTGAGAGAGAGATGGCCCATCTGACAGATCTTAGAGGTGTGGAGAACCCTCAGGAAATTAGCAAATAGCCCTCCCACAGCCTGTAATAAATGTGACCAGTTCTGATAAAACCAGGTTTTTAGCTATTTAGATCTCAGATGTGCTAAACTATTTTGACATCCTTACATAACCAAGACCTTGATGAACAAATTTCAAATTGACAAAACAATTCATCGCTATAGTTTAGTGTGTGCTTTCACAACATTTGTAACGGCACAAAAATGTACTCTTTATAACTTGTGTGTTTGTAGATCTATTTACAAGCTGCATATTGAAGGACCAAACTATTGATGGCATATAAATGTCGCTGTGATTGTCCTTCAAATAAAAATATCGAACACTTTGGAGTAAGTGTGTGTTAAAGTTGATGAAATTTATATAAATATCAGACGACATAAAAATCACAAAGCTTCTCTGAATTAAGCACGGTCCTGTGGGGGATAACCTCCAGGATTTGCTCTGGTAAGAATAGTAGTGAGATTTTACCGCGTGATAAACGCTCTTGGTTTTCACAATGACAATAGGGGTGCTCAAGAGCCGTGGAGGAGTGCTGTGGTAACCCTATTCCCCTAAGAGATACGAGGGCTCGTTTTGAACACTGGAACCCCGGGCAGGCAGGTGGGAGATGTGAGGTTACCTCCCCTTCCTCCCCCACATTAGGAGATGGGCCAAAGGGAGCACTGACGTGGTCCAGGCTGATAATGCCCTCTTTGTGCACCCCACCGACCAATGACCAGGGAGGAGCTGGATGGGCTGAAATGTGTTCCTGTCTCAGTGAAGCCTGTGCTACCGTATCATGTTAGCAAAGTGCTGCAGCTCTGGGCTACCATGCCAAGATCAGCGAAAATCCAGTAAAGGAGAGACGAGGGGCACACAGAGGGCCTGTGCAGGGGACAGGGGGAGGGGGGGAGGTATATGGGGGGTTATTTTAAGACATCAAAGGGGATTTCTTCCACATTTCAATGTTTTTTTGGGCAGAAAGTGGCACGCCAAACGTAAAATAGCTCAGGTCATAAAAAAGGCCGTTGTGGGTTTGTGTATTTATTGCACGATGAACAGGCGCAATAAAAAAATAAGGTGGCCGGAAATGAGGCACAGAGGGGTGTGTTAAGCAGTTTGGGAGTGTGAGTGTGTGGGATGCAGTGATGTGCCGACTGATTAAAAGGAGAACACCAGCTAGAGATTTTCCATTAGAGTGAATGGGGAAATAAAAAATCCTGTGCAGATAGCTCTCTGAACCCCCAAAATATTCTGAGATTCATATTGGAAAAACCTGGAGTTTTATCAATGTGCTGTTTGTGCATGTTTATGATTTCATTGTTTATAAATGTAAAGAAAAGCAGCTAGCTCTTTGAACAAGTCCACTGACAGAAGTTTTGAGCATTTTCTCTAGGTTTGTTTGGTAGTGTTCTTTTAGTTATAAACAACACCGTGAATGAAAAAATTATACTTTAATTTTATTGCTGTCCTTTAAGGGTTTGAATTTAATTTCCTAAATGTTTCATCTTTAAGTGATTTAGTAGTGAGCCAGTAGTATGTCTGGAAAACAATTAACCTTCTTTTCTAATTTATATGTTGCTGCCTCAAACATATGTGGCTGGCTGAGAATTTTGACTGCATGAACAGAAATCAATTTCTTACTGACATCACACTGTCCTCTCACAATTCTTCTGTTTATCATTCTATCCTGAGTAGTAATCTATCCTGGCTGAGTAGTAAACGGTTCCAGACACACCTGTTTGCCCACCTGCCCAACAGGCAGAGAGTCGCCCCCCCCCTTCTGCCTCAGTGGATACAACAAAGCAGAGCCCCTCTCCCCTAATTAAAGGCCAAAGCTGAAGCTGTCATATGCTCACTAGCAACGAGACAGGACAATAGACACCCATGACAGAATCGCTCTTCCGCTTCAGGAGAGAGATGGGGTGGGGATGGTCCTTGTGGGACGGCTGGCAGGCGTATCCGCCGGCGCGCTCCTGAGCCAAAGCTGTAAGTTCAGCCACTCACTCAAAATGCTTGGCTTTGGGTGGAACCAGTAGCTGAGAGCCCTGCTATCCGCTCCTGTGGCTGTTACAGTACATGCATTGCAGTACTGGAGAACAATTAACATAAAAAAAAAAACATTTTCCGCAAATTTTGAATTGGCAATTGTGCTTCAAGTTCCCGCTGTGCCAGCCGCAGCTTTACAAGGTGTACTCCTTGAACGGCAGTGTGGTATAATGGTTAGGGAACTGGGCTTGTAACGTTAAGGTTGCAGGTTCAATCCCCAGGTGGGGCACTGCCGTTGTACCCTTGAGCAAGGTACTTAACCTGAATTGCTTCAGTTAATATCCAGCTGTATAAATGGATTATAAAGAAATGTAAACTGTATGTCGCTCTGGGTAAGAGCATCTGCTATATGCCTGTAATGTAATGTAATGTTGAACCACGTGCACTCATCTAATGTGCCTCCTCCATAAGACAGTGATGATTTGACATGCTACAGGCCATACAATGTGCTACAGTAGACCTGCAGCTCATCAGAAGACCAGCATCTCTTGCTGATGACCTACACATAGCGCTGTCGTGAAAAACGAATGCAGTGGTAGACGTCCGGGGGAAATGGGCATGAAAAAGGGAACTCTCCTGGGTAAAACAGGAGGGTTAGACCCCAGTCTGATCTCACGGTGAGTAACTCGAGAGCCCATTTCTTAGCTTTTTTGAGATTTTGTTTGATCAATAATTCCCCTGTCATGATTTTTGTAAGCAAATATATAAGACAAACATCAAATATGACAGACTGCGCACAGTTTGGTCACAGTCTGAAAGAAATGAAGTAAAGAGGTGATACCTTGTTCCTGAGGGGTCTGCTTGCTGTAGTCAGATCTCAGCTGCTCTGAGGCGGGTGAGGGCACAGACGTTGGTTGCTGTGCACTGGGGGTGGGGCAGGTCTCCCTGACGACCAGTGGAGTTGGCTGGTCTTTGCCAGCACCGTCCTGGGCCAGGCGAGGGGTCTGGAGGTCAGCAGGGTACAAGAGCCACATCAACAGAGGAGGTTATTGTAGGAGCATGCAGGAGACGCACAGCTACATCTAGGCTCTGCTGTGACTCAATGGTAAAGTAAGTGGCCTTGTGACCAGAAGGTTGCATTCCCAAATGGAGCTCCACTGTTACAGTCAATCTGCTACAGTAAACGCACAATATAGTTGGTGTCATTCAAAATTTTTAAAAAATAATAATAATTATGACATATTGAAAGTTATCATCCAGTTCCATGTCCTTTAAATGTTTCATTACTCAACGAACACAGTTGGTCCAAACCTCCATGCAACTGAACTATAATGTTGTGCTGGTAAAAAGATTTTTTTGTTGTTGTTGTTGTTCCTGAGAATTCAATTATTTGGAGATACAAGGTTTTTGTGTGACACCAATATGTAGCCTGCAGAAGAAGCAAATTCATAATAATACAGGACAGCAATGATTGATTCCTTATTTCTAATAACTTTTAATAACTAAAAAATGTCTAACTTGTTATGTTTTGAGTGTCTGTTCGGTTTGTTTTTGTACTTTGTTTATTTATTATTCTATAAGTCATGTTTCATTCACGTTCTGTTCCCAAATTCTATGTTTCGGTTTTTCCGTCTTAGTTTCTAATCTCGTTTTACTTATTTCTTTCTTTCTATAACACTTTGTATATATTAGTTAGATGTACAGTATATAGTACTAATCTACTAACATTAGGGATTTAGTTAAGTTACTAACACTACTAATCACTAATGATCTCATGCTTCTAACTATCGCTATCACTCTCTCTCTCGTTGTCCTATCCCTGTACGCTTCTCACGTTCCGCTTCATTCGCACGCAGATTCTCTCTTTGCGTTCCTCCCCTTCTAACTGTGCACGTGTCTGCCTGCTCTTCCAGGTCGTATATTATCTATGTGTCTGTGTCATTCCCAGTCCGTGTCTTTCGTTTCCCCTCGTTATTCTATTAGCGAATCCCGTCGTTTTCACCTATGTTCCTGCCCTTCTCTCCTCCTCTCCTCCTCGCGTTTGCCTGCCGATTCTGTTTGTTTGCCTTCTCTGATTTACTGGTTTTGACTTTTGGATTGTTTGTGACTTCTCTTTGGATTTGGATTTTGTACCTTCGCTACCCTGACTACTGGTTTTGATCCTTGCCTGAATTAAACGTTCCTTTCTGCCTGATCCTGGTCTGCATCTGGGTCCTTATCCCGTACCTCACATAACTGCCACACAGCAGCGCACACTAAACCAGTGATGCTGCTCATTCTCATTTGATACGCTGGATATCTCCCACAGACATTAAAGACACTTATCACACTTACCGGAGTCGGGTGGACTTGGAGATTGACGGCGGTCAGCTGAATGGGCTGGACATTGGGCAGCACCTGGGGGCTAGCCGTGGAGTGGAAGATTGTGGCTTGGTGGGCGGGCATGGGTGGTTTGGGCAGAACCGGGATAGAACACAGCTGGCTCTGGGCATGGGAGGTGGGGGCGGGCTGGATGGCCAGGGCCTGGGGCTGAAGGCCGGCCTGGATCGGGGCCGCCTGCAGCAGAGGGGCCTGACTCCTTTGGGAGAGCTGAGGCTGCTGCTGGATCACAAACGGCTGCTTGTGCTGGCTGGAGCAGTGGGTGTGGCTGGATCTGCGCGTACGCTGGAACACACATACAAACACCACTGCTCACTCTCACTGGAATGCACACAAAAACACCACTGCTCACTCTCACTGGAACACACGCACAAAAAACACCACTGCTCACTCAGTGAGCATCACCTGGGCATTCCTTTTGTTCTATTTCCTGCAGCAGTTTTGTTCTTTGATCTGTGCAGATGGGACATACTGCATAAGAACACAATCAGTAGTCTACATTCAAAATGCTACAATTATCTTTTTGTATTTACTAATACTAATACCACAGAAATATGTATTTTTATTTGCACCTTTAATATTGTACCTTCTATAATGCTCCCAAACTAACAACAGATAACAGCATTGGATGCTCATAAAAACGAAAGAAAACATCCAAAATCCAGAGGAATAACATTTCCAGTGTCATTGTCGCTACCATTCTTAAAGCCTAAGGGAGTACAATTTGACAGATTTGTTGCAGCCATTTGTCACTGTCTTGTCTGAATGGGGCAGGCTTTTGTTGTTGCTGTCAAAGTTGTTGCATGTCCAAAGTTGGAAGGTTTAAAAGTAGCCATAACTTTCCCTCGCATCCAATGGCATGTTGCAGCAGAGGGTATTAGTCAAGGCTAGGCAAAAGTGTTTAGAACACAAACAACAGAATATTCTGGTACCAGACACATTAAAGGTCCACCCACGGGCACACTGGTACAACTTTGATCAAAGCCCCTGCCCAATCATAACTGACATTATAATCAGAGGGTTGCAGGTTCATATCCCACTGCGGGTACTGCTGTCACACCCTTCAGCACAAAGACACAACAGTACTTGTGCAGTTTGTTGCTGCAGTTGTCGAGACAAAAGAGGTGTGAGTTACCAACAGTGGACACCGTTCTCGCAGTTTCTTAAGGTACAAAACGGCCCTGCTCAAATTTCAAGTCTTTTCTAGACATTGTTTCCTTGAGTGCATTCCATATAAGGAACGATATGCCTTGGGTTGTCAGCGATCCAAATGTGATAATTACAGCGTGACCTTGGGAGTCAAATGTTGGCATCTGAAAGCAGGAATATTGTGTTTTTATTTATGAAAGAAAACCTCATGGTTGCGATGGTTACTTTCCTTTCTGTGTTTGCTATATAAAAGCTGCTACAGTGCTGCGGCACATCCTGAGTTTGATGGCGTACAGTCATCCCCCAGGGCTCTCATTGTTCTAACTGGTACACAGCGCTCACTGCGGGGTTAATGTGTTCAGTTGGCCGTGTCAGATTCTATACAAGTGGCAACTTTGGCCCAAAAACCAGCCCACCCTCCCCCTACACTTGAAGCACGATTAGCCTTGATTGCAAAGCTTATATGCTATGACATTACCTTTGGTCGCGTGTCACACTGTTCTCATATATTCTAATATACATATTTCAAATACTTTGAGTTTCCAAGGCGGTGGAAGGAAAATAGATATTTCCACCTCGAAGATTTAAAAACTGTGATTTGAGGTTTCACTGCTGCCTTTTGGTGGAAAGAGTTCTATATTTACATGTTTCTATGAAAATGTAGATTTCTTCTATGCGGTTAACAAAATATTCCAACTATACAGGGCTGGTTAATGCTAGAGACTGAGAAGGGGTTTGTTGTTTTTATGTTTTTTATAACCTTTCTGATGTTTAGCTGGAAACCCATTTATCTTTTTACAGTAAGATTGTAGACAAAATAACAAGAGACAAAATAGCAAGAGATTTCATAGCCAGTCACATTAAGGATGCAATTTGGTAGCCAGATTTAAGGTCCATTTAGCCATGCAAGTTGGTCAAGAATGGAGATAGTCCTTAACTTTCTCCCTCAGTTCTATACATAGAATCTTAATTAGCCATTGGCAAACAGCCTTTAACTGCAGAATGTGTGACCCTAACCCAGCACACCACTTTGCTTTACCTGCTATCACTGTTACACCTGGTGTTTATAGATCATAAAGCAAGATTTGACTAAATACAGTATGAGATAAAGATGTTTATTTACCTTGGATTGAGAAGATAAGAGCCAAATCCTCACCACCATCTATAGCTCCGGGGTATTTATTTTGTTATACCTGTACAAGGTTTATCCAGACTGTTTCCAGGAAAGGACACATTGGTCCCTTCTATCATAGTGGGTCTTATAACTATAATATTTTAGCAATGAGTCCCCAAGAATCGCCAGCCCAGGCTCATTGAGGGGCCAAAGGGTTGGTGGGTGGAGGCCTTTAAAGAGCCAGATTGGGTCTTTAACCAGGAAACATAGCAATTCATGTTTGGAGACATCTTAGACAAAGCTGGACTGCTTTCTCTGTACAGAGTGGGTGGCTGTGGTGCTGAATGACAAGACGTGGCACAGAAATTCTCTCTGAATACGAAACAGGAGTTGCCGGACTTCCAAGTCCATATGCATTGCCTTCAAAATGAAACAGCAAGAATCTTGGAGAAAGTGGGGTGGATGGGGGAGGTATTTTTAAAAAGCTGTCAAAGTGTGAATTCGGATGACTCGGACCTCCCACAGACCCGCTGCTCTCCGTTGTCCAACGGAATTGAGTCAATGTGCAATCCTGCTGAGGTCTACACATCGTGCTCTGGAAACCCCTGCACCTCCCACCCACACCCCTCACCCCCACCCCTTCCAAGAGTTCCCAGGATCCAGCAGGAACTGGCTTCCTTTGACAAAGTGCACCACACTCTGTTTACTGCGGCTCGGATTTGAAAGCATGGGTCCCAGCCCTGACTCCACCTACATCAATAAGCAATTGTGTCGCACAACATGTCCTGGCTCACGTCCGGAACAGCCTCTTGCTGGAAGCAAACGTTGAGGTCTTTGAAAACTCTGCCAGCATAGCCCTCCAGAGAACCTTCCAGACCTGAGTAATCTCCATGCCCCCTCCCTGCACCAGGCTGCATTAAGAACTAGAGACGTCGTCATGGACACCACACCACAGCATGGTGGGCAGCCCGGGTGACCACGCCCACATCCTGGTAGAATGGAGCCATAACTTTACACCGGGGGCTGAGCGGAAGCCTGGAGCCTAGCCTTGAAAAACCTAATGGCGCTATTTTAGCACCGGTAAGCGACAAGCGGCAGGAGTCCAGGCCACAGATCTGTGCGGTGGTCCTTTTGGGGGATTTTGACGGTGTGAATGTATTCCTATGAAAAGCTTTTTGCAAGAGAGGAGCCGATGAAATGACCTTAGACCCAGGATGAACTGGGCAGTCATTTCCCAAAGCTGGTCCACCCTGGCTCATGGGAGAGTGGCAGAGAAACGTCAACAACCATGCAGAACGGACGCCTCCCCCAGGGCCTGTCTCTCTCATGCAGGGCACTCCTTCTACAGGAATCTGACACTGCAATACTCCCCAGGAGTCTACTTAAAACCAAAACCTGGCACTGCTTCAATGAAACTTGTGCTCTTAAATTGTGTATTTATACTTTTCATCATCTTTCATTTCTTAATGTTTTAATATTCAATATGGATTTTAGTTATGGATAAAAAATAGTTTTTTTATGACAGTAAATTGCATTTGTGTAGCACTTTTCAATTACTGCAGTACTTACTGCAGAGGGAACCAAGCTCAATGTAGCGCCCACCTGTGTGTTGCACAACACCCATTTAGCACAAGAACAATCACCATACATCAGTTTAGGTGGATAGTGAAGGATTTATTCAGTCAATTAAACTGAGGGCTGATGGGCAGTTTGAGATTTAGCCAGGATGGGCTTTGTCCTGCATAGAAATGCTCTGCTCTACAACATTCTCAAGTGCCATTTGATCATTAAAAATGTATCTGAAGACATATTGTCTTCATACTGTGTACCCATCACTGCGCTGGAGCAATGTCTTTTCAATTTTGGTGAGACAGAAGAATGCAACCAATTGGCCACCAACACCACTTCTATCAACAACCTGATCTTCTCAGGAGGTCTCCCATCTAAATACTAACCAAGACCACCCCATTTGGCTCCAGCCATTTGGGAAGAGAAGGCGACAGGGTTGCATGCCAAGAGTATTTGTGCTAATCGCTATGTGCCAAAATAATTTTCATGCTTCTCAACCCACAATCACCCACTTCAAAACTGTCTGTTTCTCAACAGCTTCTGGGATACGACCCGTATAGGCAAGTCAGATTAATTCCATTTCATTGAACAGCTGTGATTTTGGAAGGGGGGAGGGCTTAAAACAGGCCAGTGGCATATTTATCAAACCAAATACCCCAGTCACCTCTCATTCGCCTTAAAGCACATGAGTCTAGCTGAAAACACACGAAAGCAGAAATGTCTCCATTGTACAAACAAGACTGCTAAAAAGACAACCTGGGTTTGTTCCTAATCATTCATAAGTTATAAGAAACATGAATAATTAGCTATTTACTGTAACATTCTCTGTCTCAAATTAATAATATCAGCATATATAAACTGAAAAATATATAGCATGGGCATTGAGAACTACATTAGCTGTTACCCCTTACTAATAATATGTATTCTGAATATGGTTATAATAAATAATAATAGCGGAAAGGACTTTTGCAATATATATATATGCAAGGGATAAACCAGACAAGCCGTGTGTTCTCAGGATATATATGCATGCCATGGTGGTGCCATTCCCATCCCAGAAGTGCCTATATATCCTGAGAATGCATGGCTTGGAGTGGTTTGTTCCGCTTATACCACAGCTACTTGCCACAAAATATATTTAAATACAAAAGTATAAAAATTCAAACCATTTAAAAAGGATCATATTTTGGTATGTGTAAATCTGCCAAGAAATATATTTCCTCATTTTCAAGTTCAGGAAGATATGAAAGCATGCATTACTTTCACTTTTTATTTCAACCAGAAATATAAATAAAACTTGAGAGATATTTGTAAAACTGTTTTGGAAACAGACATTTATTACGAGTGAAAATTAGCTCAAAGTAGCAATGAAGGTGAAAATTAAAAATTTAAGTTAACAGCCCTAGCAGTATCTAGCTAGCTAACATGAATGACCTAACTTAATTGACCTAATTGTAAACTACCAATGTACATTACGTTGTCGTAAAGCTAACTTAGCTTGCTAGCTAGATGGGGTGCTACCTCCTTAGTTAATGTTAGCGAACATTTCATATATGCATTGCATAGCATTAGCTTGCTAACATGTCTGCCTAGTAACATTTGGCAAGCTAGCTGCGACTGCCCTCATGGTATTAGTTTCTTGCAAACATTAGCTAACGTTAGCTATCTAGCTTGTCCAATGTTTTCTGTACTAAGAAGCCAGTTATGTCTAGCCAAACACATTAGCATGTAATAGATCTGATCGATTGTCTGGACATTAATTTTGTCACTTCTGGAGATGAGCTGCCGCATCCATTCTAATTTGGAATCCTGATCCTACAAATGAGAAGACACTCTGGTCTTGTAATAAAACTATAGTAAAAAAGTGAAACAATAAGAGACATGCATGTACAACCTAATTATTATCGATATGGGCAACATTAACTTATGTGAAAATCACCTGATCCTAATCCTGACCCTAGACCCAACTCTAACCCTGACTCTAAAACTAACAATGACCCTCTCCCTTACCCTCCCAGCAGTTGCTCATCAAAGGCTCCTCAGATCTGGGGTCTCCGGGATCTATTAACCACTGGATCCAGGCCCCGTATCTGGCCCCCTGCCCATGTCTGCAGGGTTAGTCCAGACAGAGTCTGTTCCTGCTTATGGCGCTGCACACAAATGAAGCCCTAATAGGAGAGGGGTGCATGGTCCCGGGCTCCCCACTCCTGCCGAGCCGCTCTTAAACTCTAATGAGATTCTCATGCAGGGAAAAGCACCTCTCGCTCTGAGCATGGCCTTCCCCCAATAAATCAGAACCGCGTTTTTGCTGCTCAGCTGACCCAAGGCTTAGCAGTGAACGCCCCCCATCCCACTGTAACTCCCTGGGGCGATCTGGAATCAGTCAACCTTGGGCGGAAGTGATTAGAGTGGGGGATGGGGGCTGCTGATTGGGGGTGAGGTGCTGGCAACCAGTCGTTTTCTACGCACTACACACTTACACCGTCGATGAATCGACCATCAATTGCCTGTGCATGCACGATAATAATAATTTTCCCGATTTGCTGGTTAATATTACATTTATATTTCTGTTACCTTTACCCCATCTGCAGATCTTTAACAATAACACATTGCCCTGTTATGGTTCTCCCCCACAAGACACAGTCTGGTGTGGTGTAATGGGAGCCTAGCTTGCCTGGAGAGGAGACCGCCTCCATTAAGAAGGCTGTCAGCCCTGTGAACGGTGACATATTGTCACAATAGGGTGCTGTGGAAATTCAGTGGGAGCAGCTGTAGCAGTGTGGAGAGATCCCTGGCTGGTTTATGCTTAAAGATCAGCCTTTTGAAAACATAGATAAGCATCTGCTTCAAGGCTGCCAAGTAGCTGCAGTAGGAAATTATTTCTAACCATGAGTGGAGTGCATGAATGCGTTCGCTTTCTATGAAGTCCTACAGTGGGTAGACAAATTAATAGAAACACCAAATGAAAAAGGACTCTTATTTTGAAGTAACTAAATCATAATTAAAAAGGAGTCTACACATGTGTTTCATATTAATGTCAATACAAATCACCAATATGTTTCTGCTATAAAAGATGCTTTAAAATCAACACTTTAATATGTGAGTTTCTAAAGCAACATGAGGGACCTAACAGATACAGCAAGAACAACGGCCTCAAAAATGACCACAGAACTGAATCTACACAACCATGACCCAGTCTCAAAAATCTGTACATCGTGAGCTTCACAAAGCTGATATTTATGGTAGGGCTGCCATTCATAAACTGATTGTAGCCAAGGCCAATGCTTAACAACGCATAACCTGGTATAATGAGCAGAAAACCTGGACTTCTGAGCAGGTATATAGTACCGATAGCATAAGTATTTATTCTAACTGAAAGACTGTCACAGTGTGTGCAATGTCACCTTCCATATCAAATATGTCCAAGTCACAGTAATAACACATTTGGCATGGATGGTGACATAACACACACACGATAGATTGTGTTGTTTGATATTAGTGGTCATGTTATGAACATATTACAGTATGATGCTATTATGTAAATCCTATGTAATACAAATGTTTCCAATGTTCCAGGGCTATAGTTCTGTCTGAATAACAGTGGAGAAAAGCACAGCTCTCCTCCCTGCATGTTCACTGCACCAAAATAGAAATAAAACACACATCCTATGGCCATGTAGAATGGACTTACTCAGAATTGATTAAACACAATGTAGGTGTCACATCACAGCCATGATCTGGGCTTATATAGCCAGGTCATCTACTCACTTGTATGTCTGTATGTAGGCTTTGAATATCCATGCGATTGAAAACTAGAGCCATGACAAAATCTAGCATTCAATTATCTGGGCTCAGCAGGCTGGGCCCTATAGCCTAAACGACTGCAGGTCTGAGCTTGGGCTAGTTCATCAGCTAACTGTTGGCTTTGTCCTGCTAGGGTGGGTTTAAGAATAGGGTGGGTTTAAGTTGGCCAGGGTTCCTTGCATCCTTGTATTTTTTGACATACTGATTCAGTGTAATACTGAATAAAAGTGGTGAACTACTGTACATAAAATGACTTCACTTCGGTATACCAAAGATTTTGTACAAAGCCACTGATCATCATCATTACTTCTGTGTGTGTGTGTGGTGGTGTAGAGGGTTCGTCCCAAGCAGGTGGATCTCGTTGTTACTACAAAATCTTTGCTCAGCAAAGATGACGCAGTGATGCTTGGGACTACTTTGCTGCACAGCGGGACCAGTAACTCAGACTGCTGATCTGAAGCCAAGCGGAGCATGATGTAGGTGTAGAGATCTCTCACGTTGTAAAAAGGTTGACTGCTTGTTTTATAACCAGATTAATGCTATTCATCTCCAGAGATCATCTATCGATAGCTATGTTGTGTGTAGTTTTGTGTAGTTGCTAGCCAAACGTAGCTGTCTGTCTAGCTGACTGTTACACAAACCACTTTTTAGTCTGATTACAGTGGTGATAGGCTAATTTAGGTTAATGTTAATTAACCTTAGCTAACATAGTATACATTGACAGTGGTGATAGGCCCAAAGCTAGCTATATTTCAGTGTACATTTTCATAAAATCATGACAGTCTACTACTCTTGTATTGAATTAGCTACAAGGGTAGACTGATTACACAAAATATTTCTTAGTGACATTTCTTGTGACGAACCCCCCTAGAGGGGCTAGGTTTCTTGACCTCTGTAATTCTTGACTCCTGGATATGGCCCTGGTTCCTTGGATTACAGCTACATTAGCTCTTCCAAACAATGCATCAGCTGACTAGAGGTATCCACTGCACTGTTTACTTTGTTTAGCAACAAAGCCATCAACAGCAAGGGAGTCATTCTCCACTAATTGCACACCACTTTTTTCACGGAGCATGAGACATTTTAAAGATGAGCAGTTTCACCTCGACCCCTGTGCTAAACAGTCACAGGATGTGTTGGGACACGCTTGGTGACAGGGAACCAGCTACAGTTTTGCTTTGCAGTTAAAATGTTCTTATGCATGGGGTGCATTCTAATCTACACAGGCAGCCGAGAAGACAGATGTATAATTTTAAGATTGAATTTCACATAAATAACTGACTGGAACTGGTTTGTTGGATGAGTCCTCATGTGTTATAATCTCCTGTGAGAAATTATTACAGCAGCTCAGTAGCACAGGGTATATAGTTTCATTTCAAGACCCCATCCCCCTAAAATTCACTTTGCAGGCTATATCACAAGTGTTGCAGACCATCAATCAATAAAAATGGCCTCAAACCCCATCCATTTTGAGTAGCCTGTGGAATCAGTTCCAGGATTGGTTTCTAGGGCCATAATTTATATATGCTTAATACACAGACATGAAGCTATTCAATATGATGGCCAAAATCTCTCAACAAAAAATTCAAGCGCTTTAAACAGCCCTTCTGGTGGAATGTTATTAAAGTGTTTTTAATAACTTTCATGGAATTTCAATGAGCTTGGGAACTCTGCATAAAACACATCACTCACATAGAAATATATCATAAGTAAATTTGCTCTTTGGCACATTGTTTCAAGCATTGACCCAGGAGGTGGGGCTTACCAGGAGTGATGAGGTGGTGATTGGTCACGGGCGTTACGTTCCGGGTCACGTTCACCATGCAGGTCGCCAGGTCGGTGGCGCTCTCCCCTTTCTTAATCCGCTCTGGGGGGCCCTCGTTCCCACAGCCTTTCCCCCCCACCCCAGGGCCCTGCACCCCCTGGGTGGGGCTCTTGAGCTGGGCCAGGTTGGACAGGGAGAGCTGGGTGCCCCCAGGAGTCTGCTTAAGGCTCAGGCCCTGGAGCTGAGTCTGGGAAGGAGCAACTGCCGTCGCCCCCTGCTGGCCTCGGATGGCCAGGTTCTGTACCTGAAAGAGACGAGGGTGAGGAGATGGGAGCCCAGAACAGTACTATACATGTTTACCGTAAATGATTCAGACATAGATCTATCAAAGGATGGAGGCAAATTGTATGCCTCTTACATGTGAACACAGCTGATGGTACTTTGTTACTTTGTTGCCCTCTAGTGCAATTGATAGTTACTACACAAACACCTGTTGTGTTGCAGTGCGTGACTGTATGGTGCGTCTGTGTGTATGATGCGTAAATGATCCGTTATATGTTTATGTGCATTATGTGTGTATGTGTGTGATGTACTAATGAGTGCATGTATGTATGAGCATATGTGTTTGTGTGTGTGTGTGTGTGTGTGTGTGAGTGTGGGCGTGTGCGTTTGTACGCATGTGGTATGCGTGTGATGCGTGTGTGTGCGTTACCTGTGCTGTGGAAACCTGTTGTCCTGCAGACTGTGTGGTGGCGTCAGGCTGGACGGTGGTGACAGTGGCGGTTGGGGTGAAAATTAGCTGAGGGGACAAAGGAACAACAGACCTCAGGCTCCTCACTATTCTCACAAGATTACATGTCGGTGTCTGAAAACACAGCATAGAAAATCTGAGAGCGATCAACCATCCACACTCACTCTCTCTCCACCCACTCATAGCACAACACTGCATGTTAACCTGAAAGGCTTGTGTTCCTCAGTGTAGCAGAACTGGTATATGCGCACGCTGCATCACCATGGTGCTGCCGGTTGTTGTTGCTATGCAAGGTTGGCGTATTCTATTTTTTCCGATTTGCGGTTCCTCTCACCTCGCCGCATCTCACATTTGATACGTAAGCTGAACGCGCGCAGGCTGGGCCTCTCGCACGAACGCAGCGATAATCACAGCCTGGTGGCACGCTGCGCTGTGGGAGCATGCCGTGGTGTCAGGCCCGCGTGTCGGTGGATCAATGCTGCCCGTCATGGAATGCAGTCATGTCGCTGGAGCTCAAAGACTCTATTGTTAGAGAGAGGGTAGCAGTCAGACAGCTAAGCGACAAGGAAAAGGAAAGGGAACCAGGGCCCATAATTCTTCCTGCATCTGTGCTTTATCAGTTTGACAAACACTGATGCTAATAAATGCTGGAAAGGAGAATGATGAATTTACCATTGGCCTTAATCTTTCCTTGTATTTATCCAGCCAGTTCTGAATATCTACCATATCTGGGAATGTTAGAGCAATAATTCTGGAGGACAGAAGTGTAAATTATCTAAAAGTAGATTTCATGCTGACGTAGGTGTCTTCACACAGAGGGCTATTTATTCTAGACATTTCTTACCAAGTGTTTGTACTACAGTCAGAGCCAAACTGCCCAGAGTGATGGTTTCATTCGAAATGTGCTGTTATTTTTATTATAATTCTGATTCTGATTACTATGAGTTTTACACCAGTGTTAAATGTTAAGCAACTTTTAATTAGGGATTGGAATCCTTTAAAATCTTGACAGATTAGCTGGCATGAATTTAAGAGTTTTTAAAAATGATTTATTATGTGTTTGTTTTAGCAACACACACACATACCAGGGAAACTGAAGCTGAAGCACTACTGCACTCCATTGTGAGCCAGTGACTCCTTTACAACAGTCCACACAGTACTACAGGAGAGAGCCAGTGTCTACTGGAGGAGAGAGACGCAGCTCTCACTGTAGGCTGGTATGTTGTTTTTTGAGACAAGTGGAGCCCATGCTGACTCAAACTCACCCAACCCCTGACAGTATGGTTTTAGTCAGTTGATGATATAGCCATGGCTAAGGACCAAACCTTAGACTGAGGGCCCAGAAGGTGAGCACTTTTACCACAAACAAAAGCGTTCACCCACAATGTGTTTCCTGTACCACTCCCAATCAGATTTCACATAGTTTGTTGGTCTATTAAATCTCAGTACTGTATATAGTATGTTATATATTGCCTACAGGAGGAGTTGCAGCTATTTTCTCTTCAAAACTTATGTTTAGAATCACTGAACTAGGTGAATTCATGTCAATGGAATACCTTGCCATTGAGCTCAAAACCGAATCAACAATATTAGTTACAATATACCGCCCACCTAAATACTCACCAATATTCATACAGGAGTTCTCTGAGCTGATCTCTCTATGTGTGACCAGATACGATAAAGTAATCCTAAATGGAGATCTGAATATACACTTCAATAAAAAATCAGACTCCAAAACTATAGAACTTATAAATACACTGGACAGCTTTGATCTAACGCAACATATAACTGAACCAACTCACCGGCACGGTAACACATTAGACTTAGTAATAACTACTGGGCTAAACATCAATAATGTCTCAATAACAGAATTACCTCTCTCAGACCATCACTGTATATTCTTTGACACTGAGATAACCTTAACCAGAACAAAAAAGAAGTTATAGTCCAAAAGAGGCTCCTAGATGACAAAGCTGAATCAAAGTACTCTGATCTCATTAGACTATATGAGCCACACAGTCATGACAGCTCTCTAAATGAAATGGTAGAAAATCTCAACGATGCACTGTCATCTGTGTTAAACTATGTTGCCCCGCTGAAAACCAAAAAGAAGTCGATAGCCAGAGCCTCCCCCTGGCTAAATCATAATGTTGTCAGCGAGGCAAAAGGAAATGTCGTGCAACTGAGAGAAAATGGAGGAAAACAAAAACAGTAATCCATTGTAATATCTACAAAGATGCGTTAACTGCCTATAACAAAACCATCCGCCTAGCAAGGAAGGATTACTTCTCAAAAATTATCACAGATAACGCTGGAAATTCCAGAGTTCTGTTCTCCACTATTGATCAACTGCTCAACACTGCCCCCACCCCTCCACAGTCCTCAACAGTTAAGTGTGAAGAACTTGCACTGTTTTTCAACAACAAAATAACTTCAATCAGAGCCAGTATTACCCCTGATAGAAATAAAGCTGATTCCAGCAAAGTGTGCAATGCAACCATGGGAAGTTTCACATGTATCACATTAAGTGAACTTTGTAAAACTGTCTCCGATTGTAACTCCTCCACTTCAGACATTGATCCTGTACCTACAGCATTTTTTTAAACGGGTGTTTAATAGTGTCTCAAGCCCTGTCCTGGACATCATAAATACATCCCTTAGAACTGGTATCTTCCTGATACCTTTAAAACAGCAGTTGTGAAACCCTTATTAAAGAAATCCAACTTAGATAGTAATGTTCTGGCAAACTATAGACCGATATCCAACCTTCCATTCATTAGTAAAGTACTTGAAAAGATAGTTTCAGTTCAAATAAATTCCTTTCTCAAAGAAAACAACATACTAGAAGAATATCAGTCAGGCTTCAGAAAATTTCACAGCACTGAAACTGCTCTTACCAAAATAATTAGCGACCTCAGACTAAACTCTGATGAGAACAAGGTGTCTATCCTCGTTGTGTTAGATCTCAGTGCAGCATTCGACACTATTGATCATGATATTCTAATAAATCGTCTCGAAAAGTATGTTGGTTTCTCTGACTGTGTTTTGAACTGGCTCAAAACATACATCAGAGGAAGGAAATTCTATATTAGCTTGGGAGGCTATATGTCTGAGAAATACGACAACTGCTATGGGGTTGCACAAGGGAGCTGCCTAGGTCCATTGCTTTTCTCCCTTTACATGCTACCACTGGGTGACATCATCAGGGAACAAAATGTAGGTTTCCACAGCTATGCGGATGATACACAATTGTATATATCCGCAGAACCAAATGATACGGCAGCTATAAACTCCATTACCAACTGCCTATTAGCAATAAATAAATGGTTGAGCAATAACTTCCTGAGATTAAATGAGGATAAAACTGAAATTCTACTTATCGGCCCCAAAACAAAAAGAGAAATGCTAATTAAAAACTTGGGAGGATTAACCCCTGGATCAAATCTGAGGTCACAAGCCTTGGTGTCATCCTAGACTCAGAACTGAATTTCAACTCCCATATAAATAAAGTGACTAAAACATCATTTTTTCACCTCAGAAATATAGCAAAGGTACGACCATTTATAAATCAAAACGATGCTGAGAAGCTAATTCATGCTTTCATATCTAGCCGGTTAGACTACTGTAACTCACTCTTCACTGGTCTTCCCAAGAAAACCATTGAAAGACTCCAGCTCATTCAAAACTCTGCAGCTAGATTATTAACCAAAACTAAAAGGAGAGAACACATTAGTCCTGTCCTAGCTGCTCTACACTGGCTTCCTGTAACCTTTAGAATAGACTTTAAGGTCCTCCTTCTTACTTACAAAGCTCTAAATGGACAAGGACCTAACTACATAGCTAAATCTCTTACAAATTACACACCAGCTAGAACACTGAGATCATCAGATGCAGGTCTATTAGAGATCACCAGAAACTGTCATAAGAAGGTTGGTGATGCGGCCTTTGTCAACTACGCCCCAAAATTATGGAACACATTACCCATAAATATCAGGGAAGCCAACACACTAGACATTTTCAAAAGACAACTTAAAACCTATCTTTTTACCAAAGCTTTTGATTAACTCTGACTTGCACTACTAAATTGATCTTGCACTATATATATTTTAATCTTCTCTGATTATGCATTCTGTGTAAAGCACTTTGAACTGCAATTCTTGTATGAAAGGTGCTATATAAATAAAGTCTTACTTACTTACTTACTTACTACATATACCGTGCCCCTTTAAAGTCTACACCCTGCCTCAAAATCTTTTGTTGCCTTACAGCCTGAAACGAATGGCTCATGGCTGTGATTCAAGCAAAGGGTGCTTCTACCAAGTACTAACTCAGCGGGGTGTAGACTTATCAATACAAGTTATTCTAGTTTTACATTTTTAATTCATGTCCAGAAATTTGGAGAATTCTTTTTTTCACTTTGAAGTTGTAGGGTAAAATGTGGAAATAAAGATGGAAATAGTCTGATTTCATATGTTTTAATTTCAGGCTGTAAGGCAATAAATGGTACCATTTTTTGAGACGGGGTGTACACTTTAAAGGGGCACTGTAAGTAAATTAAATATTAAGTATTTGAAGGAATTCAACGATTTAAATGAACAAGTGTTCAAAAGCATGAGTCTCACTGAATAGCTTCTGTTAAAAAAAACTGTTTTGCGAAATATTGTTAAATACAAGCCAGTATATGCCAGGAAAACGCAAAGTTAGCGGTGCTGTTTGCTTTAAGCGGAGGGGACAGTATGTCTAGACATCTGCGATATCTGGGCCGCGTATTTATCTCACGCGGATACGCAGAACCAGGCATTTCACAGAATCTGGGGGCTTCCGTCCAAAAGCATCATCGAAATATGAAACAACTCTTTCCAAGCCCCCTGGGCGAGGATGACTGAAGTGCGGCGCGTTTGAAGGATGGATGGATGGTTCTGCTTCTTTGTTACACACCGTGCACAGACCCTTCGCCCACTAATGACACACTTGTCCTGAAAAATCAACTAACCCGCGCGATGCTTTCGCCAAGGCAAACACAGCGAAATATTCTCCAGCTCTGCTTATTTTCTCAATTAATTGCTGCTGCGCTCCGACTCTGTTTGCACACCCTGGCCACAATAAAGAGGGGCTTTTATAGCGGAAATCCTGACCAGATGAATAAATGTAGAGACGTAAGTACAACGAGATCTAATGTCAGTGAAAATGTCAGTGTGGCCTTTCTCTCTCAAGTATATACGGAGACAGAATGGTTGTGAAAACGTTTCAAATGTCCGGAGGCTTCGGATTCCTTTGGAGGTGAACGTAGCCTATTTAACCCTGCATGTCAATACGTGTTTCCCTCTGTCCGGGACACGAATTATAATCTCCGTGGGTAACGAATGGCCGTATGACAAGCGGAAAACAGAAAACAAAACGTGCAGGGGTGTATTGTTGTTTTTTGACATTTTCCATTTCCATTTACCAATATGCTGAAACCAGATAAATGTCTTGATTGGCGATGTTGAGTTTTAACAGAAATACATGACAAATAGCCTACGTGCAATTAGGCTATGTGTATTTTACAACACAATACTATGTATGCAGATGCACAGTATGGAAAAATAGACAATGGTGGTTATAAATATTTCACAAAACGACTATTTTCATCAGCGCCCCATTCATTCCCCTTGTGTTCATTAAAAAAATTAAAAATGTATTTTCATTTTTTTTCCTGTTTTCTCGAAAGCATGTGCTGGTATAATTTTACCTGTGCAATCTTCAGTCTGATCAATAACCATGTTTGATTTTGGAGGTTATCAAGTCACCAATAAGGACTAACTACAGAAAGCCACCTCTACATGACACCTCTGGTAAACTAGTATGTCACTCCTCACTGTCATAGCAACTGTAGCTATGTTAGCACAGAGGCAGGCAAAACGCACACATACACTAATAACACCCACCCACTCTCTCAATGTGTGAAAGTAAGAGGCTTTGGGATATGTACAGAGAGCAAAACCTAAGTAGATGTGTGCGTATGCATGAGAGAGAAAGTGAGAGTGAAAGAGAGTGCACATGTGTGATAGAGAGACAGTGAGTTTGTGTGTGTGTGTGTGTGTGTGTGTGTGTGTGTGTGTGTGTTTGTGTGTATATTGTATGAGTGTGTGCGTGTGTGTGTTTGTGTGTATATTGTATGAGTGTATGTGTGTGTGTATACATTGTATAGTGTGTATATTGTATGTGTGTGTACGTGTGCGCATGTGTGTGTGTACGCGTACATGTACGCATGTTCATGCCTTTACCATTTGGGCACGCAGATACATTTGTGCCTGGCTGGCGGTGAGGGCGGGGCTTGAGGCATTTCCCAGGAGCACAGCCTGCTGGGCAATGCCCGCAGGGGCGGAGCTGACACTCTGTGCTCGGCTGATCAGCTGGGCGGCCGCTGGGGACGTGGCCAAATTGATCTGGAGGGAGGAACGACACAGTCGTTTAACACACAGCATCTCAACACGGATAATCCTTAGGTCACACTGGAGCTGTCCCTACAGGCAGCACCAATGCAATTATTGCATACATGGTTATTGCAAATAATTAATTTCTCACATAAGCAGTTTTTTTGTCATTTACAACATATGCAGTGTGCACTGAGAACATTATCATTGTGTTCATTATTTTGCTAATAACATTCACAACCGTGAGGGGATCACTAACTCAAATGGCCCCAGTAATTCGATGGTAATTGGATTGATATTTGTTTAATTATGACAGATTACCTAGATATCTAAAGCCCTAATGGGTGGTGAACTACTGCTGAAGAGATTTTAAAAGGATGCATGATATATGAACATTTGGACTGCATTTGGCAGTTGTGTCTATATTTTTATTATAAGTGCATATACAATACCCTCCAAAATTATTCACACCCTTGATAAACAAATAAGACTGTATAAAATAAACAATACAGGGAATGACCTACATTGTATGTAGAAATGTATGGGAAATTCTATTGTTTTATAAAACAATACATTAGCTCAGAGGAAAATATTTTATTTAACCAGTAATGTATATTTTTTTCAAAAGGATATGTGGCACAATTATTCACACCCCTAATCATTATTTTTAATAAAATCCAACAAACATAAATCTGCATTAACATGCTACTTTCTTAAGTTCATCTCAATCTTACGGAACTGTACTGTCGACTCCCATTGCTTCCTGTTTCACTGGGGTATAAAAATAAAGTAACACACATGTAAAATCATTTGTCATTCATCAACATGGGGAAAGGCAAATAACTCTCAGAAGAAATAAGACAAATGAGTCAGGAGATGGTTTCAAACAAAACATTTTTTAAAGTAAAGATACTATTACTACTATACTTTTACTTTCCAGTATTAGTTAAATAATTAAGAAGTTAACTGAAGCTAAGAAGAAACTACTAAAACAGTGATAAACCTGCCAGGTACAGGATGCAAGTGCATCTTTCCCCAAGCACAGTGAGGCAGATGGTTTGGGAGGCAAAGAAAACTCCAAGGGCCACAGTTGGAGATCTACAAAACTTGGTTGCATTGTGGGGATACAAAGTCTCCTAATCTACCATCAGACGCCACCCATGTAAATGTGCTTTTTGGAAGGGTTTAAAAAAAGCCTTTATTGAGGGCAATCAACAAAAATAAGCATCTGGAGTTTGCTAAATGGCATTATTTCAGGATTTTATGGTAAGATGAGAGCAAAATTGAACTTTTTGGCCATGCACACCAGCGGTGGATTTGCCGTCGGAAGGATGCTTATGTTTTAAAGAACGTCATACCTATGGTGAAATGTGGTGGCTCTTTCGTGTTATGGGTCAATGGAATCAAATGGATCTTACATCAAGATAATGATCCCAAATATTCCTCAAAATCAAGCAATGGCCATTTTGGCCTCCAGACTTGAACCCGATCAAATCATTATTCTGTCTGGAGGAATGGTCAAAGATCGCCCCCCCTCCCACACACAATATGTTCACCAATCTCATAAAACACTATAGAAGACGACTCAGTCGTGTTATCCTTGCGAGGGGAGGGTGTGCAAAGTCCTGAAAACGGGTGTGAATAATTGCGATGCACCTTTTTCTTAAAAAAATATTACTTGCTAAACAAAGTAATTTCTCTGAGCAATGTATTATTATAAAATAATATCATTTAACTTTTTTTTTTAGTATACAGTATAGCTCATCACCTGCATTGTTTATTGTATGTTCATCTTTATCAAGGGTGTGAATACATTTGGAGGGTACTGTTGTTATTATATCAATATATGGATCTGCATATCTAATATGTATTATATGCAGTGTAGTTGCATGCGTATTATGTATATACACTCACACTCGCACAATACTCACAGACACACACACACACACACACACAATACTCACAGTATAACAGTGTAATAATAAAAATGTGAATAATAATAATGTATGTTCCTGCAGAGACTCACAGTGGTTTGAGCCGATGCTCCCGTTTGCTGGGTTGCGGTCCCATTCTGGGTGGAATTTTGCCGCCCTGCCACGAGACTGGCCTTTTCGAAGGGCGAGAAAGACGAGCGAGGAGTCAAACACACAGAGGAAGTGTTCAGGACAGAGGGGAAAACCCCTCCCCTCAAAGCGAATGCAAAGTGTGCGCTGTACGGCGGGGAAAAATGCCACTCCTCGCCATATCGCCATATCTCCATATCATAGCCCCCAGGTCTCAGACATTAATCTCACTCCACTGCTGCTGCATATGCCCTTTGAGGCTCTCCGTATTCTTCATCAGCAGAATAATGAACTTTATGAACAGAAGAAATACATTATAACTGCCATATTGTTTATGTTTATAAAGCAACATGTTCAGTGTTAAACGACAGAGAGTCTACTCTAACAGGATTCATTCAACGCTTAAATTCAGCTGTTACAGTTGACTGTCATTAAAATCCAGTAGGGACTAAATGTGCTCCATCAGAGTTGATTTAACATTTTGCTGTATACTATATAATACTACTACTACTACTAATAATAATAATAAAGTTGCTGCACTATGAATTCTTGTTGTTGTTAATTGAAAGGATTCAAGTAATTAAAATGCAGAAACGTGCAGATATTGAAAGTTGTCTGCCTAGCATTTTAATGCCAGGCATATTCTACATGTTGGTTCTTCATACTTGAAAACATGAACCCTGTGAACTGAACTGGCTGTTCTGTTCTCTGGGGGAATCCAGGCGTCCTCCAGCGCTTCTGGCCATAGGTGAGTATTCAGCATGTGGTGCCACTCGCTCCAGACTCCGGCATGAAAGATGAGAAGAGAACGCCCCCAAGGAACAGTCCACTCTGCGAAGCCAGAACGGCTGGCCATGGATGAAAGGAGCAGCCATGTTTACTGAGAGGATGTGATTGTACACAGGTGCAGTCTGTACTGAGTGACTGGCTCAAGCGCTTCTTTGATTGGGGGGTGGAGGGGAGGGGAGGGGCCCGGGCATGATGTCAGATTCTATGAAAGGATAATGATGTCAGACATTACATCACTGTTATTTTATTGGCACATTTGGATTTGATTTATTTATGGATTTTTTGGACTAGATTCAGTCTAGCGCAATGTTCTTTTTCCTTAACATTGAGTTATGGATTCAAACCAATGTCATTTTAAAATATTTACCTAATTATTGAAAGAATATGATACACAGCATCATGTGAGAAAAACATAAATAAATTGGCCAAATCTATTTAAATCTTAAGTGTTCCCAGTTTTAGGGAAGATAATATGTTGTTTTTGTTTGTTGGTTTTTTCACAATAATGATTCACAGGACAATAAAAAGTTAACAACACACATGCCATGCATCAGGCCATACTGATTTAGAGTCTACAGTGAGACATGGTGAGTCGTTACCGAATAACAACTTCCCTATTCGTTCATTCATTCAGCTCCCACCAGCCTAGCGCTGAAATCTTCCCACAAGACCGCGAGGTCTGTTTTCTGTCCTCGGTAAGAGGGGCTGCAGTCCCCCAGGTAAACGGACATTAATCATTGTCACCGCTCGACAAACGCAAGCAGGAAGTGGGGGGCACTCCCCCAGAGAGGGGACTGAGAAATTCCTCTGCTTTGTTTTCGTGGGGGTCTAGGGGGTAAAGCTCTGTAAGAGACGGATCCAGGGCAGAGGGTAGCTGGATGAAAAGGTTTTTCTTCCTTTTTTTCCTCCTGCCATTTTGACAGCCATCGTAGGTCTGTTTATGCTATCTGAAAATGAATCGGTTGTTATTTATTGAATTGGTCGTTCATCAGCTCCCGAAGCTATTCTGAAAGGAGCTTTCGCATTTACAGCACTACAGAACGTAACACAAATCCCTTTGTTTCTTATCTCCCATCATCCTTTGCTTCCTGGGGGTCACGTTAACCCAGCTCCCCTGCAGTGACAATGAAAAATTGCCTGATTGTTTTTTTTTTTTTTTTAAAGGCTTCCTCCAGGAAGGTTGCGTGTAAAACCCTAAATCAAAAACCCTGACGGTTTAAGCAGGAGCCATGAATGTAGCCCGTGGTCAATACATTTGTCAGTGTTTCTTCAGATTTGAAGGGACTGCTAGCCCGCGGGGTCAAGGTCAACAGTTTTGCAGGAAGGAAAACATAAATAAGAAAAACCAATGCAGCTAAATGACATTGGAGATGTGGGTGATGCATCTGTTCAGCGCAACCTCTGTAAAGGGTGCAGTCTAAATTACAGTGCAAACATGGCTGATCTGGACAAAGAAAAATGATGTAGGTATACATGGAGGATACAACTGTCATTTCAGGTTCAATAATCAATTTATCAGAGTGACAAATGAGCATTTTTTGTTAAATGATCTATGATCTAAGGAAAGAAAAAAAGAAATTTACCAGAAGGATACCAGACAAAGGCATCGCGATGTACGGCAGTTGACCTTTCTGGATTGAATCTCATGCAGCCTCTGACTGAAGGCCATTCCTCTTTTAGTCTCGACTTCATTAAGTGACAGAACTGTAATATCGATATAATTGTACATTGTGTGCATGGCTTCTCTTCTGGTCTTTGTGCATCAGTCATATGTTGTCTTACTTTTCTGATGGAATTGTGTATGCCCACATCAAAAATACAATGCATAATATGCATTTAAAAAGAGACCATTAACATCTCTTGCAACATTCCTAATTAAGCACGGTTAGAAAACAAAATACTTGTACATTCATACAAAATTTCCTTGATCTCCACTTTCTTCTTCTTTGTCATTTGAACAAGTAGCTTCATGCAGCAAGGACTTCATAGTTTATTGCTTCATACAGCAATAAGCTATGCTTTATAATAATAATAAATTTTATTTATAATGCACTTTTCATTATAAGTAAATCTCAAGTGCTACAAAAGCATAAAACAAAGAAAACAAACACAAAGATGCATCAAAAACAAACTAGCTTAAATGAATGCTAAAAATTGTCACTCCTCCCAAGCATGCGAGAACACATCCAGGAAATTTCTATGCATACTCACTCTCGCATACTTGAGATTTGGAAGTTGATACATCAGCTACAACCATCTGTCGTCCTGTGTTTTATGTGTTTTGGGATATGGCCAATGAGCCTTTTAATGGCTATTGTCAAGTATCCAGTGTTGGACGTGCCAAGCACACTCCAGGCTGATAGCCATTACAGCGGTGGTTGTCCAATCAAACATTTTCATTGGGTTTAATTTCCACATGCCTATCATAAAAAATACAATAAAGCATGTTGCAGTTCAACTCGGGAAAGTTGTGTTTGGAGGTAACCAAGCACACACATAGGCTGGTTTCCATAGTTACCCCTGAAGCACTCAAAACCACAGTGAGGGTGCTCATTTTGATCACGTGCCATGATGTCATCAAGCAATCATTACAGGGCTTGAGAGACATGATAAAAAGTTGTACTATGGAGCACACCTGTGAATCATCATCACCACTACCCTCACTTTTATCAGTGAATGGTACTACGGACAGCCAATCGCCACCCCCCCAAACAGGAATCCCGGTCAAAGCTGGACTGGCGCAGCCGGGTCCCGAACGCCAGGTTGCAGTGGGAAACCCGATTTTTACTCTGGGGTATCACAGATGTAACAATAAAGGTGGCGATTTCCTTAAATCGCTTTTACTGTGGTTTATGCAGAAGTCAGCAGACCCGAAATTCAAGCTGCTTGAGGGCTGCTTCAGGTGTAATTTTGGAACACAGCCAAAGTATATGACCCTTGCAATGGTGGCTGGAAATGGTGTCAACCACTTTCCCTGAGTTTGAAAAGCACTGCCCTTAATAATAATAATAATAATAAACGCCATTTAGCAGACGCTTTTATCCAAAGCGACTTACAGTAGTGAAAGCATACATTTTCAGTATATGTGGCCCCAGTGGGGATTGAACCCACAACCTAAGCGTTGCCAATGCTGTGCTCTACCAACTGAGCCACAGAGAACCACTAAGTACTTAAGTGCTCCTGTTTCCCCCAGGCCCTCCCCCCTGCGTCTGCGCTCACCTGCTGGACGGCGGCCAGGCTCTGCAGCTGTGCACTGCTGAGGTGCTGCTGTTGATGGAGGGCAGCCGTCTGCAGCATCAGGTGCTGCTGCTGCGCTGCGTACATCTGCTGCAGGTACTGCGCAGCCGTGTTCGGCTGCCTGTGCAGGGCCTGCTGGATCACCTGGCACACAGAGACACACCTTGAATTGTAAACGAGATACGTACGGCACATACACACAATGCACGTTCAAAAACAACCAGAGACACTGTGCACTCACTCGCCCACCTTTGAATATAGTTCTACTTTGAGTTTTAACCTTCTATGTGCACTCTCGTTCATAAACAGCTCTAAGCACCCCGTATAAGATTATGGAGAATGAGTGAGACAGGAGGAGGGAGAGGGAGAGAAAGGAAGATAGGGAGAAAGCGGGAAAGAGGGAAATGTAGAGAGATAGAAACGGAGGGATGATAGCATAGCCTGACGAGAGCACAGGGGCTGGTTATCTGGTTTCTTATGGAGATGCAGATACAGTGCTGATGGTTCTGTAGAGATCAGTCTGCAGGGCCCACAAAAAATCGCTTTGCGTCCTTCATTCTTTTCTCCATTTTTTTCCTTACTCAGGTGCCAAATGCAATGACTAAACATGAACCAGTAAACACAAAGGTCAAAACACATGTTACTGCACAACCATCCTAATACCTCAACGCTGGTAGAGCTTTACAGTTCTGACACCGCTTCAGTGATCATAGTTATTGTTATTTTGCCCATTGTTGCTGTATAACAGTCCACACGTGGTCTTAAGGTAATGACACCTTGACATTGCAGTGTTACACATTGTTATCACATCTTAAACTATATTATTTGACCCTGTCTTCTGAGATATAAATATGTTGGAAAATGTGCTTCCTCTGGAGTCTCGGCGCCAAAAGTAAGTTAATGGATCAGCCCAATTCCAACAGATCCCCCAGCCCCCCCTCAGCCCCCCTTTGGCCCTTGATGCAGCAGAAAAGGCAGAGTTTGACAGCTGGGGTCGCCCCTCTCTATCACGCAGGCTCCGCATGTCAGGGGTGCTGACTGCAGGGCCACATTCCCCATTTCTCCCAGGGTGCTGGGGCTGTCCCGAGCCCGTCACCGTGGGGCCCCTGCCTGCATTGACCAGCCCACAATAGAGCCCGGAATGCAGAGCCCTTAACCTGTGGACCAACACCCCATCATTTGACATCTGGATGGAGTGGCGAGGGGTGGGGGGGGGTGTGAGAGCGAGAGTATGTGTGTGTGTGTGTGTGACATTGCCCAGAGATGCATATTTCTTAAATTATGGGATAAAAAAGAGTATGGTGTGTTGGCTATGACTGGGATAGAGGGAAAACCTATGAAGCCATTCTGAGTAATGCATTGGCCCTTTGCACAGAGACAGCATTTCCTTATTATTGAACTGCAGCCATCTGTACACAAGCAAATACACAACTTAATAAATAAATATTAATATAGGCTTGATATAAATGACAGTTTAAAAAAATCTATTTCTGTGGTTCACCAGGCCAGGACAACCTGCCTGCAGACCTGATAGATCCTGAAAAACTGCAAAACCAAAACAAAATAATCTTTAAATGATTGATGTGAAACGTGAGTTAGAGGCCCCAGTGTGCAGCGATCTAGATTTCACTTGATTTTTATTTTCACAATAATGTTGCAGAGGACTGTCTTATATAACACATACTCATGTTTTGTGGTGTGGGTTAAACACCTACAAAGGGGAGCTGCTGGGCAGCTCATCCTGTTAAGGCACTGTTCTAGTGTGTGGATGAGCCCCACGGTCTGCATCCTGTTAAGGCACTGTTCTAGTGTGTGGATGAGCCCCACGGTCTGCATCCTGTTAAGACACTGTTCTAGTGTGTGGATGAGCCCCATGGTCTGCTGTTGTTAAGGCACTGTTCTAGTGTGTGGATGAGCCCCCCTGCATCCTGTTATGACAGTCTGCATTCTGCTGGACGAGCCCCACAGTGTGCATCCTGTTGAGGGTACTGTTCTAGTGTGTGAATGAGCCCCACGGTCTGCATCCTGTTAAGGTACTGTTCTAGTGTGTGGATGAGCCCCATGGTCTGTATTGTGTTAAAGACACTGTTCTAGTATGTGGACGAGCCCCACAGTGTGCATCCTGTTGAGGCACTGTTCTAGTGTGTGGATGAGCCCCACGGTCTGCATCCTGTTATGACAGTGTTCCAGTGTGTGGATGAGCCCCACGGTCTGCATCCTGTTAAGGCACTGTTCTAGTGTGTGGATGAGCCCCACAGTCAGCATCCTGTTAAGGCACTGTTCTAGTGTGTGGATGAGCTCCACGGTCTGCTATTGTTAAGGCTCTGTTCTAGTGTGTGGATCAGCCCCACGGTCTGCATCCTGTTAAGACACCTTTCTAATGTGTGGATGAGCCCCACGGTCTGCATCCTGTTAACGCACTGTTCTAGTGTGTGGATGAGCCCCACAGTCTGCATCCTGTTAAAGCAATGTTCTAGTGTGTGGATGAGCCCCACGGTCTGGATCCTGTTAAGACACTGTTCTAGTGTGTGGATGAACCCCACGGTCTGGTATTGACAACAAACAGACCATGCCAGTGTTGAGTGTGGCCAGCAACATGCTGGTCAATTGTAAGCCCACAGTCTGCCTGCATAAAGCTGCACATGTAATGTCTTTCTCCGACTCATGTCTGTGCAGCTTAACTTGTGAAATGTGGTGTGAAAAGAAGTGATAGCTAACGTCACATGTTTCGAAGGAGAGCGTGTGTGTGTCTCCACTCTCCCAACCTCACAGCAGAAGTTGCAGTGAGAGTGGCTTAAGAATACATTTGGGCATTTCAAATTGGGAGAAAAAAGCATATATTTAAAAGAAGAAACATACCCAAAGAACTCAAGACCCCCACCCTCCAATAGAAATGTCCTTACTCCTGCCTCATACCCCAGTCCTCTATCACCACACTGTGCTTGGTGTCTTTGTTGGGGATTTCTCTGTACAGAGCAGTACGTGGTTCAAGTAATCTCTCCTGCCTCTATATTTTCTTTCTCTCTCTCTACCAGTCCAACCAGTAACTTCATCTACCTTCCTCTATTAATTTTCATTTTTACTTGATTTACCTTGAAAAATACTTATAGAATTAATGGCACATACTTTCCTCACAGCTGTCACCAAAACAACACATTAGAAAAATCTATGCACACCCCACCTGACACTGTCTGCCATTCTTCATCTACTGTTCCTTCTTTTGCAAGGTAAAGAATACCTGATAGACGGATCAAAACATGATGAAAACATACCTTAAAGTCAGCGAGGAAAATAACAATCCAGAGGCTGAGTATTTTAGGACAACTTTGAGTACTGATCCACAGAAACGCAGGCGAGTAAATCTGTATGTTTGATGATACTGTCCTCTCTCGTGTTTAACTCAACAGCACATATGTTTTCCACAATGCCATGGGCAGCATGTTACCAAAAAAGTGCCTTCTCATGCCCTGAAATTTCAAACTCCGGGGCTAGCCACTAGAAACAAGATGGGTGTTCTTTCCTCTTGGCCAATGGTTGTGCTCAAAGTCTAAATCGTTCTGGTGGGCCCCACCCACTTTTTCTAAGGAGGCAGTTTCCACCAGATTGAGGTCTTTATTCTCTAACTTGACAGGCGGTCCCTGTGCAGTTGCTAGGCAATGGTGGGGGAAAGAGCATTGACCTGTGACACCTTGGCTTCAGTTGTTCCGACCCCCATCTCTCCCCGAGTCAGTTGGAGAGCTCAGCTGCATCATATGTCTGATGTCTCCATTCAAAAGCTCTCTTTGTTTGCAAGGGAACCGGCTGGGAGTGCAATGCGCAGAATTGGGCAGTGGCAGGAATGCTGACATTCTGAAGCCTGACAGCTCCTGGGCTTTGATTGTGATGTCATCACTCCCATTCGTGCAGTTTACGCAGGAGATAAAACAGGTCAGCTACATATATATAGCATTGTCAGATGTTGCTTTGCTTTGCTTTGTTTATTGAAGATAATTTAGGGGGGAAGAAAAGTATTTCTGTTCTCCTTGTCACTAACTGACCTTTAGGGAAAGGCTTTAAGCAAGAATATTTAAGTATCGCCTACATGTAGTCAGGTTTCTGAGAAATGTAGAATACGGTAGATATGACCAGGAAATTATTAGGTTCTAATCATAATCATAATCAATAATCTGTGATTTAAACAGTATAACATCACTTAAATCCAGACAGGTCTGTACGGCACTACCTCAGACTACGCTCTCAGAAGGGCTAGTAACCCTAGTCAGGGCTCAATTGCTAAGGAGAGAGGGGTGAAATGTCTAGTCTGTACTTGATGAATCAGAGCAGAGGGAGGCTGATGGATAGCACACCATGATGGAACATTAGCCCGTGTGCTAAGCTCATTCTCTCAATAACCTGACTTCTCCACTCCGGAGAGAGACACAGCTGTGCCCACACTATGGTCTACTGGAACCGGGCTAAACAGAGGATTGCTGGCTCCATTCACACAAGGCACACCGCTGTCATGCCTCTTGAGAATTTTACTGCATCAGAATTAATGATCTAAATAGCCAACTAAGTAATCTGTATAAATGTATGCAAATTAATAAAAACAAAAAGCGGAACATTGAATCATAAAGGTTTATCGTCCGTCTTTGCAGGACATCAATCAACATGTGGGACTGTCCTGCACGATGGACATGGGACATCTGGTAACCTTATGTGTTGTGTATATTTTTCATGCTTGAATGTGCTACTATGGTTTTGCACAGCAGAACGTTTAAACCCATATTAAGTGTAAATAGGCCATTGTACAATGTATTACCTGCCTCGACAAGAGGAATTTTATAGGAAAAAGAAAATGCTTCAATTCCCTTTGATCAACTTTTCACACTCTAACCAGCGTTGAGCAAAATAGGACAATGAGCACAGGTCATTCAGACAATCCAGGCTCATGATTTGCCTGTAATCTGGGGTGAATCCATAAGTGTCAAATTTGAGCTCAATGGATCTCAGGGTCTCTGACTCCACAACTAATCCTGGCAAATTATTCCATTCATTTATATATTTGTGTGAACAGATACCCTCTAGTTTGAACCTATCCTTTTATGGAAATGCTGGCCTAGTATTTCAGTTGCATACATTGTTGACAAATTTTGGACACATTTCAGTTGCAGTTGTATGTAGGCTGCCAATAGATGGCAGTAGAACATTTTCTATGTTCGGTTTTCAAATAGTTTTCAGAGAAAACATTTTGTAGGGTTTGAAGGGTATTCATTTATATTTATTTGAATGAAACCTCCAGTTTACAGCTAAAACAGATTTGCTTTAGTTTTATTTCTAATTATCCTTTTATATTTAAGCTCTAGTGAATGTAAGCTGGAAGGCAGTACAAAGCGCTAATAAAACCTGAAAAATTCTAAAAATGTAGACCATCTACAGAATACTATTTAATAATCATACTTTCGTATAATTACATGAAACATAGAGCATTGTGGGCACAGAAATGAAAAAAAAATGCTCAGAAAATGGAATAATGACAATAGTGGGATTATATTTCAATATTGAACAAACATTTAAGAACTGACTTTATGCAGACACAGTTGTTCTCTTGTAGAAATACAGCAGTTCATTGTCACGTTTCTTGTTTGCTGAATATTCAAAGTTGTTCCCCCTACTATCGTTTAGATATTAAGCCTTTATATTTTTGGAGTTTTGTTCACCCTACTATCGTTTAGCAATATTAACCTTTTATAAATTTTTGCTGTTTAAATGGTTATTTTGTAATTAAAACTGTAAGTCGCTCTGGATAAGAGCGTCTGCTAAATGCCTGTAATGTAATGTAATGTAATGTAGTATCAAAAGCCAAGTATGCTGCATCTCATGTCCACTAGATGGCACCATTTAAACAAAAATTAAAACCAGTGGCCTATTGTCTAACACAAATGACTGATTGTTCTTATGTGGGAAGTAAGAAATGTGACTAATTAGGCTGGCAGCTAACATAATTATATGAACAGCAGAATAATACCAAATATTAAGTTATGTTCAACTGAATCTTAAGAAAATCTTTAAAAATATTTCTAATGAAACTGTTGCCCCTCTTGCAGCACAATACCACCAGCACTGCCCTGTGGCATTGGTCTTACTTGGTCCAGAGGTTTTAACACCCAAACCCTAGCCCTGATTTATCTTATTTACTGAGAGAGGACTACAGAGTGGCATGACTGCTATCTCACTTAAAAAGCAGTAAAACTAATATCACACATTAATACATACACTGATAGTAACCATTTTAAGATTTACTGGTAGAAAATGCAAATCAAGGAATGGGATGTATTGGATCTACTGCACTGTTCATTGTGTGCTGTTTAACAAGAATGCCTGCATTTTGATTCTAGAACCTGCTACAGTTGAAAGACCTGTTTGTGACCATTGTCTTCCCCCTATCACCTTAAAAGGCACAGCTATCGTTTTGAGGTATAGCAGTGGTTTTGGATTATATCTGGACACAGCTGTGGTTTTGTGATTCAGCTGCAGTTTTTGAGCACCGCTGTGGTTTTGTGGTACAGTAGCCATTTTGGGGTACAGTTGTAGTTTTGCAGTACAGCTGTAGTTTAAGAGCACAGCTGTGGTTTTGAGGCCTAGTGGTCACTTTTTTAAATTTTTTTTTATTTTTTTCCCTGATAGGCAGTGCACACTCATATCAGACCAGCCAAGATACGGTGTGTTAGACCGCTACGCTATCCTCCACCCCCCCCCGTTGGTCACTTCTGATGTGTATGTACCATACCTGTACAGTCTGCCTATCAGGAATCCCACTGTAGACAGATATCTGCGGCACTGTGGGCCTGCAGGTGCTGGCGCTGGTGGTAGTGGTGGGGTTGCTGGTGCCTGTGCTTCCAGTGCTGGAGGCTGCTGGGCCCTGCTCGTTCTCCATGACGCCCCTCGTCCCGTTTTACCCCGACCCTCGGCTTCTCTTCAAGCAGACGCTCCGGAAAACCTGAGGGGGAGAAGAGGAAAACTCAGTCCTGTCATACTGGGACCAGCTCCATTGCAGAAAACTGAGATTTGTTTTGGGAGAAACCAAGATTGGTTCTGTGTGGCTCAGTAGGTAGTTCATGGTGTTGACAACGCTTTGGTTGTGGGTTCGATTCCCATTGGGACCACAGATACTGAAAGATGATGCATTCACTGCCGTAAGTCGCTTTGGATAAAAGCATCTGTTAAATGGCATATAATATATTAGATTAACAGGTATGGTGGGCATTCTACAGTAGAGCAAATGGTTTCCAACCAGTACTCTAGATCCCAACAGCTTTTTGAGTGAAGACAGCCTTAAGGCCCTCTTCGGCAGGCCTTTTAGAGAGGTCTTCCCAGCATTTCCAATTCCATGGCCCTTGATTATTAATAAAAGGCTTCCCAGTGCCCTCAGGATTCTCTTTTGTTATATAAAACACGGCCAACGTGTTAAACACACCAGAGCCCTCTCCCTCCCTGACCTCTGACCTCTGTCCTGCCATCTCACAGACTGCTCCGGGAGGTGAAAGGACACAGACTCTGGTTACAAACAAATTGCTAGCTAAGAGGTCGTTTGGCGAAACCCGAGACAAATTAATCTGGAGGTCTGTGCCCGGGGCCATTGCTCTGTAACAGAAATGAAAGGAGCAGCACCAAGCAGAGAAGTGCTACAGCAGCACGTCTCTTTCATCCTTTGAAAGCGCTCACGTTGTCTTTTTCTGTGGTGATGAATCTGAATTGTTTGATAAAAAAACCCATGCCTTCACACTCCTAGCTTCTCTCTGAAGCAGGGCTCATGTATCTGCAGTTTCTGGAATTTTCCCAATCCTTTGTAGATCAGATTTAGAAGCATCCTCAAATAACAAACTTAGCTGAAGCATGATGATATGAAACATTTTTAGTAGTCCCATAGCTCAGTTGGTTGGGAATGGCACTGGCAATGGCAAGGCTGTGGGTTCGATCCCACTGGACTACGTGTCCGTCGCTCGGATGGGACGGTAAAAACCGAGGTCCTGACTCTCTGTGGTCATAAAAGATCCCATGGCGCTTTTCGAAAAGAGTAGGGTGTTAAACCAGTGTCCTGGCCAAATTCCCAACCAAGACAATACATATATATATATATATATATATATACATAAATACAGTACCAGTCAAAAGTTTGGACACACCTGCTGGAAACTAGGTTTATCTCATAATTGACAATGTTTTACACCGTATACGTTTCTGTAAATACTTGAAAATGACAAAAAATACATGTACCAATAAGAAAAAGGAACATCAAAACAAAGTTCAATAAATTTTAATTGAAAATTTAATCTGGGATTCCTCAAAATAGCCACCCTTCGCCGTGATAACAGCCTCACAAACACAGACCATTTGGTTATTACGTTTCAGCAGGAAATCACCCGAAATGTCTTCCCAGCTCTCCTGCAGCAATTCCCAGAGACACTTGTGTGTTGCTTTGCTTTGACTCTTCTGTCCAGTTATTCCAATACAAGTTCTATGGGATTGAGTTCTAGATACTGGGCAGGCCAAGTCATTAGTTTCAATTGTCCTTCATGTTCCTCCTTCACCAGATAGTTCTGGCACAACTTCAAGGTGTGTTTCGAGTTGTTATCTTGCTCAAGAATGAAGGAGTGCCCGCTTAGCCGTAGTCCAGATGGAAGGTGTGTCCAAACTTTTGACTGGTACTGTACATGAAATTCATTAATTCCCTCCCTCGCCTCTCCACTGTGTATCTGATGTGTAGTGATTTGTACTGGCGCACTATGGCTGCTGTCAAATTCACCCAGGTGGGTGCTGCACATTGGTGGTGGTTGAGGTGAGTTGCCCCTATCATTGTAAAGCCTTTTGGGCTCCTTGGAAAAAAGCGCTATATGAATCCAATGTTCAAAAATCAAAAACAAATATTAACAAACAGTGATGCGAGGGCCCCCGAGTGGCACAACCGGTAAAGATACTCTAAGTGCACGTTGCCCACTGCAGCCTGGGATCAAGCCTTGGCAGTCCCATTCAGGGGGGTATTTGGCTATCTGCCCCCAGTGGGGGGGAGGAAGGGGAGGGAAGCCGGCATAAGTTTGTTCCGCGCAACTCTTGTTTGAGTTGCAGTCAACGGCTTGGCGAGTTCTGTCTGGGAGGAGGTGGCTCGCCGTCTTTGTCACTACCGGTTTGGCAAACTCAGTTTGAGGGGGGTGGGTAATTGAACTAGAAGATGGTACAATTGACCACCAAATTGGGAGATAATGAGGGAAAAAAATAACAAAATAAACAAACAGTGAGGCATTTTTCATCTATGCTTTCTGTGGGAACAGCAACAGCATATTCCCTCATTTAAGAGATTGATACCACAAGTACACCTACAGTATACAGCGCCAAGAGTTTGGTACGTTTCAGGGTTTCCTACAAGTGTAACCACAATGACAATGGATTCTATTTACTATACTATATTATGATATATTATATTTCAATTATTTAAGACTACATTGTTGGATGAGAACACAGAAAAGGGGTTGACAAGTTGTGTTGACATTGAAAGACATCCTAAATAGCCCCTCATGCAGGGGCGTGGCCTCATTCAGGGCAGGTGGGGCACTGCCCCACCACAAAAAAGAACAAGAAATAAAAAGAAAATCCTGATTGTCGTATTACGGTGTTGTTTCTCTGTATCTCCTACCGTTATCAAATCAAAGTAGCCTATTTGTAATAAAATTGTTTTAATAAATTATTATTTATATTATATTTTATTATTATATATTTGTTTTAATAACCCAAACATTTGTATAATGTATATATATAATATCTTTTCTGGGTTATTTTCAGAGCAGAACATTTAGTTTGTCACACATCTTTCATATGGATCAGGCATTTGTATCATTTTTTTCCCTTTATCTTACTTCATATCTGTATCTTTGCTGTAATCTTTGGTTAACAATCAAATGAACACACCAAAAAAATTAGATTAAAAGGTTTAGACTAAACTGATGGAGAATTGTTTAGAAATGTCTATGCTATGTGGGCAGGAGTACCATCATTATCCTCATAGACCAACCCACAAACCCTACGAAACCCACAAAATGCTACGAGATTCTGGTATGGACACATGACACAGCAGCACATGAGCTGTCAACTTTGAAGCCTTGTGACTCCAGACTGATGTGAGTCTTCCAGTCTCCTCCCTCCTCCACATGTGTTTACAGCTGTCACATCCTTCTCATCCTCTTTCCGGATGGTTCCAAGAACATGGAGGCCACATGACAGGGCCAGAGTGTCCCCCTCTCCCCTTTGATCTGCAGGGACCGTGTGCTCTGTCTCTACTACAGCAACTTACCCCCTATATATACCGCGAGACATATTAAACATGGGGGTGAAGTCATTGGGAGAGTTATGCTGCACCTCTGACAGATTGAGGTGTGGGATCGAAGTGTGCTGCTTCGCATCGTTTGTTTTCCTGGCGTTACAGTGAGAAAAATTAGAAACACCCCAAATCCAAAGGTAAGACAGCTGACACTGTCTATTGTTTACTGTCTTATTTTCACTTCAGCTCCACCCCCTGTTATGGGTAATTACTGTATGTCAGAGGTAAGTGAATCAGAATTACAAAAACAAAAAGACAGGCCTTAAAACAACTAAAATCAATTGAAAACATAAAAATAAATCTTTACAAAAACAAAATGGTTTAATAAAATGCCACTTGCTCATTATCTACAAACATAAAAATGAGTGCCTTCATGTACACAAAGCTCAGATTCAATACCAGTATAATACAATTAATTGGTACCAGGACTCTAACATATTTGACTGTTTGGTAGCTGACACACTCTCATAATAAACGAATCACCGAGAACAGGAGGTAACGTTTACATGTCAAACATATAATTCCAGTTCTAGCACAAGAACACACATTATGACAACATGCACAGCACTGAACATTTCGGTTATATTAGGAAGAAGGACATATGTTAACTATTATGCCCACCGTGACATTATAATACCATATTAACATAACTCAGGATATAAGGCCTTGGTACCATCATAGAACATGGCATCCCAATCCTGCAGAGGACAGTCCCACAATGCAATGCTGAAACGCTCAGATGGGGCCCATTAAACGTGCGGTGCACGTGTGGCATGTACTCACTGGAGCCGGACGGGAGCCTGCTCTTCTCTATGACTGCATGCCGACGTCTCTCTCTCTCGTAGGACATGGACACTGTAACGTTCAGGCTCCCCAACAAAACCCACTCCTCATTCTCCCCCTGGGGCCTTGACTCCACCCACTACAAAAGACCAGGGGGCCCATGGCGCTCATTAAATAAACACACTTCAAAGGACAATCCCACAGCACCCCACCCCCCCATCCAGATACTTCCTCAGTGCAGGGGGGAGGGGACTGGGCTGCCTTGGCGCTAGTGTAGCCTTTGAGCAGCTACACTAACATCACTGCCCCCATAGGTCTGCCAAATGGAGCTCTGCTGAGAATCAACTGATGTGTGAAGGAAAGGTGCACCTGCCACATAGCAAACTGAACACAGACACGCGCAAACACACACACACACACACACACACACACATGCATGCATCATATATGCACAATTAAACACACACAAAGACTCCTGTATTCTCTGTACTACATGTGTCCTCTGTAAAACATACTCCCTCACACACCTTATTGATGTTAAATTAGCCTTCTGTCAGATGAGGAGACTCTCAAGGCCTCTGAACTTTCTTAAGGCCCATAATACAGGCCAAAAAACCTGACAGCTCTCTCTCTCTCCATCTCTCCACACCCTCTCCCTCCTCCTTCATCCTATTGTCCGGAGCAACATACTGCACGTTATCTCACTCAATTGGCTCCTTCCCGATGGGAAGTCGCTGCCCTGCCGTTGTTCAGCCACCCACAAAGGCCGCAGCCCTGTGCACATCCCAGCGTGGTCCACACTCAGACACTCCCAGCCCAGCCCATGGTTCTCCACATATACATTTTCAGTGTCTGCCCTGACA
Source organism: Aldrovandia affinis (assembly GCA_029706075.1). Lineage (NCBI taxonomy): Eukaryota > Metazoa > Chordata > Actinopteri > Notacanthiformes > Halosauridae > Aldrovandia > Aldrovandia affinis. Next base: position 1,355,524 of record JAINUG010000215.1, read on the forward strand.
GAGAACGTTAGATCCCTAGTGGAAACTATGATAAATGCTATTAGAGTATAAACCAAACGAACTTTATGATAGTTACTTGCTTAGGCAGAGTAAATTGCATAGTTTCCATTTTCCAAACTACCCATTTACACAGCTGGGTATTTACTGAAGCAGTTCAGGATGAGTACCTGACTCAACGAGACGTGACAGCACTGAGCACACACAGAGCTGTGCTCCTCTCTGGTTTCCAGTCCGTCCAGTTCCTTGGCCGTGACACCATACGTACTGCAGAGGGGGCGTAACCCCAATATGCAGCTCTCACAAGCTTTTGCGTGTGCAGTGCTGTTCCTCTGCCTTCCCTCTTACAGGAAATACAGAAAAACACACTAATTAAAGGTTCAGACATAGACAAATACGCAGATAGCCAAAGCACTATACACAATAGACTATACACCTGGTACTGATTTGCGCCTTTAGCATGTATCAAGTATACAGTGTAATGTAAGCAGTGTATATTGTTTTGGCTATCTACTTGTTTATCCTTTTAGGGTCAGCTGGATCGCCGCCGATCCGAGCAGAAATAAAAGTATATTTCTATTTCTAACTTCGCGACATTTTATCATACACACGCGGCAAAAACATTGACAGAAACCTTAGAATCGCGACTTTTGAGCACTGGCAAATAATATGAGATTTTTTTAATTAGGTTATTTGGACAAAAAGTTTACCTTGTCTTTTACTCTCGGTCTACCTGGAAGTGCCGTCCCACTTCTATTGACATGGTAACAAGGTGCTAGTTTTGGGGAGAGGCGATGCCATGTGTGAAAACACCGGTGTAAACAACACATAAAGTGTCTATTTTATGACCAAACTATTGATGGCATATAAATGTAGCTGTGATTGTCCTTCAAGTAAAAATATCAAACACTTTGGAGTAAGTGTGTGTTAAGTTGATGAAATTTAGATAAATATCAGACGACACCAAAATCACAAAGCTTCTCTGAATTAAGCATGGACCTGTGGGGGTTAATATGTCTGAATTTTGAATTAGTGTACATTTTCTCTATTCCCTCTAAAGACTGAATTGATGTACTTTTAAGCCTCTTGGTCAGGATGCCATTGTGAATGAGAACTGATTCTCAATTGAGAACAACCCAACCCAAGTTGTCAGGGTGTACAGTGACATCAACAGAAGCAGTGACAGCAGTCAAGTGGATTATAATAACTATAACTATTAACTATAACAACTATAACTATTAAATATAACAAATGTATGTTTATATTTTTTATTTACCATGTTTTTATTCCTCCCCTTATGTCCTCATTGTAACATCTTACAAAAATGTGGGAAGGCACATGCTTGCCTGTGCATGAGCTGACACAGGCAGACTGCAGACAACCAATTGACCAGAGGAGTCACTATTGAGCAATGAAGCCAACTCCTTTCCTAGGTCACCTCATGGCCAATTGTGCATCATTTTGTTGGACTCTTAGCCACAGTGAGTTAATCAAGGGAAGGTGCATCAGCTGGATGTGCAACATGGAAGCCCAGAAGCCCTGCAGGCATGCTATTGCCAACATTCATATTTTCTGTGTCTGTTCAACTGCACTGTGTTGACCTTGACTTACTAACTTGTCACGTGATGTGTAGTGTTCAGAAATTTCGCAGGAGTGTTAGTTCCCCTGGACAAAGATGTATGAAGGGAAAGCAGGTACGGTTCACTGAAACATGGACCAAATGGCCAGGTATGGATGGAAGTATGGCTGCTGCACTGATGCTGCCCCTTGTGTCTGGAGGTTGAACAGCAGCTGCTGTAGGAATGTAACACAGCTAAAGGAATGCTATTCACTTTGGCCTTATATTGATGCAACAAATCACAGCCATGTGCCCCTCAAACTGGTTACAGAGTAGCAATTTCCCTTGCTCAAGGAGAGCAATCTCTAATCAACCTTTCCCCTTTAATTAAACAACCTGTCTACAGCAGGAAGCACAGACAAACATCACGTCCACTCTAATGCATGGTTTTCTGCCACCGTGGGACTGCACCTTCTGATATTTCAGTTTTTCACAGATTAAACCCAGCTTGCCGCCTTACTTTTTTAGAATAGAATAGAATTGAGTAGTATAGAATATAAATCTTTATTGTCCATTAAACGTATAATGGAATATTTCGTTCAGCTCTTAGGCTTACGATATAAAACAATCATACATAGATCAACCAACAAGACACATGTTCTTGCTGGAATCAATCTCCTGACTGCTCCATTATTTCCATCATTATCTGCATTATTGATCATCTAGCAACGCTCATCTTGGTTATTTCCAGCTGTCTCATCCTTAGCTGGGAGTGTTTTGCAATTGCAGCACACCGTATCTATGGTCCCGAAGGGCCATGAAGCATCATAAATCATTTACCGTAGACACAGCAAGTTACTGCAGGTTTGTGTTTATGGTTTTAGGTTTCATTTCAGTTAGTTTTTTTTGCATAGATTAAGTTTTATTTGCATAAATTAAGTCTTTATCTCTTTGCTAGGGCCTTGCTACCTCACTGTGGTGATGTTTTTGAGCTTTGAGTCACAGGTGCTAATCACTGGTTCAGTGGTGAAAGTGCGTAGTCATGTATACAGGCTTCCTAGGCCACATTGTGTGATTTAGCCTAAAGGGGGGGGGGGACACATCTACCCTCCGTTTGTTAGGAGACAATGGGACTGTCATCTCAAGATTAGGAGAAACATGGCTGAAAACCGAACAGTGACAACCAGAAACGCCTGATGTTGAACGGATTGGGAGTGTTTGCACCAATGAGCAGAGTGCTGGCAAGGAGGATGAGGTGGTGGCAGGAAGGAGGTGCTGAGTAATTAAGACAAAACAGAGCCACTTCAAACAACCACATACACACCCCAACCCCCCAGGGTAAAAGCTGTGACCAGATGGACAGGACACTTGATCTGTGCAGGTCTAGACTGGACAAAGCTCTGGCACCCCTACACACACACCCCAGACTGGACCAAGCTCTGGCACCTCAGACTCACCCCCCCACCATGCACTATTTCTAAATGTCACCAATCTGCTGTAAAAATATACTGCTATTCTAAGAGCTATGGGAAGGTCCACGTGCAAACAAGCATGCAGGTGTCAAACTTGACTTGAGTTGTGTGTAAGTTTTGCTATACTGTATAATTGAACACTGACACATGGACACACACACACACACACACACACACACATTTGTGTATTATACCTTCAGATAAATAGTAATTCTAACCCTTGAAGAGTGGGGGTTGAGACTGCTGGTTGTAAAGGATGATGCCTTTTCTGAACCTGCTTAAATTATGAACCTGTTTAAATTATGAACCTGGTCTAAAGGAGGTTACTCACCAACAAAATTAGTTGGCAAACCACTTTTCCAATTATTTCAAAAAAATCCTACATAAAAATGCAATATTATGTAGGGAAATATATGAATGTGTTAGGGGTATGACGGTATACCATGATATTAAAATATGAAATAGGACTATCATAAACTTAACGTAATACCGTGATAGTAAATCATGTGGCAAAAGCTATTTCCATGCGGGGGAAAAGTATTTAAACCGTTATCCTACTAAAATGTCTAAATAACCCATAAATATAATACTGGACCTGGGATGTCTGCTAATGTCATTTACTCCCACCACCTCTTTGGGTGTTCTTGCATTTTTTTGTTTGTTTACAACGCGCACGTGCAGACAGCTCCCTCAAATTTTCCAACCCTGGAAGGTAGCTGTTATTAGTTAGCTATCGACACAACATAAATCTCAGTTTGCAGTCTGTTATAAAACCTGCGATGTCCGAAGCTGATTCTAATGCTAAGGCGGTCTGTAATGACAAATTATATCCCCCCAAAAAGCGAACTTGTTCATCCTTGTGGACTCACTTTGGATTTAGAAGAAAAAAAACATGTTGTTGAGAACGGATCTCCCATCTGTAGAGAATGTGGGGAACACGTAATGGCCAGAGGAGGGAACAGGTCAAACCTTGCATTTCACCTGCGTGAGCATCATCCTTCACGTTATGCCATATTTTTTTCACATTATGGAAAAAGTGAGTAGCTAAATATAGTACTAGATCCAATAAGATGATAATGCGATAAAGCAAAAATGTTGCTTAATTCGCAAAGTGAATGATTTAAATAGATTTAAACATACAATTACACTATTAATTTAGTATTACTATATTCAGTTGCATTTATTTATTTTTCAATTAAAATGTTATATAAATCTGCAAAGAGCCATGCAATAAACAGATCAAGTTGTAAACTTTGTGTGATCCATTTTTTAGCTTAAAAACTGATACCATGATATACCAAAAACCGTAATATTGAGTAGTACGATTATCATACCGTAAAAATGTCATACTGTCACAGCCCTAGAATATGTATATATAATATATATATACAGTATATACATATAGACAGAGAGAGAGAGTGAGGTAACTGCCAAAATAAAGGAAACACTTGAGTAAATTAAAGGTTCTAGAGCAGGGGTGGGCAATCTTACCCTGTGTGGGCCGGTGTGGGTGCAGGCTTTTGTTCCAGCCGAGCAGTAGCTCACCTGATTTGACTAATCAGCTAATCAAAGTCTTCAATCAGGGCTTTGATTAGTGGAATCAGGTGTGTCACTGTTCAGTTGGAACAAAAGCCTGCACCCACACCGGCCCACACAGGGTAAGATTGCCCACCCCTATTCTAGAGGCTCTGATATGGTGTGAGGTGCATTTTCCTGGCATGGTTTAGGTCCACTCAACCCCTAATAAACACCAATAAATACAAAGCCATTCCGAGTGATCACTTTCATTCTATGGTGAAGTATTTCTCTCCTGATCAGAGTGGTCTCTAGCAGGATGCGAATGCCTCCATACAAAGGACACAAGTGGTCACTGAATGGTCTGATGAGCATGAAAACAATGTAGACCATATGCCATGGCCATCTCAGTCACCAGATCTCAACCCAATTGAACACTTATGGAGCGGAAATTAAGTCACCTACATATATATGAATGATTACTCATCACTCATATCATTCATCATGTACAATTTTTACCTGAACATATTTTGATTGTTTTTCCCTAAAGATTTTTTTTTTGGTTTACACGAAAGGCAGAAACTTGTGCAGGTGCAAGCTTGAGCAAACTGAACAAAACCTCAAACAGCCTGTGAAACAAATATGGCTCTTGGGGGCCTGTGGGCCTGACTGTTGTCTCTCTCAGGTGCAATGCTGTTTGTGTGGTTTGTCCTCTTGGGATGTAAGGGTGTTCATTATCACAGGGATATAAGCCAGCATCAGTCCTGTCACCTCTGACAAGGTGTGAACAGCGACAGAAACAACAGAACAGCCTTCCTCTGTGGTGCTGTATCAATCGCAGGCCTGACTTTCACAACCTCCTCTTTTCCACACTCTCACCACTACCCCCCCTTTTCATTTTATTCTATTTAGATTATGTACATTAGCTTTTTTTTCAATTCAATAATAGATGACTCAATAATTCATCTTACAGTTTTTCTCGATTGCTTACACACTATAACTGGGCCTATTAACTAAACATCCCAAACCATGACGCCATCTACCAAAAGACATTTCCCAAAACTATAAACACTATTCCCCTGTTTTCACATGATTCAGATTTGTTGAACCTTTTGTGAAAAACTCTACACACAAATCCCTTCATATATCACTGGCTGCACCATGTGCTCATTTAGAAAGCACTGGCATTCAATATCATTAACTCAAGTGATCACAACTTGAACCCAATTAACACACAATTCCCCAGGAGGAAACACTAAGAGTCAAAATTGTTCACACACCAATCAAAACCTCAGGATGGATAGATAGATAAAAGGGCCATGGGTCAGTTAACTTCTTTTGGAACAATGGATCCACAAAGACCTGAAGGTAGAGGAAGAGGACACCGGAGAGGAGGTGGAGGTGGAAGAGGAAGAGGAAGAGGAAGAGCATGGGCAAGGAGACAAATAGTTTCTGATGAGATTCATGCAACTCTAGTTGACCATGTTCTTCTCCATGGGATGTCAATGAGGAAAGCAGGGCAAAGAGTGCAAAGCTGCAGCTGAGGCTGAGCCACTCCACAGTAGCCTCTATAATCCGGACCTTCAGAGAGGAAAATAGGTAGGTAATTTACATACTGCTCTCTACTGTAACTTTGGAGTGCTGTACTCTGCGCTGTTACAGCACATACATGTACTGTAGCTGTAGAAGACAGCTGTTTTCATAAGATCAACAGACGGCAATTATCAATATGGTCATAGCCAACAATATCATTCGCTTGCGTGAGATACAAAGGAGAGTTATTGAGGATCAGGGAATATTCCAAGGCATTGATGCAGTCAGCATCTCAACAATTGACCGCATTCTTCGAAGGAACAGGTTGAGGATGAAACAGGTCTATCGTGTTCCTTTCAAAAGGAACTCCGATAGAGTCAAAGACCAGCGCTTGGAATATGTGCAGGTATTTTAGTACAGTTATGTATTACAGCAGTATATACTGTAGTACAGGCTATATGATGGCCTACTTTTGTAGGCTTGTTTAGATATTGCGGTTGAGGCTTGTCAGGGGTGGATACAGCATGCAAGGTTTTTTTTCCCCTGCTGCATGGCTAGGGATAATATTGCCTGTGATGTTGATGAGAATCTCTGGCCTGACCCAGACCAGAGACAGGATGCTGAGGGAGAAGAATAATTTCTTTCTTTATGTTTTGTTTTTTTTCATTGGTTTATATTGGTAAATACATGGAAATTATTTTACTGTATTCTACATTCTTTATGTCTCAGTTGCATATTTTTACAGTACATTTACTTTTTCACTCAATTTGTTTATTTTACTACAGTACATTGAGGAATTAAAAATTTAGCAAATGTATACATGTGTTGTGTCTTTATATTGTGTTCATCATGTAAAGAGGTTGTTCTGGGGGAAAACCATAAGCGCCATTATTCATTGCAGTAACAGGTTTTTACAGTAGTGTTTTGAATTGATCGCACCAATGTGTAATGGCTATTTTGTAGTGTATGTGTATTTGATGGCTTTTGTGTGATGTCTGAAGGCAAAGTTTGGTTTAGATGTAAGATTACATGGTTTTGAGTGGAGAGTTTGGTTTTGACATGGAAGTTTGGAGTTTGTGAAGATGAGTGTGCAGTTATGCATTTGAGTTTTGAGAAATGGAGCATAATTTCAAGAAATGTGTCTTGGCAATAAAAAAAAACTGTAACAGATGTTTTTTTTGGAGCAAATATTCGATGATGCCATAATATATAAGTGTTAGGTTTTGTATCTGGGCACACTTAGCTAGCTTGGATATAAAGAACAACTCAAATTGAATGGTCTATAATTCATATACAGGTAACTGCCAAAATAAAGGAAACACTTGGGTAAATTAACGGTTCTGGTGGCTCTGTTATGGTGTGGGGTGCATTTTTCTGGCATGGTTTAGGTCCACCCAACCCCTTAGAGGACAAGGTAAACACCAATAAATACAACCGAGCTATTCCGAGTGATCACTTTCACTTTCAAGTATTACTATCCTGATCGGAGTGGTCTCTTCCAGGATGAGAATGCCACCATCCAAAGGACACGAGTGGTCACTGAATGGTTTGATGAGCATGAAAACAATGTAAACCATATGCCATAGTCATCTCAGTCATCAGATCTCAACCCAAATGAACACTTATGGGAGATTCTGGAGCAGTGCCTGAGACAGCGTGATGGTCAATGGGATTTAATACTGTGATACTGATGAGGGACATGTAAATAAAATGTAAATATAATACAGTATCTGACAGTTTTTCCTGCAATTATATATTCTATTGTGATGTATTATTATTATTATTATTATTATTATAATTATTTGCATTTCTCTTCCTTTTCATTTCATGTTATTTTATATTATAAATGACCATTACCCTATATGACAATTTAAATAAGAATGGATTCTTTGATTATTTGATAGATTTTTTTCAACATACACTACCGGTCAAAAGTTTTAGAACACCCCCATTTTCCAGTTTTTACTGAAATTTAAGCAGTTCAAGTCCAGTGAATAACCTGAAATGGTACAAAGGTAAGTGGTAAACTGCCAGAGGTAAAAAAAAAACCCTGTTTAGGTTACCAAAAACTGAAAAAATAATGTAAATTTCAGAGTTATAAAAAAGGCCCATTTCAGAGTTATAAAAAAGGCCCTTTTCAGGGAACAAGTAATGGGTTAACATGGGTTTACAGTCACTCTGTGCAAGTCACCGACTCTGGATAACCTAAACTTTTTTTTTTAACCTCTGGCAGTTTACCGCTTACCTTTGTACCATTTCAGGCTATTCACTGGACTTCAACTGCTTAAATTTCAGTAAAAACTGGAAAATGGGGGTGTTCTAAAACTTTTGACTGGTAGCATAGATAATTATAACATTTTACTTCAAACATGCCAGAGCTAAATGCCAGAAGTTGACTTTAGTTGACAATCATACTGTATTTGCATTCAATGTACAACACTCACTCAGACACAGTTCTGGAATGAACAGTCCTCATGAACTCATTACAGATGTGATGTTGTTTTAAGAAGCAATAATGAGGGGGCGGCGCATGGCGTAGCGGTCTAACGCGCCACACTTTGGTGTGGTGTGCGCTGCCCGTCAGGGACGCGGTTTGAAACCCGCGTCTCTAGCAGACCGGCCCTGGTCGTCAGCCCCGATCGGAGGCCCGCCTCCGAGAGAGGGGGGAGGGTGAGCCGGCACGAGTCCGTCGAGGAGAAGGTAAAAGGCGTCCGTGGAAGAATTTCCGTCTCGGAAGAGGCGGGAACAATCGGCCAGGAATGTGTGTCTCGCTCCCGGAGGACGGGCGGCGGACTCATGGGGGTGGGGAATTGAAATAAATAGAGAGTATAATTGGCAACCAAATTGGGAGAAAAACTGGAAAAAATTAGAAACAAAATAAATAAATACATTAAAAAAAAGAAGCAATAATGAGCACTTATTGCAGTCTCTGGGATGATGCAGTGCGTACAAAAACAAGTGTTTAAAAGAGCGAGGGGGGCTTGTTAACACCTCAGCTTCTGTCTCTTTTAGCCTGCAGGGGGTTGGACAAACATCAAGGTCCACTGACAGGCATACGAATGCCCCCAAAAACACACAAAAATCCCCTGCTGATCAGAGCTCAGTATTCACACTGCCAAAGTCTCATATGTACTGCTCCAGAGTCCCATACGTTCCCCAGGAAGTGAATGAGCTCACTCTTTAATAATATCAGCTGATAGACCATTGGTGAACTGCAATCAATCATTATTTAAAACATTCCGTAAAACACGTTTCTCAGCTTAAACATCTCAGCGATCTCATAAATATTGTAACTAATGACCGACAAACTCCAAGTAACGATCTGCAACAGGGAAGCCATTTTGAGCTTTAAAGGCTTGTCTCAGCCAATCCTGCCTCTCTTTCTGAAGATGACTGGGTTTTTTGATGCTTTAATTAACAAGTAATAAGTAGAATATTTTCCCTGTGCTATAAAAGCCTTGTGGTTTGGTTTGTAAAAACATGTTTCTGTATATAAGAGAAGCCCATATTGAGTTGACTGTACCATTGAGAATAAATACATTTAATTAAACTACATTTGATATACTGATTGTGAAGGAATATATGTCAAAATAATAATAATAATAATAATAATAATAATAATAATAAACTATAGTGCTTTCATATGTGTTAAAAGCACTTTACAAATAAAATAACTAAGTAACAATAAGACGAAGAAAAAATTATATTTATAAAAATGGGAAGTTGTTTGTGGAGCTCAGATGTTTCTTGGTTTAGGGGCTTGCACAGAGAAGGCTTGATAATTATACTTCATACTAATGTTATAGGTGGATCAACAGATAGAAGTGGGACTGAGGCCTGTCTGTGGATTTTGTTGCCGAACATTAAAACATTTTTTTGGTCTGTATTTTTCTTAATGTTGCTTGGGTTTTTTGTTTGTTTCAGATTTTTTCACGTTTCTCCCAATTTAGTGCCCAATTATACCCTCTATTTATTTTGATTTCCCCTCCCCACACAAACTTGCAGTCCATCTCTACGAGGCAAGCTAATTCACAGAGGGCACTGAACTCCGTTTCCTTCCAGACGGAATTCCCCCACCCACGGTCTGGAGACACCCTTACACACTTCTCAGCTAGTTCGTGCCGGCTCACCCTCCCCCCTCCCCCTGGGGCGGACAGCCAAACGCCGCCCCTGATCGGGGCTCCCCACCAGGGCCGGTCTGGCACAGTCGGGTTTAGAACCAGGACCATGATAGGCAGCTCACAGTCGTAAACGAGTGCGTTAGACCGCTACACTATCGGAGGCCCCTTGATGTTGGTGTTTTGAAAGAAAACATAAGCTTGTGCCTTCCGGATTAACAACTGTATCATGGCCACTGTGATGTGCATAATAGTGCTATCGCTGGTCGCCCATTTTCATGTTGTAATAGGAATTGTAGGAAAAAACATATCCATACAAAGCCTTACAAAGGCTTTCAAGTTTTCAGATTGATCTAGTAAATGCCATTGAATTTACATTTACATTTTACATTTTGTCGCCTCACAGCAAGAAGGTCTCGGGTTCGATTCCCGGCCGGGGGCCTTTCTGTGTGGAGTTTGCATGTTCTCCCGTGTCCGCGTGGGTTTCCTCCGGGTACTCGGTTTCTTCCCACAGTCCAAAGACATGCACGTTAGGCTAATTGGAGAGTCTAAATTGCCCGTAGGTATGAGTGTGTGAGTGAATGGTGTATGTAGTGCCCTCGATGGATTGGCGACCTGTCCAGGGTGTATTCCTGCCTCTCGCCCCAATGCATGCTGGGATAGGCTCCAGCCCCCCCGCGACCCTAACTAGGAATAAGCGGCTGAAGATGAGATGAGATTTTACACTTTAGGCATTTAGCAGACGTTCTTATCCAGGGCGACTTACACAGTTTACATTTCTTTACATACAATCCATTTATACAGCTGGATATTTTACTGAAGCAATTCAGGTTAAGTACCTTGCTCAAGGGTACAACAGCAGTGCCCCACCTGGGAATTGAACCTGCAACCTCTCAGTTACAAGCCCAGCTCCCTAACCATTACACTACACTGCCAGCCCCATGGGTGGCAGTCTGTGGTCTGTTTCTACTGGAATGACAAAGGCCATACTTCCAAATACACTCATACTAATGATTAAATTGCAAAAAAATAATATTTCTACTCGCAGGTCATAGGTTGATTGTCATCACTTCCCCACCCCTCTGTTCAACCATCCGTCTCTTCCTGATTTGGATAGAGTATGTTGGACAGTTAAAGCTCTTCCCACATGATTGCACCTTCTGTCATGCTTGTGATCTAAACCCATTTGGTTTTACTTTGGGCACCCTATGTGACATGTTACATTCAAACCAACACAGGTAGGCTAAAGCCAGGGGCAAAAGCAAAAGCCTTCTGGGTAATGTCTATCCTACCAGGGGAGGAATCCAACAGCACTCATGGGCACAAACCACAGAGCTGCCCCAAAGCCAACTGTGCTAAGCGATTCTGGCATGGACACACATTATCAATATCAATCATTATCAATGATCAATATGATCACTATCACAAAAATTCAAAGATTTTTTCTCATATAGCATGCTTGTCTCTATGATGCAGAGATCCATGGTGTGAAACTGGCAATGATACTCCTTGCTCAGCGACTGCAGTAACACTGTAAAGTCAGTGGTTTCATGTAGAATATCCAGGGCAAATTAAGGCAATAATCAGTGAGTTTTCCATCTGTTTCCAAGGGGTGCTGGTGGTGACCCCGATAGCTGCAGGAGAGGCCTTCAGCTCATTTAAAAACACAATCCCTGTGGGAGCTCACAGGACTGTTCTGCCATTTAGAAGCTTAATAAGGAAAATCTCTGAATGAAATAATATAAAAACCCACTGGTGCCCCAGTGGGGGATTCTGGAAATTACAATCTATAAAGACTTCTTTGTGTGAGCTATTTTTGGCCATTCTTTTTTAAAACCTAGCGGTGGAAGTGTAGTTTGAGTTACTGGATACGTGGCACATAATGTGACACAAATGACTCTTGACGGTGTGGGAGAACAAACTGAGCCAAAAGCCTGCAGTCCTACATGGACAGCAGGTTATGGCTCATAATCACAAAGCGTCTCAGAGTAGGAGTGATGATCTAGGATCAGGTTTGTCCTGTCCCTATCCTAAACTAATCCATTATGAGCTAAACGGCTAAACTGATCCAAGATCAGCACCCTCTGACACGTTCTGACTAAACTGATCCTAGATCAGCGCGCTCTAAGAGGTTCATGAAAACAGGCACAGGAATGACATGTTAACTGTTCACGAGCATTGAAAAAACCCTGCACTGTAGCAGGCTGATAAATGTTTTTTCATCCTGAAAATAAATGTTTAGTCTTACCAGTGTGATAAGATACCTGACAGCTTGTATATGAAATGAAGCATTCAACACTCCCAGCTCCCAGCTGCACTTTCAGTTTATTGATTCAAATTCCCTGCTGTGAAATCTACATTTGTGTATGCGATTTTGGTGTTCAATGGAAAAATATCACAGCAAGCACACGGTTCAGGGTTTATTATGGCGTTTTTCCACCGCACGGTATGGCATGGCACAGCACGATAACCATCCCTACCCGTAACTATCCCCTTCACAGGTCGAGTCCCTGTGTTGTTTTTCCATCACTCAACAGAACCGTGAAGATATGAGGAGTTAGATAGGAGGAGTTATCTGAAGTGCCAAATATAATGCGACTGCTGTGGTGACATTAGTATTGACGTTGTAAACATTCCAGCTAAAATTCACAAAAGCAGAACACGACTTTCCCCATAACATTAGCTACAATTTTCGTACCTCTACATAGGGGTTTGGGAGTCATATTGGGGGCAACGAGTGCATGAGGTACCATACAGTGACTTCACATGAGGCTATGCAACCTCTCATCTTTGGTTATATTTATTATTCGTCGTTGGTCCTCCAATGAATTGCAATTTACCAAGATCGCATTTAATACCTCATATTTCTTATATTTGTAGCCTACATTTGTTCAATCGTATAAAAATGAAAACATTACCTATATTTGTCTTTGTGTTTACATCTGTGCTTTTATGTAGCTTGTCACTGCAAAGATATATCTAGCACAAGCTAGGAGTAGTAGTGAACGATTTATCGTATTCCGATCATTATTCCGATATGAGAATTTCCAATATCATACCGCCAAAGTTTGTGATATATCTAAGTCTATAGCAACACTCGATGCTAGGCATGTTTTGTCTTACATCTGTTTCCCACACATACTCACAGACGAGCTTTCCAAGACTCATTTACCAAAATAGATCAAATAGATCTAGCAAATAGATCTTCCAGAAATTGATCCACAGGCTTGACAAACGAAACAAACAAAGCAACCACAACAGACCTGTGGTCCAGGCAGACAACTGAGCCATAAGTTGGTTTGGTGGTGCAGTTTAATGGTGCACTTTATTAATAAAGACTTTGAGTTGAGAATCCGCTACTTGCAAACATTGTTTTCCCCTGGAGATCACACGAGGGAAAACATTGTTCTTCAACAAAGAGCAAATGAGCACTAAGATTTTATATTTTTTTGAGTACCAACTTTTTATTGTCATTTATGTCATATTTATTTTCAGTCACCACTAAAGAAAAAATCTTTTAAGGTTTCATTTATTTCTGTACTTATTTTATTTATAAACAGTGCTGTGGTGAAAGAAACAGTAGGACAGCTGTGCTCATTCAGTAATGTGATTAAGTTAAACAGAAACAGTTGAATACATTTTTTCAACTCAGTAGGCTAAACTAATGTTGGAAAAATTGTACTGTTTGGGTTCCCTTAATTCACTTAATATAATGCCTATTCTATATTGTCTGTAACACATATAATATGAATCATAAATTTCCCACCAATGTGTTTTGTTACATCGCGCGGTATAACGCAATCACAATATGTAGCAAGATTATCGCAATATGACATTTTGCCCATATCGTACAGCCCTAGCTACGAGCAAAAAAAAAGTTATTTCAGTGTCGATTTATGGAGGTGCAAGATTACTCAAATACTTTGTCATTTGACACTGTCCAGTTCAGATCATTTTACATTTTAAGCATTTCGCAGACGCTATTATCCAGAACAATTGGGCATTTATACATGGTATGATCAATCATTGATCATCATTATAAAGATCCTTTTGTTTCAAATGCCTGGGTTTAGCTCGAGCATCAGAATGCATCGAATGCATTCCTATATCTTTCTAAAAATCAATTTATATGATGAATGAAAATGTTGTACTAAGAAAATGTATATTCTAATTGCGTTAATGAAAATGACAATTCTATACTATCATTTAAAAGAAAACGTGTTTATTTCAGTTTTCGTAACACAAAGCTAACTCCTAGAATCACGCAAACCTGACAATAATACCAAACTCTATACAATGCTCTTCGAATAATACCCATAATGAAGTGAAGCTAAAAAAACATGGCGGTTGTGTCTGAGCCTGTCTAAGATTTAGCGTGACGATTCTGTGAAGATTGCGCTTGGCCAATCAATGGTCAGCAGTATTGCTAGCTCCACACTTAGGTCCCTGTTTGGCTCGCTAGTACCTAAACAGAGCAGTAGCTAAATTCAGCACAGGTACTTAGGTACAGGTATGGTTCACTTGGCGGTGGAAAAAGCCACAAAATGTGGGAGCACGGATTTGTTTCTGTGCCATGCCGTACCGTACTGTGCGGTGGAAAAACGCCATTAGACCATGTTCACATATGCGCATTTGTTTAGAAGGGAACTGCAATTGGGCTCTTCACCTTCAAACTCTGTGCCATACAGGATGTGAACAATGACTGCTGTTCTTCAAAAGGAACAAAAGAATGTCAAATGTTATTCAACTTCAGCCTGTATTGTATCATGTCAGGCTGCATGAATGGTTGTCTCAAGCATTAAACAAATGATGAAGACTCTCCTGCTCCAGTTCCTAGGCTACTCTCTTCCTGTTATCCTTTTGGATACGACTGTGTGAGCACTACATACACAACATAGGTTACATGAAAGACATGTTGCAAACTCTGATTATGATCAAATCCAACTTCAGCAGTGTTGTTTTTATTTATTTATTTAGCTTTAGTTGCTTTTGCCACCCTGGTCATCTTAATAGCACATTAACTAATGTTTATTAATATGATCTACCTACAAACAAATTTGACAATGTATAATACAGTTATTAATAATCTATTAAACCTTTATAACCATATGAAGTGTTGCCAACATTCAAATTTATTTTTCTAAAATATGGCAATATATTTCCTTTCTGTAGAGAGACATTTATAATGAACTGCTGAAACTGGTGGAAGTAGGTTCATGCATATATGCAAATGAAAATTGTGGGTACGCTATTTCAGTATACCAGCCATCCAATTGAAATGTAATGCATGTATATGTGTGCTTCAATGCCCATGCCTGCATTATGAATACTAGACTCATTCCTGCACAGCATTATATTTAATAGGTCAACAATCAAATGGCTTGAAATAGGCGCATATCTTTCCCCCCCCCCAGCAAACCAGCGCTACAGAACAAAGGTTCTTATCGTCTTCATTTGGGCATGAAATAACAGCCCTGTATCAAACCCAGTGGCCGCTAATAAATATATTTCAGTCATCCGCCGTGGCAATATTGTATTGATTGGGGTCAGTCAAGCACAAAATGCATTGATTGTTATCTACACATTAGCATATAAATTAGCTGCTTCTTAGGGTTGAGAAAAGGGGTGTGGAAAAAAGAGGGAAATTGGGGGGAAAAGGAGGAAGGATTCTAATGGGTGAGGCTGTGAGGCAAAGGCGTTTGATCCACTTCACTGCACACACACACAGTGATCTGCTCAAACCTGCTAGAGAGGCCTTTCAAAGGGGTGGACGTGAACAGGGGGAGCCAAGGGAGCGCAATGGGGGTTAATAAACACTTTTAGCATCTTCCCCATATCTCAGAGAATAATACCAACCTGATCACTCTTTAAGGTCATATCTAATTGCATGTCTATTTTATACAGCACACACATACTGTACACAGACCTGAGATCAATAAGAAGTCATTTTCTACAAAACAAAGCGACAGGTTGCCTTGAAACTGAGAAAACCCTCTAGAAATACTTTTTTAAAACAATTAATTTGATTTACCTCACAGGTATAGAGTAGAGTAGATAAAACCAAATCTAGTAAAAACCATCATAGTAAAGCAGAATCACTGCCTATAGCCATTAAGACAAGGGCACAGCACAATGTGAGGAAAGGCTTTTTCAAAGATATGCATTTGCTTAGCAGCATTGTGATCCATGTATACATCCATACATGAGTATTTACTACAGGTGTCACTGCCTAGGACAGAGCCCCATCTAGGATTTGAATAATTAAGCTACCTTATGGTTATAAATCCCTTTTCCACTATACCACAGCACTGCTCACTTTTCTTGGCACCCAAAGCAAAGGTCTTTGCTTGCTGCTCTTTGCTTGGGTTTGTTCAGTTCAGGGGTTTGAGAGAAGTGCCAAAAGGCAGGCTAATGAGCTTCAGAGCCCCTTAGTAAAGACACACGAGATGATTAGCCCTTCACCCTTCCTGAATGGGTTATTCTCACTGAGAAGAGAGGAACCCCCTGTTACACACGGCAGGGAACAGCTTCCTGTTGCCTACGGCAACCGAATTGAGACATAACTTTCATGAAGTACACCTATATTGTAATTTCACAGCATGCATTGCATGTAGATTCTCAAACCTCATAATTTATGCATAAAGCCAGGTTTGTATGGTAATATCACAGCACATATTGCATGTCGAGTTGGTTATTTTGAATCCAGGCCTAAGTCTTTAGCAATTAACCAAAAGAGTCACATAACTTCAATGAATAAAAAAGTTAACAGTCTCTACGAGAGAACACCCCAGAGCCCTACCCCGGTTTGTTAGGATATGCCCGTCGGGCAGAACTGAAATGAAATCTGTTCGCTGTAGTTCCTGTTTGATACGCTCCATCAGTGGAGACACCGATCTCCTTTTGTCTGATTATGTAATGCGCCAATGTTTCCCAGATCCGGGGTGAGGCGTAGTAGTCTTGGCTCTAATGGACTTGTCTCAAAACAGTTGAGTGGTTTGGCACAAAGAGACTCACACAGGGTTTTTTAAAGGGGCTGGCCCCCTTCCAAAAAAGTTGAGACAGGGCTCCGCTCCCTATTCTTCTCCCCCAGTGCGGTGACTGACGGCAGTGGGCCGCGCTCCTGCCGCGACGCTGGGCCACACGCGGCTGGCTCCCGGCAGAGGCCCCACAGGCTGATGTTACTAAACAAACACAGAAACAGATACACACCTACGGTTCCCAGGGGGATTTCTTCTCTCTTTTCCCCCCAAGCGAATCATTTGTTCATCCGCAGCCAAATCCTGTTCGACAGAGATTCAGCTTTATGCTGAGATGGGTGTGTGTGTCTGTGTGTGTGTATGTGTGTATGTGTGTATATGGGGGGGGGGTGTTTTGGGTCGGAGTGGTTGGAAGGGTTGGGGGATGGGGGCTGGGTGTTACACTCTTCAGGAGTGATGAAGCCCTTTGGAGACTCTCAACCTTCCTTTGGCAAATCTCCTCTGTCAAATTTCTGCCAATCAGTGTGATGATGCAACAGCGGGAGGGGCTTTTGACCCCTTGATGCATTGCCGATATTTCAACCTCATTGGCTGAAAAAGGTGAGCCTAGCAGCTCCTCGCTATTATTTTATGCTAAACCGACAGGTTGAACGATCGTTAATCTATGACTTGTGATTTACGTCCGCCACCCTCCCCCTGCATTTTGAGCCAAAAACCTGCATGGTCTAAGTGGTGACATCAGACGGTCTGTGTTAATCAGTGAGGATCAAAGAGTCATGAGTCATGAGAAAAGACCACAGTGCAGCTGTGCAGCTGCAGGGGGGATGGGGCGGGGTTGATTAAGGGGGTGGTACATGCGATGAGTCACAGTTATGAACAAACCAAACACCCCATCTATAAACCCTACAGGGCAGGCGAAGAGAAATAGCCCAGCTGTCCAGAAGGGCTTAGATCACAAGCAACCTTTCACTGTTCCCTTATCATCCTATCTTTTAATGAACAGATTCCTTTATCTAGAGCAGGGGTGGGCAATCTTACCCTGTGTGGGCCGATGTGGGTGCAGGCTTTTGTTTCAACTGAACAGTGACACACCTGATTCCACTAATCAAAGCCCTGATTGAAGACTTTGATTAGCTGATTAGTCAAATCAGGTGAGCTACTGCTCGGCTGGAACAAAAGCCTGCATCCACACCGGCCCACACAGGGTAAGATTGCCCACCCCTGATCTAGAGTGACTTGCATTAAAGAAATCACAAATGGTGCAACACTACTTGTACTTTAGTGCTCGTACAGTAAAAAAGTATTGTACCGCAAATTCATCCGAATAATGTCAAATGTTAAGTGGAGTTGCTCCTTTCTCTTTGATTTATTTGTAAAGTTGAGAGTTACCTTAGTCAGTGGGCAGTACCTACAATTAAGGACCAACACAGGTTTGACATTTTATCCATTGATACAGCTTGGCGCTGCTCAAGGTGTGCAACACTTAATTTACATCACACTGTCATCTGTGACAGTTGATGTAAAAAAAAAATCTAACAAAACAACTGTCACATTCAGATCTTTGATCTGAGTCCCAGTATTGAATCCAGAGTCTGACAATCGTGGCTATCATAAATTATTTGTTGTAGGCTGACTGTGGGTGTGGGAGCCATGTCACTGGTTAATTCATCGAGACCTGAAAAGGGGAATCTTTCTTTCTCCTGGTACACTGACCTGCGTTGTCCTGCAATCTCTCTCTGCCCTTTCACACCAGCTCTCACCAGTCTCCAGCTGTGCTTTTCTCAACACCAGAGTGTTGTCAATCTCTTACGTGACTAGACAAATCAAAAGATTGCTCTCTACAGAAAAACACTTGGACTCTCTTGAGAGGGAAAGAGAGGCGTGTTTTCAACAAAGGTTCCTCCAAACACAAAATAATGGAGGAAGTAAAATCCCATGAGTGTGTCACATTGTCGCTCCACCCATATTGGGGTCCCATGATGCCACACACAAACCTGCATTTACAAAACACCACACAGTTACAAAAAGGAGGGTCCAACAGTTTCCAAGCACCTTCAGCATACTGTATTCAGTATACAGCATTCACTGGCAGCCCGTGGGCCAAATGCGGCCTGCATAGTGTTTTCGACCGGCCCACAAACTCGAATTTGTCATGCATTTAAAATGAAAGCAAATACATTTGTAAAGGAACAAAACAAAACTGAAATGAACAAGCATTTCTGAAGCATTGAAAGCAAATATGCTTTTAAATGAAAGAAACAACCCCCACTCAATAATCCATCACCCTCTAGCAAGCAAATGACAAGCAAATGAATAGCCCTGCTGTATGACATGGATGGTTTCCTGGGTGTTGTTACAGGCTATATTTGTTTTGGGCTATATTACAACGTACATAAATGACATAATCTGATTGGAAATAAAATGCTGGAGCTGCTTGCATATGCAAACATACACACATTTTTTTCTTTTTTCTTTTCTTTTTAGACGAACACTACCTTAGAGGATGGGGCACACACAATTTATTTGACACCTGTTGAATCATGATGCAGGGCTAAGATAGATATTAGATCCACTTCAGCTGCTCCTGGTCCCACAAGCCTCTCTGTCCCGTTTGATCCTTATGACCATAGCAGGATGTCCCGTTGATAACATTTCTAAATCCTCTGAATGTGCAAGGATACTGGGTTTCTTATTTATTATCCTGACTGGAACTGTGCCTGTACTGCAAACTGTCACTGTGGACAAAGCGAGCACTAGCTTCTACTGCTGTCAGTGTCACCAGCTTCCAGGTCTTAACCCTCAAACTACAGTCCGAGGATAGCTAAAGATTTGTAAAATAATTTAACCCGTTAATTAACAAAAGGTACATATAGATTTCTGTTAGTAAGTTATTTTACAAAATTCCATCCATCCATCCATTATCTAAGCCGCTTATTCCTGGTCAGGGTCGCGGGGGGGGGCTGGAGCCTATCCCAGCATGCGTTCCGGGCGAGAGGCAGGAATACACCCTGGACAGGTCGCCAATCCATCGCAGGGCACACACACCATTCACTCACACACTCATACCTACGGGCAATTTAGACTCTCCAATTAGCCTAACGTGCATGTCTTTGGACTGTGGGAGGAAACCGGAGTACCGGAGGAAACCCACGCAGACACGGGAGAACATGCAAACTCCGCACAGAAAGGCCCCGGCCTGATTCGAACCCGAGACCTTCTTGCTGTGAGGCGACAGCGCTATCCACTGCACCACCGTGCCGCCCTTTTACAAAATTATATATTGTAAAAATTCACGCAGTAAAAAACAAGCAAAGCTTCAAATAGAAATGGAGGGAACTGTGTCAGAGCATCGGTTGGTGTGTCTCTTGATTTGCACACATTTTCTGAAACAGTTGCAAACCGGCAGTCAGGGCATAATCTGAAAGTATTCAGATTATTTTACACTCCTTTTTGTCAGTAAAAAGCGTATTAATTTTGATCCTTTACAGGGGATTACAATCGAATAAATCACAATTTAATGACTCACTCCGCCACAGTGTTCTGTCAGAACCGCCAGACCAGTGTTCCGTCAGAACATCACTCCGACAGAGAGAAAGCGTTCTGTCGGAAACCACAGAACGCTGTTATTAGCTTTACTTTGCATTAGCTTGCTTCGGCGTATGCCATAAAACAAAAGTGAAGGGAGTAATGAGCTGAAAAGAAAAGTGCAGCGTCGGTTAGCCTCTCTCGCCCGCCGGGTCCCGTCGGGCCCCTGGAGAAAGGTGGCGACACGCTTCACGTAGATGCATTTATGAGCCCCAGCGTGTGGAACTGTGGCGGGGGCCTGGTGGTGAGACGCGATCTAACGGTGAAGGGGAGTACAGGTCAGGCAGTGGCGCTAGGAGCATTAAGGACCAAATTAGCGGCTGGGGCTGGGGCGTCCGTAAAAAGAGACGAGATTTATCTCTGGCAGCTGTGGGCCCCGTGAGCTCCCGAAGCACAGCCAGAGTGGGAACACCTGGATGTGGGGTGCAAAGCGGCGGGGTGGGGCAGGGGGCAGGGGGCCGGGGGCGGGGGCAGGGGCAGCATCCCCAGCTTTCATCTGCTCCAGCAGCACTCTGGACCAGCTGCAGCAGGGTGGAGGAGAGAGAGGGCCCTTGCTGAAACAGGGCCCCGAGACCTGTCTGCACTCATTTAATAGTGCTTAGCAGGACCTCAGTGCTGTCAGCAGCTCCCTCACTCACTCACCTTTTCACTGCCACAGTAAATATGGCTGCTTTCTCAGTCTGCCGTTCATGCACATCAAGCACCTTTTTGCTTGCTTCTTGCTGACAAATTATTCACAGAGTTTACCCTGCATGAGACTATGCCTCGTCACACAGATCGAGATGAGGAATGACTTTTATCACTCGTATCTTGTCTGTGTGTGTGTGTGAGAGAGAGAGAGAGACAGTGTGTGTGTACGTGAGTGAGTATGTGCATGTGTGTGTGTACATGTTTGTGTGTGTTTTTGTCTGTGTGTGTGAGTGAGTATGTGAATGTGGGTACATTTGTGTTTGTGTTGATGTGGATGTGTGTGTGTGGTGTGTGTGTGTACATGTTTGTGTATGTGTGTGTGTGTGTGTGTGAGTGAGTATGTGAATGTGTGTGCGTACATGTTTGTGTGTGTTTTTGTGTGCATGTGAGTAAATGTGTGTGTGTGTGTGTGTGTACATGTTTGTATATGTGTGTGTGTGTGTGTGTGTGGATGTGGGTGTGTGTGCAATTGAGCTGTGTGTGTGTGTGTGAGAGAGAGAGAGAGGGAGAGTGTGTGTGTGTGTGTGTGTGTGTGTGGATGTGGCTTTGTTAGTACTTAAAGGTTAAGAGAAGGGAGAGAGAAGAATCTCGCAGTGGTTCAGAGCAGACAGGAGAGGAGGGCAGACTTAACCAGAGGCCCACTCTAATCCTCCAGGTTGGGGGTGTGATAGGGGTTTTGAGAGGGAGAACATTATACAAATGGAACACTAATGTGGGATTAGAGGGGCCAATACGAGGCCTAAACGCACAATTACAAGCCTCCCAGGCCCCACCTCATGGTCCTTTGTATGCACAAGAGGTTAAACTCTCTAAGATCTCTCATCACATGCTGGCCTGTCAGCCTCCCCAAGGCTTTTTTGACCTTTCTCAAGTGGCTCTGCTTACAGTCACCTCTCCATAATATACCCACTCACCATACACCCCTTTCTACCCAAAATGGCACAAAGAGCTGCCAGTGCTCAACTGATTTATAGACGTAGTGTTCTGGAAATAGCCCTATACCCTAACGCAATATAACCCTAACCCTAACCCTAACCCCTAAACATCCCACGCCTATTGTGCCTCACTATTGTGCCACAAGCACATCCTATACAAGGAGCACTATGCCTGAACTCCTTCCCCTGATGCACTTACCTGTGAGCCAGTGACTGTTTTTCACCTGAAAGGTCACTCAGTACTACAGGAGAGCTCGCACCGATTGAACGAGATCTGTGGTGTAACTTCCACTGATGATGCCCGGCAGCCAATGCAGAACTAATGGAACCGTGGCCGTCTTCTGCCCACTCTACACCTAGTGCAATGAAGCTAATTGTTTCCTGTCATAGCTGCCTCTATCGACCAGGGGGCTTGAGCCTGCAGTGTCTCGGCTCTGCGTGCAATGCCGTGAGCACCTTTACCGAATGAGCCACTCTGGATAGTGAGTTAGTGAGTGAGTTAGTCAGGAAATGAATGAGGGAGGGAGAAGGAAGAGTGCAAGAGGAGAGATACATATGGCCTCGAGGCTATATGACAGAGTTTAATGTAACTCTCTGGACAAGAGACACTGTGATCATCGACCATGGCAATTTTCGATTTCAGATTGCAGTCTCCGGAATCTAAATGTGTCAGCATGGGTCCTTAACTGTGTCAACACTGCAAAAGCACTGTATAAACAGTAAGAGCTCTAACCGAATGACTTCATTGAAAAGATCTGACTGTGTAAATGGATAATGTATGTTGTGAAAGAAATTCTGGATAAGGGTGTCTGCTAAGGACCTGCATAATGTAATGTAAGCTCTGCCATGGTACCGCTGGGAAAAATAACACACGCCACACATGGCCGAAGGGGGGCGGTGGACACGGCCCACAGGGCAGTAAAGCATCCATGAAGAGGAACACTCCCTAAGCGTCGGTTAGGACCGCCGTCTGCAGAGGGAGAAGGATTAACGTTTCGATAAAGGGGAGATTAATGGCCTTTTAATGAGGAGCTAGAAGGGCCACTACTGCAGGCAACTGCACTCACCAAGTTACACAGGGAATGCTTTCTCCCTGCAAGCAAGTTCAAGCAGATGCATCACTGCTCCCCGAATTTTCGACAAATACTATGCTCGTTTAAAAAATAAAAGCAAATACACTCCAGATCTGTGAATGAGGTTTGCCTTACATTATTTGGGGTTTGATCCACCAACACAAGTCCCCCCCACTGATATTTATGGTTACATGGGAAATCTTTATAATATACGCCATTTAGCAGACGCTTTTATCCAAAGCGACTTACAGTAGTGAATGCATACATTTTCAGAATATGTGGCCCCAGTGGGGATTGAACCCATAACCTAAGCGTTGCCAACGCTGTGCTCTACCAACTGAGCCACAGTGTTCTCAATCTTGTGTGTTCTCAATCTTGACAGTCTGTTTGGTTCTTGTAGCTATTGAGTGATGTTTTCTGTGGTGTTGAACACTGTGCATTATCTAATAATAATGTGACCAGCATAAACATCCTGTTGTATGACCTATACGACAGTCAGACATTAAAGTAGATATATGTTTGTGGGTGTGTTTCGGGAGCCAAGGACAACGAACATTGATTTTTTTGCCTCGTTAAATTTTTCATCCATATCAATGTAGCATAATAATAAAGTCAAATGAATCGTTCAGGTAATGTTATGCTGAATGAAACATAATATTTGGCAAAATACGAACACAGTCATTGCCTGACTCTGACTCAGCAGTCGGTCCTGTGTGAGCAGACTTGGCCTGGTGTGTCTGGTGGCAGGAAGTGGTGGGCAGCAGGAAACGGTGCTAATTTTTGGGGCTGCTCCGACACGGTTTCATAGCCCTCCACTGGGCTGTTGCAGGTCCCCACTCATGCCGGGTGACCCCCTCATTTCCTGACGTGAGTCGGGGGAGCGGGGGTCTGCACCTCTGCACACATGGATTTGATTTATTCTTAACGTGACCCCCGGGGGTGGAAAAGGGCGACACACTTGGGCCCTTTGTGTCTGCCGGAAAGGCAAGTGCAAAAAACAAGTCACACTTAAAACTGGGAGAGAGCTGGGGGAGACGTGTAGCGGACAGAGGTGGCCCACCAAGGCTAAGCGAGGCCACCGTACTCTCACTCTACGAAACCGTGCAAACACTGCCTGGCCAGATGAGATCGTTTCAGGGCATTCAAAACATTATGTAAATTTACAGAGTCTACACACGGCCGGAGAGTGTTCTGGAAGGAACACCTGTTTATTCTGGAGCCAAATACAGAAAGTAGCCCCGCTGGCTACTGGTAATACATGCGTAAACAGGAGCTGGTGCCAAACCTTGCTCCTATTCAGGATTTTCGCGGATCATGACCACGGAACTAATTGAAACGTGTGGAATGATGTGCTTGGGTACAAGTATGTGCCCTATTAATGTGATTCAAATAAAAATTGTATGGATGCTGCCACTGAAAACCTCCAATAAACATCTGTGTTTAATAAATCATGACGCTTAGAATATTAACGTATGCGCATTAGCTAACCTGAAGTCATAGTGTGGCAAACTGAAGTCCAATCAAAAGCCTGTAGCTTTGTCCATAAAAACATATGCTCTTCAAACCAATTCAGTGACCACTCGTGCCCCATGGATGGGGCATTGTCATCCTGGAATACACCACTCCCATCATGATAGAAATGCTTCACCATAGAATGAAGGTGATCACTCAGAATCGCTTTGTATTTATTGGTGTTTACCATGTCCTCTAAGGGGTTGAGTGGACCTACACTATGCCAGGAAAATGCACCCAACACCACGACAAAGCTGCCAGAACTATTCATTTACTCAGATGTTTCCTTTATTTTGGCAATTACCTGTCATTTCCTGCTTGCAGCCTTCAGGAGGGAGGTGAGGTAAGAATGAATAAGCACTTTTCACAAAATTGACACAGACTACAGAATGGTGTCCGAGACACAACGAGACAGAGGAGCTGACATGACAAGTGCATTCCCAGCACGCCTTCCCCCCTGGGACAAAGTTTACAGGAGAGGAAGTCGCGCGCAGAAAGTGTGCTAGCCGAGAGGCAGTCCAGTCAGGGTCAGACACGGCACGTTGCGCGGTGTCACAAACGCCGCACCGGGGCGGAGAGGGGAGGAGCTGCCCCGGGGGGAGACCCCAGCGACAGCGCGGCTCGTCTCTACGCGGCGCATTAACCGCGCGCCACGCTTGTCAAGATAAACGTCCCCCCGTGGCCGCTGACCCCGTGGTCGGGGTCTGAACCCTCTCCCGAGAGCCACCTCTATTCTTCCTGTCTCGCACGAGAGCGATGTGGGCGTGCTGCTAAAGGGTCACTGTAAACACTCCTCAGACACAGACCGCACTAACACATCACAATAATAAAATAACAATAATAATAACATTGCAATAAAAATGTTTTAAAAAAATGAGTAACCCGGCTGGCACAGTGTGCGAAATTAAGCCGTTAACCGGCAAAGATACCTAACTGTGGGGAGAAAAATGTCTTTGTTTATGCATGAGACAGAGGAATATATACTGGAGTTCCCGCATGGCTACTCAGAGGTTCCTGGCGCAGGCAACAGCACAGGGCATCATTATTGTGTCAGACAGACACTAAATACTCCTGCATTACAAAGGATCCCGGGAGAATGCAGACTCACACACACACACACACACACACACACACAGACCCTACTCAGAGAGTCTGGATTATAGTCAGAGCAGCCTGCAAGAAAAAAAACAAAAAGCACGCATGCTCATACTCGCACATGCACACACAGCCCAGTGCCTTTCTATAAAAGAAAAGAGGCCAGCTCACATACCTTCTGTTTAGGACACTTCTTGCTTTCTTGCTTCTTTCCTGTTATCCCACACCATTTCTGGGTCCTGTTCAGTTCGACAGTCTCAGAATAGACCAAGACGAGAGGAGGAGCTGGGAGAGGAGAGAGAGAGAGGGAAAAAAATCCTTACACGAATTAGCATTCCAAAAGGTAACATGTGACACTACTCCAACCAATAGCCAGTCTCCCTGAGCCTCTGGCACTCCCCCTTCCCCCACTAACAGCCCCCTCCCTCCTCTCTTGTTCTCCTATAGAATGGCCGTGTCAGGTCACTAGCACAGAAGGTCTATCATTGTCTCCATGGTAACACAGAGGGATTTAACCCTTTCTTGGAATTTTATGCCATCCGCCTTCAAACTGGAATGTTGCCTTGCAGAGGCAGTGTGTGGCAGTGTGAGAGGCAGTGTGAGAGGTAGCGTGAGGCAGTGTGTTGCCTTGCAGAGGCAGTGTGAGAGGCAGTGTGAGGCAGTGTGGGGCAGTGAGAGACAGTGTGAGAGGCAGCGTGAGGCAGTGTGGGGCAGTGTGAGAGGCAGTGTGGGGCAGTGTGTGGGGCAGTGTGGGGCAGTGAGAGACAGTGTGAGAGGCAGCGTGAGGCAGTGTGGGGCAGTGTGAGAGGCAGTGTGAGGCAGTGTGTGGGGCAGTGTGGGGCAGTGTGGGGCAGTGTGGGGCAGTGTGTGGGGCAGTGTGTGAGGCAGTGTGTGGGGCAGTGTGGGGGCAGTGTGTGGGGCAGTGTGTGAGGCAGTGTGGGGCAGTGTGTGGCAGTGTGTGGGGCAGTGTGAGGCAGTGTGGGGCAGTGTGTGGGGCAGTGTGGGGCAGTGTGTGGGGCAGTGTGAGGCAGTGAGAGGCAGTGTGGGGCAGTGTGTGGGGCAGTGTGTGGGGCAGTGTGTGAGGCAGTGTGAGGCAGTGTGGGGCAGTGTGAGGCAGTGTGGGGCAGTGTGAGGGGCAGTGTGGGGCAGTGTGTGAGGCAGTGTGGGGCAGTGTGGGGCAGTGTGGGGCAGTGTGGGGCAGTGTGAGGGGCAGTGTGGGGCAGTGTGTGAGGCAGTATGAGGCAGTGTGAGGCAGTGTGTGGGGCAGTGTGGGGCAGTGTGAGAGGCAGTGTGAGAGGCAGTGTGGGGCAGTGTGAGAGGCAGTGTGGGGCAGTGTGAGAGGCAGTGTGAGAGGCAGTGTGGGGCAGTGTGAGAGGCAGTGTGGGGCAGTGTGAGAGGCAGTGTGAGGCAGTATGAGGCAGTGTGAGGCAGTGTGGGGCAGTGAGGGGCAGTGTGGGGCAGTGTGTGAGGCAGTGTGGGGCAGTGTGGGGCAGTGTGGGGCAGTGTGGGGCAGTGTGAGGGGCAGTGTGGGGCAGTGTGTGAGGCAGTATGAGGCAGTGTGAGGCAGTGTGGGGCAGTGTGGGGCAGTGTGAGAGGCAGTGTGGGGCAGTGAGAGGCAGTGTGGGGCAGTGTGAGAGGCAGTGTGGGGCAGTGTGAGGGGCAGTGAGAGGCAGTGTGGGGCAGTGGGGCAGTGTGTGAGGCAGTATGAGGCAGTGTGAGGCAGTGTGGGGCAGTGTGGGCAGTGTGGGGCAGTGTGGGGCAGTGTGAGGCAGTGAGAGGCAGTGTGGGGCAGTGTGGGGGCAGTGTGGGGCAGTGAGAGGCAGTGTGGGGCAGTGAGGCAGTATGAGGCAGTGTGAGGCAGTGAGAGGCAGTGTGGAGGCAGTGTGAGAGGCAGTGTGGGGCAGTGAGAGGCAGTGAGAGGCAGTGTGAGGCAGTGTGAGAGGCAGTGTGTGAGGCAGGCAGTGTGGGGCAGTGTGGAGGCAGTGAGAGGCAGTGTGAGGCAGTGTGGAGGCAGTGTGAGGCAGTATGAGGCAGTGTGGGGCAGTGTGAGAGGCAGTGTGAGAGGCAGTGTGGGGCAGTGAGAGGCAGTGTGAGGCAGTGTGGAGAGGCAGTGTGGGGCAGTGTGAGAGGCAGTGTGAGGCAGTGTGAGGCAGTGTGAGGCAGTGTGAGGCAGTGTGAGAGGCAGTGTGAGAGGCAGTGTGAGGCAGTGTGAGGCAGTGTGAGGCAGTGTGAGAGGCAGTGTGAGGCAGTGTGGAGGCAGTGTGTGAGGCAGTGTGGGGCAGTGTGTGAGGCAGTGTGAGGCAGTGTGGGGCAGTGTGTGAGGCAGTGTGAGGCAGTGTGGGGCAGTGTGTGGGCAGTGTGTGTGAGGCAGTGGGGCAGGGAGAGAGGCAGTGTGGGGCAGTGTGAGAGGCAGTGTGAGAGAGGCAGTGTGGGGCAGTGTGAGAGGCAGTGTGGGGCAGTGTGGGGCAGGGGGCGGGGGGCGGTAGTGCTGAAATCCCTCCTGGGAATATTTGAGGATATATAGCTTTGATCTCTTTAGAATAATAATGAACTGAATTACATATATGCATCCCCTCCTCCCCCCACTCTAATAAGAAACCAAACAAAACTTCCTAAAATCTTTTTGAAATTTCCATTGTGTTATGATAATGATTATGTAAATGAGAACTGCTACAGGAGGTGCTGACAGGGGACTCCTTCACTGAGGTCACAGCCCCTCAGGGCTACTCATGTCCTCAAGGCAAGTCCTATGCATACAGCATCCTCATTAACTTTAAAAAAACATGCTTCACAATAAGATGAGGGAGATGCAATCAGGACGAGAACACCTTGCCAGCTTCAGCAGCCCTCTGCAGGCTCACCTACACGCCTGCCCCTGGGCTCACCCATTCTTTAATGTGTCCTGGCCTCCAGAGAAGTACAATGTTATGAGTTATATTGGGCAAGTCACCCTGAACAAGAACACCTGCCAAATAAATACATAGAGATTGACAAATAGATCTGGATAACAGGTGGGGTTCAGCTTAACACAACCCCATATTGTGCTTGATCTGAATGTGATTTCTTTAGACAATGCGTGGTGGATGGAATATGTAGAATATGCATTGTGCATGGAATTTGATGTATGGCAAAACTGCCTATCTGTTCAGCACCACCATCATCAAAATAGTGATGAGGCAGGGGGCTGCCAAATGTCTTGTCTTGCTGAAACACTGGTGTTCAGTGTAGCTTATTGAATCCTGACCATGCTGACTGTGGCCGGCCACAGTGAACATTTCCATGGTCAGGATATGCATAATTGGGGGCCTCCCGCGTCGTCTAGTGGTTTCAACGTCCAACGCTGGCCACGGCGACCGGGGTTCGATTCCCGGGGGTGGCAATTGGCTGTCCGCCCCAGGGAGCGAGGAGGGAAGCCGACAAGACGTTCACTGCGCACAGGAGTGGCTCTGGGGTGCCGGAGTTACGGTCGTTGGCTTGGCGAGTGCTGTCTCAGAGGAGACGATACTTCGCCTTCGTGGAACTATGAGGGAGGGATTGACCTGAAAATAATTGGTATAATTGGCTACCAAATTGGGAGAAAAACGGGAGAAAATCGGAAACAAAATGTAATTACAAAAAAAAAGGATATGCATAATTGGCCGCAGTGTTTCCCAGGGAGGGAGGGGTGCTGTAGGCAGGGCTGTCCCTGTCTCCTCACCAGGCAAGAATGATACGTGGCCAATCAGGCACCTGCAGTTGGACTGCTCCAACTGCGCATGGAGTGTACACTGACAAAATCCCTGCACTGGTCCCTTGTGTTTTTCACTATTTGTGTGTGTTTGAATCGCAAAAATGATGGCTGTTTCAAGCACAATTGATTTCCCTTTTCATGATCATAATTATTGCTTTCCCCTATTACAATTATCCTTTTGTGACAATGCCTACTGATACAACCGATAAGAATGGGAATTCAATCTAAGTATACCGTACAGTAGTGTGTGGAAAAATGTGTCCTCATGAATAAATTCCATCCCCTGTTGCTAGGAGACCAATATTTGTGAAACAAAATATAGCAATAGCCATGTTTGAGGAAACATGGGCATTAACATATTTTTTCACTTAGAAAATCTCACAGAAATCACAGTCAGGTAAACAAAAAGGTGAGATTGACCTTATTTCACAATATCTTATTTTTGTGTAAATACCCTCCCACCCACCCACCCACCGCACAAATAACTAGAAGCCTGTCGCTAGCTCTACCTGTCCCACTTCATCAGAGAATACTGTGGCAAAACTGCAGGCTGATTTGAATTTATCAGGCCTCTGACTCATTTCATAAGTGACCCAAATATGAATGACTTGTTTCTCAGTGCTGACTCCAGGTAATAAAATTGGTTTAGGAAATGAAACAGTATTTTGTAGCATGCAAAAACAGGCTGTGTGCGTAATTGCCTAGGACTCACAGGTGCGTTTCCCCGGTAATGAGATAATTAAAGAGGTCAGAGAATGGCAGGGGGATTTGAAGGAAGTGATTGTGCCACTTTTCTTCCCTGATAATAAGTTCCTCATGCCTCTCCCATGTGTGGGAGGGACAGCAGTTATAATTAGAGGTGGGCTAGCTCACCGGAGTGCAGGGTGGCGGGCTGGAATGTGTGCTGTTTTCCATAGGAACGCCTTCTTGTGCGAGGGAAACTTTTCCTATTGCCATACAGTAGCAGTGCCAAAGATACGCAAGAACCATCAGTCTTTGGGAAACGTCTGTTTTCACATACTGTCAAAGAGCAAGGCAAAGGGCCCTAGGGTGGCTCATCCTGCAAAACCACTGTCTCTCAGTACAGTGATGTGCCCCACGGTCAGAGTGAAAAGTGAAGTGGAAGCTGGCTCGCATATTGGTGGACCACGTCCTAGTGTGTGCTCTCCAAAAATGACATAAGACATTGTTGCAATGGGTCCGGCCTGCAGTTATGATCAGGTATGCCACACTTTATTGTTATTTCTATTTCTACAAATTGTATTAAAAAGTGCAAGAAGGGGGCCCTGGGTAGCATAACGGTCAAGGCATCTGCCTGGGATGCAAGTTGCCTACTGCAACTGTGGTTCGAAACCCGGCTGCGGCAGTCCAGCCCTGGCTGGGAGGCCCGATTTGGGGCGGCGATTGGCTGTCCGCCCCAGGGGCAGAGGGGAGGGTGAGCCGCCACGAGCTCGCCGAGAAGCGCAGAGGGTGTCTCTAGAAAGTAGGTGGCTGAGTTCCGTCTTGGAGGAGGCCTTGGGGAATTAGCTTGCCCTGTAGTGACGGGTGGTGGGTTCGTGGGGGAGGGTGAATCGAAAGAAAAAGAGAGTATAACTGGCTACCAAATTGGGAGAAAAACAGGGAAAACAATTTTTTTTTAAACAATTAAATAAGTGCAAAACAAAATACAAAACTCGCAAAGACTTCATCAGGTAGTCCCATGTGGGCCTCTCCAAACACTTTACGGGAGTGGTCCCAAGCAATCTCTGCTGTTGGTGGAATTAGATCAGCGTAAGAGCCCAGACTGAACATGTACCTTTCATGACAATCCCCTCTGAGATGGGAGGAATTACTTTACAGCCACATGACTGCACATGTTTTTTATTATTATTTTCTATTATTATTATTATTATTTGTATTTTTTTAATGTCTTTTTATGTATTTTTTGATGAGTGTATGTTTTGGTTATGTTAAAAGTCATTATCATGTCATTCTATGTTTGTCTCTGTCAATTGTAAACAGAGAAATGCCCCAAAATAATTATTTACAAAAAAAAAGTATCAGTATCTAAGATAGTGCGGTAGCTTGTCTGACTGTGCTTCCCAGCCCTGGCAGTGGTGATTAATACTGGATGCAATCATGTAACACATTTTTTCTCTCAATTATGTTCCTATGATAAAACAAAGCCGGTTAACTATATTTGCATGTACATTAAGCATACTGAACTGGAGATGTATGGCATAAATCATGGCCATCATATGATTTACAGTACAGTTAAGGGACAGACGCTAATGGGTATCACAGTGTTTATGGTCATCGTTATTGTTCTCCTGTTTAAGTCCATGTCAGCTCTCAGAGAGAAGCAGAGGATGTTAGGATGTGATGACAGGTCATGACTATTTGGTTCAAACGGTTCCTGACCAGCTGGAAGCCAAAGCCATTTTTTTTAAAAACTGTCCTCCAACCCCAGATTCCCGGGGCTGAATTTATAGCTTCCTGTTTTCAGCACATCTGTACTGATACAAGACTACTGCCTGATTCAGTCCCACCAATGAGCCACCACTTAACTGTCCCCTTCAAATGCACTCCAGGCGGTCTTGAAACCAGGGCTATCAGGCATGAGGAGATGTTATTTGTCAAGAGGCAGGACAATTAAGTTGATGGTGTTATTTCAAGATGGAGTATTATCGTTAGTGAGGGTCATTGGTCAGAAAACTAAAACTTAACTGGCTATATTTCTTCTAGTGGAGAGAGGTCTGCGGCTGCACTGTACCAGCATTTTGCCTTCTCTCCGTTAGACCTCCTGAAATGGTGTGAACACAGCTGTTTACCAAATCAGCACCTTCGTAAGAACAGTTGCAAAATTTGTGCAAAAAGCACAGAAGTATTCATTTTTATTTCATCATTTGCAGAACAAATCACTATGTGCTTTCCCATATTATTATTCACCCTTTGTAACAATGCCTTTAACAATGGGAATTCACATTCAACTATTGCCTGTAAAAACAATACATTCCATTTCCTGTTGCTATTAGACCAACATTTGTGAAACACCACTCAACATTACATGCACATTAGCCCATATTTGTGTGTGTGTGTGGGGGTGTTGACTTGGAATGGGCTGCAGCCCACTGCCCTGCCTCTGCGTGAAAGTTGCAGGAATTGAGCCGCACAGCTGGGGCACTGTCCTCTGCACAAAGCACGAGCGCCCCTGCGCTGTATGTGGTGGAGACCCTGGAGGGGATGTCATTCGGATGGGACATCACTGTGTGCAGGATCCCATGGCATCTGCAAAATGTAGGAGTCGCTACCTATGAGCAATTCCTTACCTGTGGAATCACCCCCCACTCCCAATTGGCATTGTGGTGAAGGTTCTGGTACAGAATTACTGTGTGCCGTTACACATTACATTACATTACAGGCATTTAGCAGACACTCTTATCCAGAGCAACTTACACAGTTTCGCATTTCTTTACATACAATCCATTTATACAGCTGGATATTTACTGAAACAATTCAGGTTAAGTACCTTGCTCAAGGGTACAACGGCAGTGCCCCCACCTGGGATCGAACCTGCAACCTTTGCGTTACAAGCCCAGTTCCTTAACCATTATGCTAACATTGCCGCCCATAGTGTACACGATGACACAAACTATCTCCCTCAAAGAAAAAAGATTAAAGAATCTTGGCTGTGTATACATACAAATTGTGATTATAATTTCATTAATCAAACTATATGAAATTGCCTTTCAATTTTAACTCATCTGCTGTGTGGTGAGGGATCCCGCACAAAGTGTGGCATCACTAAGAAGGGTGCTATCCATTGAGCTGAGACATTCCCCCCGTTCACCCACACATTGGAAAGCAACTTGAGATTCTTTGGAGGGAATGAAAGGTGCTATATAAATACATAAAAGGCCACACTGAAAAGTGGACACACTGAACCGACACAGTATTAATCAGACGTGGTGGTTTCTTGAGTATTTGGGTTTTGCTTCAAACACTATTTAATGCATCGGAAATGATTGTTGTGAATGTGAGGAAAGAGAAAGAGCAGGATCTGTCCCTGTGTAACTTAAAATCCCTAATTACACCACTCAGTATGAATGATGGAAATTTCTGCTACTAGGATAAAAATCCTCTCGTGGACTAAACTAAGGACCCACCCCTGAAGTCACATTAGCCACACTATTCTATTCTAAAAACGCT
This sequence comes from Aldrovandia affinis, assembly GCA_029706075.1. NCBI lineage: Eukaryota > Metazoa > Chordata > Actinopteri > Notacanthiformes > Halosauridae > Aldrovandia > Aldrovandia affinis. Next base: position 1,389,502 of record JAINUG010000215.1, read on the forward strand.
ATAACGTTTTTCAACCACGGCATTGCACGGTAACCATCCGTATCCGTAACTATCTAACTAATGTACACTGTATATACACTCAGTGGCCACTTTATTAGGTACACATGTACACCTGCTCATTAATGCAATGATCTAATTATGTAGCAGCAATGCAGAAATGGTCAAGAGGTTCAGTTGTTGTTCAGACCAAAATAAATATGATCTAAGTGACTTTGACCATGGAATGATTGTTGGTGCCAGACAGGGTGATATGAGAATCTCAGAAACTGCTGATCTCATGGGATTTTCATGCACAACAGTCTCTAGAGTTTTCAGAGAATGGTGCGAAAAACAAAAACATCCAGTGAGCGGCAGTTCTGTGGGCGAAGACACCTTGTTAATGAGAGAGGTCAGAGGAGTATGGCCAGATTGGTTCAAGCTGACAGGAAGGCGACAGTAACTCAAATAACCACACGTTACAACAGTGGTATGCAGAAGAGCATCTCTGAATGCACAACAAGTTGAACCTTTAAGTGGATGGGCTACAGCAGCAGAAGACCACACCGGGTTCCACTCCTGTCAGCTACGAACAGGAAAGTGAGGCTACATTGGGCACAGGCGCACCAAAACTGGACAGTTGAAGATTAGAAAAACGTTGCCTGGTCTGTCGAATCACGATTTCTGCTGATGGTAGGGTCAGAATTTGGCATAAACAGCATTAATCATTGCATCCATCCTGCCTTGTGTCAACGGTTCAGGCTGGTGGTGGTGGTGTAATGGTGTGGGGAATGTTTTCTGGCACACATTAGGCCCCTTAATACCAAATTGAGCATCGTTTAAATGCCACAGCCTACCTGAATCTTGTTGCTGACTATGTGCATCCCTTTATGGCCACAGTCTACCCATCTTCTTATGGCTACTTCCAGCAGGATAATGCGCCATGTCACAAAGCACATGTCAACTCAAATTGGTTCCACAAACATGACAATGAGTTCAGTGTATTCCAATGGCCTCCACAGTCACCAGATCTCAGTCCAATAGAGCACCTTTGGGATGTAGTGGAACAGGAGATTCACAGAATGTGCAGCCGACAAAATCTTCAGCAACTGCGTGATGCTATCATGTAAACATGGACCAGAATCTCTGAGGAATGTTTCCAGCACCTTGTTGAATCCATGCCATGAAAAATTCAGGCTGTTCAAAAGGTGTACCTAATAAAGTGGCCAGTGAGTGTATATTGGCAAGTTTCCCCACGGGGACAAATAAAGTATATCGTATCGTATTGCATATTTATTATTTGGCATTGGTCCTCCAATTAATTGCAATTTACCAAGATCACACTTCCCAGTACAATTTCCACTTACACATTGACACTGTCCAGTTCAGATCCTTTTATTTCAAATGTCTGGGTTTAACTCGAGCATCGGAATGCATCGAAGTGATTTCTATCTTTCTAAAAATCTATTGATGTGACAAATGAAAATGTTGTACTATAAAAATGTAGTCTAATTGCATTAATAAAAATGAAAATGACAATACTATACTTTTATTTCAAATGTCTGGGTTTAACTTGAGCATCAGAATGCATCGAAGTGATTTCTATATCTTTCTAAAAATCTATTGATGTGACAAATGAAAATGTTGTACTATAAAAATGTAGTCTAATTGCATTAATAAAAATGAAAATGACAATACTATACTTTAGTCCTTTAAAAGAAAACGTGTTTATTTCAGTTTTTGTAACACAAACCTAACTCCTAGAATCATGCAAACTTGACAATAATGCCAAACTCTATATAATACTCTTTGAATAACACCAATAATCGGAGTGAAGCTGAAAAAAAAACATGGCGGTTGTGTCTGAGCCAGACTGAGATTTAGTGGGATTATTCTGTGACGACTGCGCTTGACCAATCAATGGTCTACAATACTGCTAGCTTCACCCTTAGGTTCCTGTTTGGCTCGCTAGTTCCTAAACAGAGCAGTAGCTAAATTCAGCACGGGTACATAGGTTCAGTACAGTTCGCTTGGCGGTGGAAAAAGCTACAAAACCCGGGAGCACAGATTGGTTAACGTGCTGTACTGTGCGTTGGAAAAGCGCCATTATATGGATATGGCGATGTCAAATTTTATGCCTGCCATAAATGTATTGTCAAACTCTGGCTTTGTGAGGCTTGTACACTGTGTTGCACACATGAAACCACACTTCCCCTGCGATAATTCATTTAATGATAGCTGCAATCCCTTTATGTTTATACTACACCAGAATCGTGTGGCTCATACAGATGCTGGAGCGGGTCCCGGGGCAGCAAGGATACTAGCTTCAAAAATCATCAGAGCAACAGGACAGCCAAACTAGGTGAACCCACAAAAGAGGAAAAAGTTGTGTCGCAGCCGTGAAGGCATTGTGAAAATCGGCATCTACTACAACAGCATAAAATCAAAAGTGCTGTGTGACAACATGCTTGTAAATGGTGCAGAACAACATACAGATTGCTATAAGCCGTCCCTCTGTGTGGGAGGCGTGTCAAATGCACGCTTGTTACCGCACCTACGTGAGGCTCGCTGACGTTTGTGCCTGGCGAGCTGGGCCCCCCTGTCCTGGACTTCCTGTCTGCGCCAAGCTGTGTCAAGCTTCCTGCTTGGACCGGAGGGAGGCGGGGATTCGGGCAGAGTCGTACCCAGATCAGCACTGTGAGGATCAAAAGATCACAGGGTGGGTGAAGGTGTTGCGTAAGTGAGGATGGGGCCTGTACTCTACGCTTCCCCAGCATCCTATTTCCAAGGAGGCTTTTAATGATGTCCAGTCACAAAGCCTGGGAATAAAAGAAACAGGCAGGGGGACCCTGAGGCCTTGGGAATTCATCATCATTTATGAGCCTCCTGTCATCCTCAGAAAAAAGGGCCTTTCCTTCTCCGCCAGGTCCTTATCAGCTGTAAATGCCCCACCGTCAGTGTAATTGCAGCCATATATAAAAGGGGCCCTCTTTGGACTCCCCCACACCAACCTCCCCTCTCTACTACGGGCGCACTAAATTATTCACACCTCCCACAATTGGACAGGCTGAGCTGGACCCACCCCCCACACACCAATACTTCTGATATACAATGCGTCTGATGTGCATAGCAGTTTCCGATGATTTAATGTTCCCTATAACTACCACTGTACAATCAAGGCACTCTGAATGTATTTAATTAATATTATTATAAATACATTTCACATGGAGGGTCTGAATAATACACATTTTACTGGGAAACTTCAGAAACTCTTTGACTCTTCTCTTTTGAGAAGAGGGCATAGAAGCAAAAGTCTTCTTATTAATCTATTGTGCCTTTGATCATCAATTACATTTCTCTGAACAATGGATTAATTCTATTTCATGCAAGTTTGTGGCATTTCAAGGAAGTTACATTTTTCTTTCACATCATGATGATACATTTTAACAGGATTGTGGCTACTATGGTTTTCATGAATTTTTCTCCTAGTTTCAATCCATAATAATGAACTCATGAGATTATTGTGGGCAGCATGTCAGTTTAATGGCCATAATTCATATGTGCACATGTGCTCTTAATTTAATACATGATTAATTCATGGTGTTATTTTGTAATAAATCAAATTGACCCCAGAAAGAAAACATTCAAAACATGACGATAAATTAATTCACACAAGTCAAAATGTATTCTTGATTCATCTAGTTTTTTTTGCAAAACCACAAACATGTATATTTGCACATAAAACATGAAGAATGTTCAGGCTTGTTGTACTAACTTGAATAAAATTGAAAATAAAGCACTATAATTTAGGACAGAAGGAAAATTTACTGTGGACTAATCAGTGAGTGAATCGACATTGGTGTATACAGCTAGTTAGCTAATTGAGGCACGGTGACTGGCGGAAACAAAACCTGCATACACACCAGCCCTCCAGGACAGGAATTGCCCACTCCTGCTATATATGGTGGTTAGCTAGCCAGCTAAAAACAACAACTGCAAAAGCGGAAGTACTGTGGGGTCGCAGCTATTGCCTAGATGACGCACAAACATTCCAGTGAAACCATCTACAGAGAAATTCATTTGTAGTGGAGATCAGAGCCAAGCTAATGAGTCCACTGCACAAGGTAACTGTGTTTCCTGTCAAGACAAGGAAACGATATGGATGTGGGTCTATCTCTGCTATGCCCTACTGTCGAGAAAAGGGAACAATACGGATGTGGGTCTCTGCTATGCAATGTTGTTATGTTGAGTTGTAATGATATTTAATTGGAGTGCAGAAGGCTTATACTGCTTTGTGCTTTGTGGAGCAACACAGAAGAGAATCTGCCTCTGTGTGACCTAAAGGACATAGAGTTGGAGTGAGGGGTCTCTGGCAGACTGTCAACCCAAATTAGTGGAGTAGAACTAGATGTTTAAGTGTACACTTGTAGTGACTGCAATAGAGTTTTCGATGGAAGTAACGGCAGTGTACAGTGATTTTTAGCAGATGATTATTACACAGGACAGTAGGGACATCTAGTGGACAAAGCATTAAGCAGCACAGACCTGACAAAGTGAGACAATGGAATAGTGACTGGAGAGGGAACAATGTATGCCTTCTCGCAAAGCGCCATCTGCTGGAGACTATAGAAATACAGTACATTATTTTGCTGGTACAGTTTTCAGGTAAGAGGAGAGAGGTTTCAAGACCACCATAACGGTGATGAAATTATGTGCTGCCAATCACCTGTATAAACCAATCAAATAACTTTGGTGTATAGCAGAGTTACTCAAATCTGGCCCGCAAATCCAAATTCGGTCCTGGTTTTCTCTTCTCTCAGGTAGGTAATTGAACAATTAGTGCAACTGATTGGCCAGAGTGTCTTCACACCTGACTCCCAGGTAAAGGGAGGGTGGAAGAACAACAATACTCGGCCGATGAGGACCGTGATTTGAGTAACCCTGGTGTATAGTAAAACACTAAGACTGGTTAAACAGATTAGTCACTGATATCAATATGATTCATGCACCCGTTTTAGCAGTTTTACACTCCACCAGATCAATGACATTGTTAAAATTGGACATTGTGACAACGGCACCTTGTAGGGGTAGACATGGGACGTAAGAGCGAGTGATCATTCCAGGTCGCCATCCAGCGGGAGATAGTCCATCCAGTCTTCGAGAGCAGAATTCAGAACCTTGGGTTAGGGTTAGGGTTAGGGTTTAGGGTTAGGGTTAGAGGTTCAATTTAACCACAGTGCACATTTTTTCTTAACTGACTTCTACAGGTCACTTTTTTCCCTTTCTTGTATAACATATTTTGTGCATTCCAGCAGCTAGAAAGCACACTATTGTGGTAGACTAATTCTGAGTGCTAGAATAATTAATGTAGCTGGGAATGGGTCATTGGGGGTAATCAGTTTGTAATGGAGAGATAAGCGATAACTTTGTCTTGTGTGTTTTTCTGTTATGTGGCTGGATAGAGAACTTGGTTTAATATCAATATTCATCTCTCCTTCAATGAATGCTAATACAATGTCACCTATTTTTTGTCCTCTCTGCTGCAGGCTAAGGTCTAGGAAGCTAGGTATTTAGGTACAAATGTATGTGTCTGTATGTGTCTCTTGTGTATGTTTAGCATGGCTCAGGTATGATGTACCTGCATGCAGTGAAATGCTCCTCACCTCTGACTGCTGTATGTATCTCTTGTGTAGGTTTAGCAGGGCTCAGGTATGATGTAGCCTACCTGTATTCAGTGAAATGATACAGTGGTAAGGTCTGGGGTCCTGTGATTCCTAAGTGTAATAGAGGCCTGGGTCGGTATTCACAAAGCATTTTAAGGGTAAAAGTTGGTCCTAACTCGGAAATTTAAGAGCAACTCCGAAAAATAATGGGCGTGTCACTCATAAATTTAGGACTCCTACATTTTTGGGATAAGAGTATTTCACAAAGGGTTTGAGAGCTAAAAACAGCTCCTAAGTCCAGGAAAAGTTAGAAGCAGTCAAGAGGACTTCTAAGTCGCTAAAGACCTATTCACAGCGATCCGAAAATTGCTGCTGCCGGCAATCGTCGTCGAAATAGCGTCAACACTTTGGAGATATTGAATGATACAGAGCTCATAAAAATATACCGCCTCAATCGCGAGGGTATTATGATAGTAGTAGAGCTAGTCAGAGGTGCAATCACGTCACCAACAAACAGAAACAACCCGATAACAGCAGAGATCAAGGTGTTGACAACTCTACGCTACTTGGCCACAGGGAAAATGCAGCTATGCAGCCCCGTTATGCTGGTGTCAGAGTACCCAAGGATACTGTACACCACTGAGGCAGTTGGCGACAGTTCCTTGGGTGCTGTGCCTCCTCCTAATGAATACATTAAATATTATGTATTACAGATTACATGATCTTCGGTGACATGTTTAGCGAGATTAATTTATGGATGACAACATATGTTCATTTTTGTGTATAGGCTGAATGCATTAAATGATAGAATAAAACAGATTGATAGAATAAGATGGTGTAGTCTGTAGTGTAGGCCCTAGTTGTGGATGATTGGCCTAATGTCGTATTACCTGTGGCAGCTGTTTGTCGCTTGTATTCTGCAATCTCTTGCCTCGCATGAGACTGCAGAGAGAACCACCGCTTCTTGCATTCATCAGTGGTTCTCCGGAGGAGTGGGAAAGCCACGTTTATTTCCATGCGAATGCTTTCCCATGCTTCTTTTTTGGTTTTGGTGGTTATGCCACTTCCGAATTTCCCTTTGATTATTTCTTTTCTTTCATTCACTTGTTCGGCTAGCAGTAGTTGTTGGTCTTTCGTCCAGTTTGGTTTGCGTTTGCGTTTATTGTCAGCCATGGTGATTCTAGTCTGGATAATTGGAAGGCTGCTTATATAGATACCCGCTGATTGTTTACGAGATGCAGACATGTAACGAATTGACTAGTTAGTAGTCTTGGTTTCATGTTAAATCAGTGACACGTAGCCTACATTTGTATTTTAGAATCTTTATTAGAATATAACAGGAACAGGTAGGCCTACATACCCCTTTACAGTAGCATATAATTTATTTTTTAGGTTGAAATCGCTGGCAGAGACCCATCCCCTATATCAGCCAATCGCTGTGGGCATTCTGAGTAAGCTCGTTCATGAGACACAACGTCATCCATAGCAACGACGTCAACCCCGCCCTCACTCTTAGCTTGAAAATTCTCCGACTTCTTTAGTATGAGTTTGTCTTTGCAGCTTTGTGAATAGGTTTTAACTAAGGACTCTCAGCTAGAATGTTTTAGTGCGATTCAGGAGTACTCCTAGTGGTAAGATAAAATGCTTTGTGAATACCGGCCATGAAGAGTAAGAAAAAATGTGATTCTTTGCAGAGGTTAATATTTTACATAGGCCATTTTGTGGTCCTATAAAATCTTTATCCTGATTTCACACTTTTACATACAGTATTGCAAACATGTAATTTATTTTATTTATGGGTTGAACTTAAATGTGCCAACACTGATATAGAATTTTTCCATGATCAGACACAAACCATATAGTACACGTTATTACATTCTTTGAGTATCACTAAACAGCAAACACATCTTTTTGGATTTTGGAAGAAGAATAGCAGTGTTCCAAATAGCAGGTGTGTGCTGTGCTATAAGGGGGCACTCAGAGACCAATTGCTTCGCTTATGGCCATACCACCCTGAAAATTATTTTATTTTGTTTTAGACTTTATTTTGCACCTAAGTGTGCTTCTGTGTGCTTTGATTACTGTACTTTAGAATGGGAGGAAAGGAGGAAAATGCATGTGGTGCACTCTTTTGCCTCCTTCCCTCTTTGCACTCCCTTCTGGCCAAAACATAATAATAATAAAAAGAAATGTATGTATCTCGCATTTGGTTACTGAACTGCAGGGTGGTTCACTGAACCATGCCCCAAAATAACCCCAAAAAATGCTAACTGTGTCTACGTTGCCAGCAGGTGGAATGAGTTAACAGCGGTATTGCCCCAAATGCCTTGTAGTCCCCACACTCATGAAAGCAGTCCTGCTGACTCTGGGGAAATAGGACACGGAGGGGGCTGTTCTCAGGACTTTTGACCAAATCACTGAATTTACTGTGGTACTGCAACTTCAGAATTTACATGTACAGTATCATGTTTGGTGTTGTTGGAAAGCTGTCATAAGCAATGGGTTGGTGTCATTGATGATATATACATTTTACATTTTAAGCATTTAGCAGACGCTCTTATCCAGAGCGACTTACAAGATGTGCATTAATACAAGGCGAGAACAATCAAAGTTAGCGTACAAGATCAGTGCAGTAAAACGGCAAAAGACATCATTGCAGGCATCTGCGTATCATACCTGTAACATTGGGAAAGAAAAGGTTAGTGGGTGTTTTTTTTTTTTTTTTTTTTTTTTTTTTTTTTAAACAAGTAAACAGATTGACTAGATGGACAGTGTTCAGTGGTAGTGGAGTCTGAAGAGGTGGGTTTTGAGTCTCTTGCGGAAGATTGGAAGTGATTCCGCAGTCCTGACCGATTGCGGGAGGTCGTTCCACCAACGAGGGACCAGGACAGAGAAGAGGCGAGACCGCGGGAGCGGCTGCCAGGCGCCCGGAGGGATGGGGCAGTCAGTCTGCCAGCGGAGGCGGAGCGGAGGGGTCTGGACGGGGTGTAGGGCGTGATGAGTGACTGGAGGTGCGGGGAGCAGTACCTCTGGCCGCTTGAAAAGCCAGCACCAGTGACTTGAATCTGATGCGTGCTGCGATGGGGAGCCAATGCAGAGAGGAGAGTAGAGGGGTGACGTGGGTGAACTTCGGCTGGTTGAACACCAGGCGAGCAGCAGCGTTCTGGACTAGTTGCAGTGGCTTGATGGCACAGGCCGGAAGGCCTGCCAGCAAGGAATTGCAGTAGTCCAGACGTGAGATCACCAGGGCCTGGACCAGGAGTTGAGTGGCCTCTTGGGTGAGGAACGGTCTGATCCTCCGGATGTTGTGGAGGGAGAAACGGCAGGTCCGAGAGATCGCTGCAATGTGGCTCGAGAAGCACAGCTGGTTGTCCAGGGTTACCCCAAGACTCCTGGCAGACTGGGACGGAGACACTATGGAGCCTTCCACGGTAATTGACGCATCAATCATCGGGGAGCCCTTCGCTGGGAGGAAGAGCAGCTCTGTCTTCCCCAGGTTCAGCTTCAGGTGGTGGGTGGACATCCATGCGGAGATATGGTACAGTGGGTGCTTAACGTCTGTTTAACAATTGTTTGAATTCCGGCTAATAAACATATTCATAACTCAGCATTTCTCATTGATCTTAACTACTGCAGTTACACATTGTGGTGTTAAGGTTACTGGTAACAGCACACACACATATAGAACTTTGGTTAGGTGCACTCCGTAGTCACTCACCTATACAGTAGTGCCGTTGTAAGATACATAATTGTGTCCTTGGTAGGCCATACACAGGCCAAAGGCACGTCCACATCTCATATAGAGATAGCAACACATATGGAGCCACACTACAAGAGCTAAAAGACAAAAGTCTCTCATTTGCATATCATACTATTCTATAAGTAATTGTTAACACAGAGAAAGGATAACATTAATTGGAATCAGATAAAATAATTGTAGTCAAATAACTAAAAAACTAAAGTTAGATAACATCCATTTAATCCCATTCCAGTATCACAAAGGTAAGACTACACGCTATCCTTCACCACTCGGACACTTCCACCATTGGGTGTGTTTGAGTGGGATCCAACACACACTAAATATGACATTATTACCGTTAGCGCTCACACACACTTAAATATGATATTATTAATGTTAGCGCTCGCACACAGTAAATATGACAGTGTTACTGTTAGCGCTCACACACACACTAAATATGACATTATTACTGTTAGCGTTCACAAACACTAAATATAACATTGTTATGGGTGGTGCATAGCACGGTCGCTGCACAGCATGAAGGCCCGGCCGGGCCTTTCTGTGTGGAGTTTGCATGTTCTCCCTGTGTCCGCGTGGGTTTCCTCCGGGTACTCCGGTTTCCTCCCAGAGTCCAAAGACATGCATGTTAGGCTAATTGAAGAGTCTAAATTGCCAGTAGGTATGAGTGTGTGAGTGAATAGTGTATGTGCCCTGTGATGGATTGGCAACCTGTCCAGGGTGTATTCCTGCCTCTTTCCCTATGCATGCTGGGATAGGCTCCAGCCCCCCCGCGACCCTGACCAGGAATAAGCGGGTTAGATCATGAATGAATGACATTATTCCTGTTAACGCTCACACACACTGAATATGGTATTATTGCGGTTAGCACTCACACACACTAAATATGACATTATTACTGTTAGAGCACACACATACACAAAATATGACAGTATTACTGTTAGCGCTCGCACACACTAAATATGACATTATGGGGCGGCAGATATCGCAGAGGTCTAACGCACCAAACTTTGGCTGGTCCGGTGTGGTGTGCGCTGCCTGTCAGGGACGCGGTTCGAAGGTGCGGCATTTGGCATTCTGCCTCAGGGGGAGGGGGAGGGTGAGCCTGCATCAGTTCATCGAGGAGCAGGACAGGCGTCTGTGTTCAGGTTTAGAGGGTATAATTGGCAACCAAATTGGGAGAAAAACTGAAAAAAAATTGAAACTATAAATAAAAAAATAAAAAAATATGACACTATTGCTGTCAGTGCTCACACAGAGTAAATGTGACATTATTACTGTTAGCGCTCACACATGCTAAATATGACTAAATTATGACTAAATTATTATGGGTGGTACAGTGGATAGCACTGTCGCCGCACAGCAAGAAGGTCCCAGATTTGAATCTGAATTCTAATCGCCTCAATTTTATCATTAAAAAATGCAAGTAATTGTTTGCACTTCTAATTTTCTCATCCTGCTTAGGCCGTATCGGTTTTGGGTTCAGAAGTTTGTTAATTGTATTAAACAAAGCAGTTGGACGATTTTTACCCGATGCAATGAGCGCTGAGAAATATGATGTTTTAGCATTAGCCAGTGCTTTCTGATATAGCTGTACATGAGATTTCCATATCTCCAAATCAATATAGATCCCTGATTTTTTCCACTTCTGCTCCAAATGGCATCCCTTAATTTTAAGCCCTTTCAGGTCATTAGTGTACCAGGGAGAGCGGCGCTTGGATAGAATGGTTCGGGTACGAAGCGGTGCTACTGTCTATATTGGAAGTAGAGTTGTATAGATCAACTACCTCATCAATCGATATTGACAAGACATCATTTAGTGCAGTAACCATATCAGATAGTTTAGCAGGATCCAAAAGATGTCTTAGTTGGAAAACTATTGTTTGAGCCATAGCAACAGGAAGGGGCAGATCAATTTTAAAAGAGATCAAAAAATTATCTATGAAGCTTACCGGAATTAGAATAAGATCACTAGGGGATACATCTAGTGTCATAAATAGATCTAGAGTGTGCCCCCTAATGTGTGTTGGTGATGACACTACCGGTCAAAAGTTTTAGAACACCCCTATTTTTCCTGTTTTTACTGAAATTTAAGCGGTTCAAGTCCAGTGAATAACCTAAAATGGTACAAAGGTAAGCGGTAAACTGCCAGAGGTTAAAAAAAAAGTTTAGGTTACCAAAAACGGAAAAATAATGTACATTTCAGTTATAAAAAAGGCAGTTTTCAGGGAACAAGTAATGGGTTAACAACTTACAACTGTTCTGCAGCAATGGAAGTAAATTAAGCCTTGAAAGTTGATGCAAACAATTCCTACAGGTGTCCCAACTTCTGTTGATTACTTACAAACCCTCTGTCTGTATAAAAGCAGTGTTGGAACAGACTGTGTTACTACACCCTCTGAAGCATTATTTGGACAATATTGCACTGCAGGAAGTAGTATATTGCTATCATAATGGTGAGAAAAAGGCAATTAACAAAGGAAGACAGACAGACCATTATAACCCTTAAAAGTGTAGGTCTTTCCTTTAGAGAAATTGCAAAGAAGGCCAAGGTGTCAGTGAGTACAGTTTCCTACACCATCAAAAGGCACTTGGAAACTGGAGGAAACTCTGACAGGAAGAGGTCTGGCAGACCCAAAGCCACAACAAAATCAGCAGACAAGTTTCTGAGAGTCAACAGCTTGCGTGATAGGCGGCTCACAGGACAACAGCTTTAAACACAGCTTAACACTGGTTGAAGTAAGAAAGTCTCCGTTTCAACTGTGAAGAGAGCAAGATAATGACCCTAAACATACCTCCAGGCTATGTCAGAACTACCTTAGAAGAAAAGAACAAGACGGTAAGCTTCAAATCATGGAATGGCCAGCACAGTCTCCAGACTTAAACCCGATCGAGCTGGTTTGGGATGAACTGGACAGAAGGGTGAAAGCAAAGCAACCTACAAGTGCAACACATTTGTGGGAACTTCTGCAACAGTGCTGGGAAGAACGTTCCAAACAATATTTGATTTCCATTGTAAAAAGAATGCCACGAGTGTGTTCGGCTGTTATATCTGCAAAAGGTGGCTACTTTGATGAGTCAAAAATGTAGATTACATTTTGTTAAACAAAACGATTCCATGATTTCTTTTTTTATCTCCAATTGCTTATTTGTTCTATGCTTTAATTTCAGAGTACATTGAAACATTAAACTGTGTACATTTCAATAAAAACTGAAAAAATTGAGGTGTTCTAATACTTGACCGGTAGTGTATATTGTGTCAGATTTAAGGTTTTCAGCAGAGAAGAACATTTATTTGATAGGCCATCAACAGAATTATCCACATGGATGTTAAAATCTCCTAGAACCAGAAGTCTAAAGTGACATGACACAATGGTAGATTTCATTTAAAAATAATGGATGACATTTTGGAGGTCGATAGATTAATGTCACAGTAATAGGAAGCGGGGCATCTAGAATAAACAATAGGTGTTCAAACGATGTATAAGCAGTGTTATCAAGTTTATGAGTTACAAGTTTAGAGTGTGACAGAGTAGCCACTCCCCTTCCATGTCTACCCTCCCGGGGACTGTGTATTGCTGAAAACTCAGGGGGGCAGGTTTCAGCATCATTTTTGCCTAACTAGGTTTCAGTTATGCAGAGGACGTCCAGGTTGGAGTCTAAAATTTGATCGGCAATTAAAAGCGACTTTTTAATAATGAACCATGCATTTAACAAACCGATACAAACAGAGGAGGGTTTTGCGTCTATTTTCAGCAGTTCACCCGGAAGTTCTGTATAAGTTCATATGGCAGATGTTCACAAAGCTCTCCTCCCAGAGCGATTAAGCTTTCTAGAGAATACTTAATCTGTGTGCTAAATTTACACATATTGAATCAGGATCAATGTACAATTAGACAAGAAGAGAATTAGAAGAAGGAGAAAAAAATAATAAAAATGTCTTGCACCGTGTTAGAGACACTGCGCTAGTGGACAGGTAGTTCACAGTAGAGAGGGTGAATCGTATGCAACACAATGATCCGAGCACGGCAATAGCGGCAGCCCGGGCAGCTTAGCTCTGCTAGGGCAGGGACTGCACTTAGTCGCCAAACCGTGTTCTCCGCATCACACCGTGCGGCCACAGAACAGCAATCACCGTTCACAATCCACAACCGGTGGTGGTGGCAGGTGGAGAGATGATCCCGGGTAGCCACAAAGCTGTTCACAGTCCACAGCAGGAGAGTTTAGGATGACACCAGGCAGCCACCAATCGGTTAACCTCACTCGCAGTTCAGTCCACGGCAGAGGAAACTCTGGATCACACCAGCCAGAAGTAGAACTGTTTGCAGTCCGCAGTAGAAGAACCCAGGATCACGCCGGGCACAGGATAGCACTCGCTGTTGCTGTTTGCAGTCCACAATGGCAAAACACCCAAATGCCAGCAGGAGCAAACAAACAATACAACATTGGCGACGGTTTTGGCGACAGTTGCACCCCAGCGTGGGAAGACATTGTGGGAGGAAAATTGAGAGACTTCGTGACTGCAGCCTGTTGAGTTGCTGTGGCTATTTGGTGGACCGCATGTAATTTGCTTCAAAGACAAGTGTTAATGTTTAACAAACGGAGCACATGGAAAACCGTTTTACAAGTGCAGTGCCACCTGAGGCATATAATTTGGATCAAAAACAAGTGTTAATGTTTAATGAACGGAGGACATGGAAAACTATCTTATAAGTGCAACGCCGTATGTAGTGGGGAATTTGGTTCAAAAATACCAACGGAGTACATAGAAACAGTGGCAGGAAGGGAAATGTAAACAGATGCAGACGGAGATAAGGGTATGGAGCGAGAAACTGCCTTGTGTGCAAGGAAGCCAAGGATATGTCTCCCCCCCCGCTCTTTCGAAAGCAAGTTTTACAGAAGCGGTGTAGAAATGCATGATTGGGGCTAAATGGTAACAAACATCACAATCACAATCACAATCAAATTCTCTATTGCCGTTCTGGAAGGGAAATCAAGAGGGGTTCACACTTATGACTGTTATGTTTTGCCATGTTTGTTCGGTTTGTTTTTGTACTTTGTTATATTTATCTCATCATTCACGTTTCATTCATGTTCTGTTCCCCGTTCTGTCTGTGTTCCTTGTTGTTCGAGTTCCACTCCTTGTCTTTGTCATTGCACTTCGGGGATTTCAACTTTATGGTTTTTCTGTCTTAGTTTCTTATCTCGTTTACTTCCTTCTTTCTTTATAAAACACTCTGTATATATTAGTTAGATGTATATAGTACTAACCTACTAATCTACTAACATTAGGGATTTAGATTAAGTAACATTACTAATTACTAATTATCTCACGCTTCTATCTATCGCTATCATTCTCTCTCGTTGTCCTATCCCTGTAGGCTTCTCACTTTTCGCTTTATCTGCACACAGATTCTGTCTATGCGTTCCTCCCCTTCGAACACGTGTCTGCCTGCTCTTCCAGGTCGTATATTTTCAATGTGTCTATGTGCTTCCCTGTCCGTGTCTTTCGTTTCCCCTCATTATTGAATTAGTGATTCCTATCGTTCTCACCTGTGTTCCTGCCCTTCTCTCCTCCCAGTCACACCTGATTCCTATTGTGTTTCCCTTCCCTGCTTGTATTTAAGTTCCGTGTTTACGTTCACTCTTTGTCATCCTCATTCTTTGTCAGTAAGCCAGAGTCGAATTATTTGATCCTCATTCCTGCCGATTCTGTTTGTTTGCCTTTTCGATTTCTTGGTTTTACTTTTTTAGTAAGTCAGAGTCTGTTGAATTATTCTGAGACACCCCTTCCATTTTATCTATCAATATGACTTTTCCTGTCCGATTCTGTTTGTTTGCCATTTTTCTGATTTCTTGATATTTTTGAGTTTTGGACTGTTTTTTGACTACTCATATTTTGACTTGCATCATATATAATAAACCCTATTACATCAGACTCTGAAGATATAAGGAGGATGTATTTTTGAAGAAGTATCCAGTGTGGTGGGATCCCTCATCAGACTCTATTGTGCTGTTTTTGGCCCTGGCTGGCTGAGGTCAGATTCTCCTACAACATAATAAATATAAAAAGTGTCAATACATAAACTGCAATACTGAGATTACTTTACTAAGTTCGGAAAACGACGTTTAAAACATTTTTAAAAGCAGAGCCAGTTTCAAGAGGCAGCTATACCACTGCCACATGAACTGGGGTACTTTCCAACAACTTTGTGATTATTTGTTTTGCATCAATGGGGCAGTGCCTAGCACCAAGGAGACCGCAATACAAAACGTAGATTGTGA
Organism: Aldrovandia affinis; assembly: GCA_029706075.1. Taxonomy (NCBI): domain Eukaryota; kingdom Metazoa; phylum Chordata; class Actinopteri; order Notacanthiformes; family Halosauridae; genus Aldrovandia; species Aldrovandia affinis. The sequence continues at coordinate 1,405,183 of JAINUG010000215.1, forward strand.
AATGCATAGGTTATATACTGTATATCATTGCTCAACAAAATACTGTCTGCTTTCAGGTGTTCTTAAAATTCTCAGGCGTTCTTAAAATTCTCAGGCAAAGAGGAGAACTGCAATTAAGGCATGCTTTAGTAAATCAGATGGAATACTTTATCTACCTAATTTACAAAATCTCCACCCTGCACATTAACCCCAGGTATGCATATGCATGAACAAATGTAAGTATGTATCTAAAGGAATGTCACAGAGTGACATTGAGAGTTGACCCATTGCCACCATTTAGTAAATCTGACCTAGATATTGCGACCTTGTAGAATCTGGCCCTGAGATTTTTAAAAGGTTTTTCCACAATGACAGTGGACTCTCATGGGCTGGGATACATGGCTCACTGGAATAAAGTTTTTTATTTCTTTCATCACTCCGCTTGGTCGCCATTTTGCCTGTAGTGTGTTATCTCATTTTCAAAGTTGTCAAATATCATATCTTTGCCGTTAATGAAACTATTTTTGAATTTAGAGAAAACCTTTATTTTTAAATAGCCTTCATTATTATTATTATTATTATTATTACTATTATTACTAAAAAATGTGTGTACTCATACATGTGAATGAATACTAATGTATGTTTGGATATTCAAATAAACATGCCCATCCCTAATGTGAAGGTAGTTCACCTTCACCTGTCACCAACAAGCCTTCTACAAGTAAGCTTATTGTAGTAATTGTATACGATTTTCAATTAAGTGTTATCATTTATTGTTATCTTAATGCAATCCGTGGGTTAATTTGTATTATTTGTATTACTCCCTCCATAATCCACTTAAGAGCTGATCTATGGGCCATTGTTCACTAGAGTTCCCTAGAGTGGGCTCGTACGTCAAAGAAGCTAAGAGAAATGAGAAAATCCAAACTGCTAATATTAGATTACTATTATTCTAGTCTGGATTAGGACTCAAACTATTTTATCAAGTGTTTTAGCTGTAACCTTACTGCTACTACATTCAAGTGTATGCGTTGTAGCAGAATCCGGGGCATTGGTTTTAAACTCCACCAAATAATCAATAATAAACCCACCTACACAGGTGAAATGAAAGAAAAGGAGTATTTTATTTAGGAGAATTAGCACAAAGGGAAGGGGGAAGACAAGTTGCAATCTGTAATCCGTTTTCAATGTCCCAGTCCATAATCCAAAATACGTAATCCAAGTCAGGTTCTCATACACAAAAAAGGTCAAACACTCACAGGCTCTCAAAACAATCCAAGTCGTATTTTTAATTCAATCGAAAAATCACTTTCTCATGCTGTCTCTCCAACATGCTTTTTTCCCAGACATGGCTGATGCACTTTTCGCCTCATAAGGGGAGACGAGAACAGGCCAAGACATGGCTGATGCACTTTTGTCTTCATGCCATTTAGCTGGCATGGGCTGTAGGTGCGTTCCCTGATTTCCTACATGCCCGAATAAGGAGAAGTCTTTTATGCCTGGGTGGAGCCAGCGACCCACCACGCACACAATATTCCCCTCAGTCACCACTCCCTTGGGCAGCCTGGCCGAGCGGCTGCCTGACACACCTCCTAGGTCTTTTCCCTCAGCTCCAACCTGGATGGGAGGGGTGGCCTGACTATTTGCACCAGTTTTTAAGGCATCCCTTCTGGAAAGGGCATCGGGCGTTACTACCCTTTGTGTTCTATCCAGTAACCAGGCAGCCCCTGACCTGTGAAATAAAGAAAATGCGAAAGGTTGCAGTGACAGAAACCATCTGGTTATGCAGGCATTGGTCTCTTTATTCCAGCCATACTAGTGGTGCGTGATCCGTGATGAGAGGAAAATGACAACCCAAGACATAATATTAGTGCCCATTTTATCGCTAGGCATTCCTTTTCGACCGTTGAATATTTCTGCTCTAAAGGTTTCCTGCTGATGAATGTGATAGGGTGCTCCTCCCCTCTTTGTAACTGCGACAACACCGCCCCCACTCCCGTTTCTGAGGCGTCCATCTGTACTATGAGTGGCTTATTGAAATCCAGACTCACAAAAACGGTCCTGAACATGGCCCTGCCTTCAGGTTCTGGAAAGTTCAGGTTCTTTCCACCGCATCTGTCCACCTCACCTGCATTGGCAGTAGATTCTTCATCAGATCAGTTAGGGGAGTGGCGAGGGTGGCAAAGTTTGGGATGAACCGCCGATAGTAGCTGATAAGTCAGACGACTTGTGTGGACCTGCTTTTAGGTGTGGGGACTTTTCAGTTCGAGGTCTCTTACCCATTCATCCCGAGACACTCGTCACTCCCCACAGTGAGAGTTCTGGCAACCAGTCCCAAGACACTCCACTCTTCCAGTGAGTTCTTGGGCTGTTGCTCAGAAACACTCTCCACTGCCGAGTGTGAGTTCCCTTTCAATCACACATAAAACTGAGGGCGAGAGGTGCCCTCTTTAAGGGCGCCCTCTCGCACTCCCTTTCAATCACACAAATAACTGAGGGCGAGAGGTGCCCTCTTTAAGATCACACCGAGGGAGAGAGGCGGACACTCTTAGCGTACCCCCTCTCCCTCTTCCCCACTCACACAGGAAGCACTCTACTCAGTCACTTTCGACAAACGCAAACAAATTTACAACATTTCACAACATTTCACAACATACGTGCACGCGCACTCATACACACATCAAGACAAGACTGACTAACTCCCCACTTGCCCCACCTGCTCTTAAATAGGCTTAGTTTCTGCCCGGCTCAGGTGGGACTCGTGAGGCAATCACCCAATCACAGTCACTCCACTCACATTCTCACCCAGACACCCAATCAGTCAATTGACTTTCCTATCAATTGACTGATTGACACAAATTAAATAATTAAATAATAATTAAACCAATTATGGCCTTTGGAGCTCCCTTCCGGGCAACAGTTCACTCTCACACCCTGTGAGAGTGCCAAACCTGCCCCCGGAAAGTCTCACTGCTCCAAAGGCCTCTACCACATGAAACAACACAGGCAACCATGCCACTCCCACGTGGCCGAGACCGACGTCCTCCACACTATTATTTGCTCCTCGTCATGCTCACCTGTTGCTAATCACATCATCCATTCCGGCACACCAGCCTCCCATCAAGATCATCAGCCCTGCAGTATATCTACCCCAGTTTTCCAGTCATTCATCGTCAGATTGTTGTTCTCGCTACCCCGGTAGAAACTGACTTTAGAAATCCGTGTCTAAAACTCTTGTCTTGTGTTTCGACTTAATTCATGTTAACCCTTGTTCCTGTTGTCTCCCTTCGTGTTCAGGTCCATTCCTCGTCTGTCTGCCAGCTTTGTTTGTCCTGCCAGCCCCACCTGCCTGCACGCTTAGCTTGCCCTCCGGTTCCCTCAGCCTGTCTGCCCAGTCATCTCGTCCACTCCTCCTGTGCATCACTTCCATTGTCCAGCTCTTCATTTCCACTACCTCTGTTATTATTATTAAATCATCTCTTTTCCTCCAAACCCACCTTGTCTGTGTCTGTGTTTGGGTTCGTTCCTGTTCATCATAACAATGAGAATAGAGGGCCAGCAATACAAACGATTGGTAGCGAGGCTCCCAGTAAGCCAAGTGTACCTATCATACCAATAAGTATTGACCACTTCTACCTTCTCGTTTCTCATAGTGAACGTAATTTTAGGAAGTGGTCTTCCTTCCGTTTTAATCCCTCTCGTCATTCCGTTAGCCACTCTCGTCAGCTCTCCTCCTCTCCCGTCTGTTTGATTAGCTTGTTAGTTTGCTTGCTAGCAAAGAAGCTAACGTTAGCCAAACGTTGTTCTTTCGCCAAGATCCTCCAACAATGAATAATACAAATAATTACTATGACCTCTCCTTCATGCCCTACTACCCTCAATAAAAAAAATAAAAAAATTGCACAACTGTAATTTAATAAAGTCTCTCTCTCTCTCTGTGTCTTTCACAAAATCTTCTACATGTCTATTGTCTACAACTGAATATCATAGCTTGTGCATGATAACCTTGATCAACCCCTCCCCTCTCTACTTTAATTGGATGTAGTATATCATTATTTTATTCCGATGACTGATTGATCTATTGGTCTTACGGAGGACGTCCTCCCTAAGAGTAATTTTTGCCAAGTAAAAGATGAATTTGAATGGTGGCTTATGAAGGCTTGGGGAGGACAAGGAGATACCGTCCTCCGGCTACATTTTTCCATTGCACCAGAGGGCGCTGTTGAGACTTTAAGAATAGCACTAGGGGTTTTATGTATCCTAGATGCTTAGAAATGTATTTGAAGGTTTCACATTTTGGGGGAGGACTGTCCTTCCTGTCCTCTATGGATGAGCCTCCACTGATCCTGTGTGTCCTTCTATCCCTGTCAGTGTCAGTGACTACTGTTTCTCTTTCCCGATGCAGTTTTTTCTTGTTTGGCATAAGCCATTGTGATGTTTGACATGTTCATATTCCCCGACGCATTCAATAATTTTGCAGTTTCTGTGACTGGCGCACATTTGACTTCTTTCAAAATCTGTTAGATCTCTCATGTTGCTTTAGAAACTCACAAGTGTTGATTTTAAAATATAACAGAAACATATTGGTAATGAATATTGACATTAATATGAAACCCATGTGTAGACTCCATTTTAATTGCGATTTTGTTACTTCAAAATATCCTTTTTCATTTGTCTACCCCCTGTGTAATGCTGTCACTATAGCATTTGATAAAATGCTTTGAAATGTGTGACTGGCTTGGCTCGTGCTTCTACCATACTTACTTTGGTAGAAAAAAGGAAGAGAAAAACCTCAGGCCTATTAATAAACTCCACCCTAGTATTGTGCAGGCAACACAGCTGCACAATGTTCAAGTGGAAAGTACCGTGTCAAAACACACGTTGCTCAACTGCAGTTTCCACCATCATTGCTATTAAGCTTAAAGAAAAAAGACAGCCGGGCCAAGATTTTTTACTGCTTTCAAGATTTTTTCCAGGATTCAACTTTGACGAGAAAGAGAAGTGTTTTAGCTGACCAGGTAAGGGTATGTTATTGTAACTGACAGCTAATCACTGACGTTTTTGACATTTTAAACCTTTAGCCTGTAACTCTCTTCCTCACTACAATTATTTTTTCAATGCACACAGTTTCATTAAACACCACTTGAAGTGAACATATTGTCAGTTTTGTTGACATTAAATTACATTTGTGATTTGTATTCCACACAGTAGAACATGTGAGTAATGTAGAACTAGAACAACATAGTTGTTAAAGTTTTTAAACAAGATAATAGGTATGAAGGTGACTTGATTTGATGTGATTAGACTTGGCAGACCAAACTGTTTAAAAAGGAAGAGTTAATTTAAAGGGATATTTATAAAACCAGAAACCTACACTAGTCGTGTTAGTGGTGAATATTCTGCTATCGCCTATTTGAACAAGATAGAGGCCTGCACTCATAGGATAAGAGCCACGAAAGAGATATTAAATCAGCTGAAGTTAACTTTATCTCTATTTAATAGTATTGTATTTTACAAAATGACTGAGATTAGTTTCAAGAAAAGTAGGATTTGGATTTATGCATGTAACTCAGAGCTTGTGTTATTTATACATATACGTGTGGAACATATACGTATAGCACTGAAGAGTAGCACAATGATTCATGAGAATTCATTGCTCATTCACTGATTCTTTGCTAATTTTCTTTAAACAATGAATAGTCTTTTTGTACTTATAATGTACTCGATTTCTACAGCCAAGATTGTTTTTGTTGCCTAGGTAAGAGGTATAGTTTCTAGCTATAAGAGAAAAAAAAGTATATGGCAAAAGAGCCCATCATTTTTTAGCATATTATGTTAGCATAGCATTACCCACTAAAATGGTGCCTTCTCCACAGCTTGCAATGAGTTACCCTCACATGCTTTAAAATGGAGGACATAATAACATCATGGGGGTCAGATGCTCATAACAAGAAACTTGTTCTGTTGTTTTTCACCTTTCTTATCAGTGTGTTCATTAAGGAGTATCAAACCATGATTCACAGTGATGGTGCAGTGAAATATTTTGCAAAAAAATGCAGTTTTTTGCTGTCTACATCTATATATCTGGAAAGAAGAATATATACAAAAACAATTACAGGAATATTATCTTGCATTGTATTATCATTACCCACAGTCTGTATGCTTACTGCATAAATATTGCACTTCAGAGAAAATCTTTGTACATCTATGGCAACGTCAGATTGATTTATGTGTTCAAACTAGCATTGCATAGATTTTTGACTACTATTTTGATCACAATTACTTGCTTTTAATCCACCTATTCAGGTTGTCTAAGTATTAGTCACACCAGATTACATCATTATACACATTCATGGGTATTATCTGTATTCCATGCTTTTTGGCTTTATTAAGTCTTATGGTCATTTAAAGCATATATTTAATGGGATATTTAAGGAATTAAGAGTTAAAGTGTTTTAATCAAGCGTTGTTAACAGAAAGAAACTTCACATTTGCTCACCACGGCTCTTGGAAATATTAAAACGCTTATACCCCACCAACCCAGCATATGCGTGTGAATGAACAAAAAACTGTAAAGTCACTTAATAGGATGTTTGGCCACCATGTGTGGCTAGTAAGGCCTGTACTGCAACTGGAGTTCTGCAGAAGGAATATGACACCCCTCTTCCACAAGAAAATCAATCAATCTTAATTAATGGGAGTGGAAAACACTGTCTTAGCCGTCGTTCCAAAATATCCCATAAATGCTTGATTGGATTCAGATCTAGTGATTGAGAAGACCATGACATGGATAATGCCATGCATTTCATATAGCATAGCATATGTACTCAAGCTATAAAAAAACGTTTTATACTTTTTATACATTTTTATTTTTAACACCAATTTTACAAAAACTGTCACATACCAATACAAAAAACAAATACAGCACAGCATGACAGCAATAATTAATAAAATAAACAAAAATAAAGATATACATAATATAACATAAAATAAATACTACAGACATCACAATGCAATAAAACAGAAAAACAAAAACAACACATACCGTACGCTTATATATTCAAATAGTGTGCCATCGGTGGTCTGGTAGCCTGATATAAGCTGGCTTTGTATGTATTTCTCTCTTTTTATTATTTTGTGTGCAACTACCACCATTACTTCTCACTATTAGTCACCAGAATAATTAATGTAGTCAATATATTTACCCTATTTATAATATTTTTCTGTTATCACCAACATCCTAAATTACATTTTCACATACGCAGCAACTTTTCCCAACTTCCCAAACCATTCATGAACCGGGCTATCCTTAACTACATCAGTTAACTATTCGGGAAAACGTATTACCGAGTAATGAAAGTATTTCTTTGGCCATTGAAATGACCCTGCTTGGAAGAAGGATTTTGGACTAAACGGTGTTAGAGGGAGAGCCTCCGGCTTCAACCAGTTCACCTTGTACCCGGATATTTTAGAAAAAGAGTCAATCAACCTAAGGAGAGTAGGCACAGACTTGGCTGGGCCAGACACAAAAAGGAGCATATTGTTTGCGTAGAGCATGAGTTTGTGGACCAACCCACCAACTGAAATGGCCAGAATTTCTGGGTCTATACAAATGACTGTAGCCAGCAGCTCCAAAGCCAAATAGAAGAGCAGTGGAGTCAGAGGCGATCCCTGGGGGGTAAATAACACCATTCGTTTGAACTGCCACCTCCGGATTATTATAAAGCAGTTGCACCCTGTCCAAACCCGAAAGCTTTCAATGTACTAAATAGATATCCCCACTCAAATGCCTTTTCGGCATCAATTGAAATGGCTGCAACGGGGGAATTATTATTGTGAACTGCCCACATGACATTAATGAGGCACCTAATGTTATCTGAAGAATTTCTGTTATGAATAAATCCAACCTGGTCAGGGTGTATCAGCGAGTTCATTACTAGGGGTGCACCGATATATCCATGGACTACTGGTATCAGCTGATATTCGCCTTGTTGACTGGAATCGGATTATCGGACGATAAAATCAAATTTACCAATGGCAGTGGTCGATAATTATCTGACAGTTTCTGTTGCGTCAATATGGTCTATTTGTTCAAACTTGAATGGAACGGCAGCATCTTTTATTTACAGGCTACACTGACTGAAACCACACCTAATTTACTCCTCTGACGATGCTTCGATTGATTAGCCATCACGAGCACTCTGGCACTCCACGCAGTCTTGCACAAGATGCACACTAGAGCTGGGCGATATGGCCAAAAATACTTAGCATGATATGTTGACCAAATACCAAATACTTCTCAAATGATGGAACAGATTAGATATATTCCCGTCTGCCGCAGGGACCATTTTGTTGCAGTTCTTGCAGAACACACCTCCTTTCTGGTCTTGGTCAGCTCATTTTTGGTCAGCTCATTTTTAACCAAAGTAACCCCACGCAATTGAAGTACAGCCTTTCTTAGGGACTGAACTCGGTTTATATTCGATCTTGTTGTCATGATTTTTCTGGGCCTACCCTAGTTAGCGGGTTTACTGACTGAACAAATTCAGCCCATGCTTCACTAGCTCCATGTTTGGCGCTTTGATGTGACGCTTTCCTCTGGCTTCACTACAGTGAAGTTGCGCTTCATATCAAGGCTGGCTGTGATTGGCTGTGTTGTGTGTTGGTTGTGTTGTGGATGGAAAAACAATGCAGGAATTATTCTCCTCCACGTAACAATGTTATAGCCTAACCGCAATCATTGACATTTGTAAATTTGTTGCAGTTGAAAATTACAATAACCATGTAAAATTCGGGCGCATTACCAGGTGTCGGGGAAAGACAACCAATTTGCTATTTTTAACAAATGCTCCAGTGAGATTTCAAGAGGAGGCAACTCAAGCAAGGATTTTAATACATCAAATCTGATCAGCCATTTACAAGTAAGACATGTAGCACAGTACAACAAGTATGTGAAAGAATGTTACAATAAAAGCTGTTCCATACATTTGTATGATTGAATTTGTGCTCATTGAAAAGTATAATGAAGGGCAGAATTTTTTTTTTTTGCCAGGGCGCAAATGGGACAATATAACAAATTATCGGTATTGGTATTGGCCAATTGTGTTATTTAAATTATTGGTATAGGTCCAAAATTTTCATATTGGTGCATCCCTAGTAATGACCTTATCTAGCTAGAATTTTAGACACAATTTTAAAATCGGCGGCACGGTGGTGCAGTGGATAGCACTGTCGCCTCACAGCAAGAAGGTCTCGGGTTCGAATCCAGGCCGGGGGCCTTTCTGTGCGGAGTTTGCATGTTCTCCCGTGTCCGCGTGGGTTTCCTCCGGGTACTCCGGTTTCTTCCCACAGTCCAAAGACATGCACGTTAGGCTAATTGGAGAGTCTAAATTGCCCGTAGGTATGAGTGTGTGAGTGAATGGTGTGTGTGCCCTGCGATGGATTGGCGACCTGTCCAGGGTGTATTCCTGCCTCTCGCCCGGAACGCATGCTGGGATAGGCTCCAGCCCCCGCGACCCTGACCAGGAATAAGCGGCTTAGACAATGGATGGATGGATGGATGGAATTTTAAAATCTAAAGAAATCAAGGAGATGGGGAGATTACTCCCCATCACACAGTTCCTTGTCTTTCTTTAAAATAAGAGAGGTGATAGCCTGTTTCAAGGTAGGGGGCAACTCATGATTCTCAATTGCTTCAAAGTACATCCCCTGCAAAAGAGGAATCAACCGTATTTAACATTTAAAGAACTTGGTTCTTGGTTGGACCTGGTGATTTGTTCGATGGTAGTGATTTAATTACATTGGCTATTTCTTCATCTGTTATAGGGGAATCCAGGGACTAATGCTGGTCTTCCTTTAGTCTAGGGGTGTAGAAAGTGACGTGGATAAGAGTATGATTAGTTCCCAGAGTTAGGGGCTTGAGTCTTAACTCTCTTGTCGCGTCGAGATCTCTCGGTTCGAAACTCGCTGCGGGCAGGACCAACTGCATTACATTGGTGCCGTGACTCGGATCGCACGACTGATGGTAATTGGTCGGGCCGTGGTTGCTGCCGCAGGAGTTTCGAGGGGGAGAGTGTAGCGGGTGTGCTCTGGTACATGAGCGTCCGCTGCAGATAGTGACGTGGATAAGAGTATGATTAGTTCCCAGAGTTAGGGACTTAAACCGCTAAACCGCTCTCTTGTCGCGTCAAGATCCCTCGGTTCGAAACTCACTGCGGGCAGAACCAATTGCGTTACATAGGGGAGGCCTAAGCAGTCAAGAAATGACCAAGTTTCCTCCTCCTCTGAAAAAGAGTTTGATGTAAAAGTCTCTACATTTGTTAGTAATGTCAACAGATTTTGTCTGGGGCCCCCCCGAGACCACACTACTGGGATGATGACGCTTTTAATGTGCCAGGCCAACAACCTACCTGCCTTCTCTCCAGACTCAAAATACCTCTGTCTTGCCCTAAACAGTAACACTAAAGTCAGAATCAAATCAAGACTCTCAGGATGCGTTGTCCGGATACTTGTAGCACTGCTAAGCGGAGCTCTCCCTTACCTCCATCGCGTCCTGTGACTCGGACATTGTCACGAGTGAAAATGATCACTAAGTACCAGTAAAATGTACACCCACCTTGCCTTCTATGGGTATGAATGTGTCCAAACCATGCCAGGAAAATGTGCCCCACACCACTATGGATCCATTAGAAACCTTCACTGTTGGAAAACTGCTGTGTATCCATTTTTTTGTTTGCTACCTATATATATTTATATACACAGCTTGAATAAATACTTGATTGTGATATGTTGATGACCATAAGTATATATCACATATACTGCACGGTAAATCCTTCTCACTTATTAAAAAACAGATGGACTTAATGAGTGCTGTTTTGCAGAGGTGAGCATCACGGCCCAGAGATGTCTCAGAGCTGTCTGAACTGCTTGAAGTACACAATGTGTGTTGTAAACTTCATATGCTGGGTAAGTCATCTGTTAATATAACAACATAATCTCTCTATTATTACACTAATTGGAGGAAGTCCAATATACTGTATACCAAATAATACCCTTGGCATTTCTAATAAGTATACAGTACTAATCTTTAACAGGAACTCATGTGAGGAAAAATCTAAAATTACATGCAGCATTGTTCAATGAGAAAGAGTTAGATTCATTATATTTAGCTATATGTCTATATGTTAGACAGATGTACAAAGTTAACATAGATGATATTGTATGATTGGGCTAATATTTTGTAATATCATACTTGTTGGTGCGCAGTCCAAAAAGATAAGGCAAGATATTTCAATGCAAATTGTATTCAATAACTGTGTAAGACTGAAATTGGTAGTTATCACAGGGACATTATGAAGTGTTTCTTGTTTATGTGTTGTCCATGTCAGATATGTGGAACCTCTGTCCTGGGATTTGGGATTTATCTGATGATGAACTCCAAATTCTCCTCACTGATCCCCACCCTGGCCTCGATGAATATAGCAAACACCCTGGTCATCACAGGCACCATCGTGACCTGCATATCCTTTCTAGGATTCCTTGGTGCCCTCAAGGAAAATCGCTGCCTGCTCATCTCCGTGGGTTTCATAAATAGCACTAAAACTCACACTGTCACAATTCATATCTGTATTCCCACACTTAACACTGACATTATAAACTTGGAAGGGGAACAGTTTGCGCTACGACATTGAGTAATTTCCTTGTGATACTGATTCACTTGTGCATTCTGAATATGACTAATTCATGACTATCATACATTTGGGACTTTGTTAAAGGTTCCTGCAGCTTGACTGCCACACACTCGTAAAGCCATAGGATACAGACCCACAGCAAATGTTATATGCCCAAAAACGTCCCAAACGTTTGTAAAAGCTATTTCAGGCAGAAGGGCAGGGTCTCGGCAGGTGCACACACACTATCACGGACTGCCCATGTATCATAACTAATGATTTATCATGGTTATTTAATGATATTTTCATGTGGAAAAAATAGCAAAATAGCATATAGCACCTTTAAATTGGTCATAATCTACTGACTGAATTCACTTTTTGTTGGTCATTTTAGTATTTTATCATGCTGTTTATCCTAATTCTGTTTTTTGCATGTTTGATCATTGCAGTACTTTATCCTGCTGTTTATCCTGATGCTGGCAGAGTTGTCCATTGCCTGTGCCCTGCTGATATTCGAGCAAGAGGTGAGATCAAATGGAAAGGGTGCAGGAGGAGAGGGAAAGAGGGAGTGGAAGGCATAGATTCAGAGAAGTAATAGATAGGGAAGTGGGAGTGGAAATAAGGATAGTGGAGGGCTTTCACATTTAAGTCTATTCTGGCAAATGTGGCAATAACACAGTTTGGCTGTGGCATGAATAGAGCTGACAAGGGAAGAAAATGAGACCAGGATGATTTTTGAAAGGGAAAGAGTTGTGAGGGAAAGCAGGGTAACTTACAATGAAAGGTAGAGGCGTGTGACATACTGTGATAGAATGAGCGAGAGAGAGGGTTTGTAAGTGAAGTGAGTGAAATGCTTTTTGTTTATTTTCTATGAGTAGATTGACAGTTTTTTCGAGAAGGACCTAATGAGCAGCCTGGTGCAATCCAGGGACTCAAGGAAAACTGTGAACAGCACCATCAAAGACGACTGGGACCGAGTTCAGAGCACGGTGATTACTAAATATTTGTAGAATTGTTTTTAATTGGAGGATTGTTTATATAAAAATCTTACAACAGTTCTGGTTGTGAGGCATACCCTTACTCACTCACTAGTACAGCTAGACCCTGTTCAGCGCTTCTGTGCTTGGCTGTTTCACCCACATGAAATGTATTTTATTTTATTAAGAATGTCCATTATGAGGGTCAAACACTTGACAAACATTGTACTCTACTATAGACACGCATATTTTGTTGGTGAAAAAAGGAAAGGATTTATTCAATTAGGAATACATCTCTATTAGTGTAAAAATTACCCCTGTACACTTCTTAATTTAACTCTCTGCTTGCACGCATCCTCAGCACTAAACGGGGTATACCTGTATTGTAAGAAATATTCATTAGACGTTCATGAAATAGTGTACACAAAAACCCTGGCTTTAACAATCCATTTGACGTTCCTTTCAGTTCCAATGCTGTGGGGTCCATAATGTGTCTGACTGGAAGGATAATGTGCCTACTTCATGTTGCCAAAACAACCTCTGCAAACCTAAACAATACTGGGGAGAGGTACAGTATGGTATCAGAGAAACATTCCCCCTAATGGAATATAAATTCACATCTGCGCATGCTCAGTATGCAAAGGATCTTGTTTGCGAGAGCTGTCAACATGGCAAACGAAAAAAGCTTGCATGTTTGGAGTGCCGTGTAGACAGATCTGTGTCTTATTAATTAAAGAAGTTAATGTAATAGAATGCTTGGATGGAAGAAAGCACTGTAATACCAATGTCTAATGGTATTACTGGTATAACTACTATAACTATTTTGGTTTGAGGTAAACCATTTTAGCAGTGCTCCATCAAGCAGGAGCCTGGCCAGCTAAAATTAGCAAGCTAAAAAAAAACCTTGCTTAGTTGCTGGCTATAACGCCCCTATCAAAGTTGCGAGAAGAAAGATTAAATTAAAGTTGCGTCTAAAGAAAAGTACAAATACATTCACCTCATAGTACTTTAGCGATTTCTCAGTAGGTTACTCAGTGTAAAGGTTGCTAATATTTTATCTGCAGTGTTCAGTGTTCAAGCAGAATAAAACATAGTGTATGTCTTTATCCTGCATTGTTCTTCCATTTTGCTTTTCTTATTCGAAGTATATAAGTTAATTTATTAATTTGAAAGAGTTTGTATATAACGTATATTAAATTATATACATTATATAAAAACCCTTTCATTCCAATGATTTTTTTTCATGGCAATGAATAAATAAAAAAAATTGAAACTCATCATGTTTACTTGTGTATTTATAACTAGGGCCCATATACATTTGTGACTTATTTTGTAACCATTAGTTCCCTCCTAATGGTTTGTCTGAGTTTGTGTAAGTTCGTCTGTGTTAAGTAGTTTGTGTGGAAGTAATTTGCAATAATGCATGTTTTAACCTTTTCCATTACCTTTTGAAAGAATATATCCAATTTTATTCAATGAAACTTCTTTCACAATTTATGCTGCAGTTTGTGCAGCATTGAGGGGTTTGTGGGTCTTCTGTGATTACTGTACAATGATGCTGTCTCTGTTCCTTTTTCTTCTCAGGGCTGTTATGAGAAATTTAAGGACTGGTTTGAGAGCAACTTCCTGAGTACTGGGGCTGGTATGATTGGCCTTTGCGTTATTGAGGTACTGTGCACTCTGTCCTCTTACGCCTTTGCTTGCCAACAGATCAGGCTGTGTTATTTCAATAAGTGGTTATGGCATGTTTGAAAAGTATAACTTTGAAACATAAAACTAAAAACAAATAAAATGACTTGAAGTTAAATTACAGTCTGATTATGACAAAAACTTTGTGATTGCTCCTTCAAACAATCAAGCTAGATTTGAACCAGTAGTTGACTATTCTAGAAATGTCAATAGTTGACAATACTTAAAACTTAATGAGTAATAATAATACAAATTATATCTGCATGATTTATTCCTCATTTTAAATAACATGCAAACAAAAAACATAGACAGGGACACTTGAAACTACTTTTTACTCATGACAATGCTTGGTAACGCTTTACATTAACTCTATCTGTGTAAAGCATTCATAATGCATTTATGAGCACAAACAAAATGGTACATGACAATTACATAGGGCATTATGAATGCTTTATGACATGTTTTACTTGTACATTACATTACATGCAATGATGCTGTTATGTAGTGATCAACAGAGCCTATTTATGAATGCATACTGAGCTCTTGATGCTTATGAATGTATTATGTGTGCGCCATTTTTAGGTCTGTGATTCTTGGGTGAGACCTATCCCAGGTTGTGACATAATGCATACATGCAAGTGATGACTACTATTTTTGAATAAACATGGCTGTCAGGCTCAGCTTTAACACTGTTTCTCTGTCGGTCTTGGAAGGTTCTGGCCATGTGCTTCTCTGTCACCCTGTTCTGTCACATCAGCCGATCTGGACTGGGCTACAAATGAGAAAAACCAACTGCACTGAAGACAACAACGCCTGTTTGGGCTTCTCAAATGAAATGAGAATGATTTCATCCAACAATAGTCAACCCTATTATGCTGCAGTCCAAGTGTTATGCCCGGATTATCATGGCAATTAATCAAATGAGCCAAGCACATTTCATTTTGTAACTGCTTTTAAGAAATCTAAATGTATCTGCGTGATTGCGTTTAACAGACTGATGATTAATATACATACATTACATATGCTATAAACATCTTTATATTATATAAATATACATTAGAATGATGAAAGGTAATGTTGTTCATATGGATCCATTGTTTGGTAGCATGTCGTCACTTTCATATAAGGTCATGTTGCTCTAAAACACCATTAAAGGGGGTGGTTCATGACGAAATCGAGAATTTCCAGTTATTATGTTCAATCAAAATACATGGAAAACAGACCCTTTCAGATATTGACCAAGATATTGACCCTTTCCTTATAAATTTCACTAAAGAGAAAATACTTAAATTATTATGCCAAATATTTTCACCTCAAATATAAATGCCTCGGAGGAAAATGGTTTTCAAAATCCACATTTCTTGGATTTAGTTATTAAAACCAAAATTTGAATAGGCTTCAGTGATTTGCCTTTTGCTCATTACCATAACAGATCTTGCAATGCCTGGTAAATGTGCTATAAATGGTTGCAATAACACTGAGGCCCAGATTTACTAAGGAAATAGTCAAAGCGCAACAGTAGTCGTTATGTTGCGGCTCTTTTGCAGTCGCAGATACTGACACATTAACGACCAATTTACGAAGACTGGTTTTAATCATGCAATCAAATAAATGAAACGCCCTCATTCTCAATTTTGTGGTAGGGGACACCCATAAAAACCGGCACGGGCCCCTGTGTGGAGCAATGGTAAAGGCACTTGCTTGGAGTGCAGATTGAGCCCCGGCTGCACCAACCCTGCTCTGGCCAGGAGTCCCGTCCTAGAAGCCAGCATGAGCTTGCCATGTACAAGAGTGAGTTCCGTCTCGGAGGAGGTGGTTCATCACCTTTGTTACTGCCAGTCCCAGAGTTACGGCAGCGACCTCGCAGTACGAGGGGGGATAGTTGATATGAAAAGAGGGTACTAAATTGGGAGGGAAATGGGGAAAAATCTGAAAAAAAAGAAAAAAAAAGAAAACAGGCACAAGTCGTGAGGGAACCACAAGAAAATACATATATTATGTGCTTATATTATAGCTCCTTAAAGTGAGTTAGGCTATATCAGCATTCACCAAAATACTGCCTGATTTCAGGTGTTCTTAAAATTCCCACGCAAAGAGTTTTAAGGCATTAAGGCATGCTTTAGTAAATCATATGAAATACTTAATTGGCGTAATTGACTAAATCTCAACCATGTTCTAGCGCATTCACCCCAGGTATACATATGCATGAACAGATTTAATTATGTATCTAAAGGAAAGCTGCAGAGTGATGTAACCCCTGCAAATTATGACCATTTAGTAAATGCAATGTAGATATTGCAACTTTGTGGCGACTGCTTTTGCGTTCGAAAAGCAATCCTTTTGTAAATCTGGCTGAGTCTTTGCACTGCTTACAGTGTAAAGTATACAGTGTAAAATGTACAGTATACATGTTAAATATATATCATATTTTGATTGTACTGTAAATAGTTTTTTCTTATTGCAAGAAAACTGCACTTTGTAAATCTGTTCCTAATGAATTCTGTATGGTCTTATTGCTGCACGTTATTGAAAAAGAAACAAACAAAATGGTCATTTCACATCAGTTTGTACATCTTGCCAGAGCCAGGTAATTTACCCACTGTTTGTGTTCATGTCAAATGTAATGTTACCATGGTTAAAAGCCACCATGGTTTAAAGACACAGACGAGCAGGTTGATGAATAAATATGAGTGTGAGGGAAAAGTCCACTAACAAAAATGTTGCTGCAGATCAAAGCAGGTTTTTTATCACTTCGATTATTTTTTTTTTAATGACTCCTATTGTGTTTCTCGAGACATTCCGATTTTATGTAATTTTATGTGTAAAAAAAATAAAAATAAATGTGCCACCCCCTTAAATTTGACTCTGTGTGAACATTAATATGAACAAGATAATTTTTTTTTAATGCTCTATGTGTACGCTAGAACAATGACTACTGTACGCTTATGTATTTTGGCACAATATTTTAGTTTTATGCTACTGGCTGTTCTGTAGCTATGTTCTTTTTGATCTGCTTGCTCATGTGATATGCATGTAATGAATTCTGCCATGAATCACTTTGCATCTAGAAAATTCATTCATAAGTAATATTTCAATCTGTATATATAAAACACAAGCTGTTTGTTTCAGGAGAGAATAATGTTTTGGAAATCCTTGTAATTTTCTGAAGAAGATTAAAGAGTCCCTTAATTGTTACAATGATCATACTTGATCATCACTTGTTTTACTTTAATAGTAAGATTTACTGTGAGTACATATTTCAGATCAGTAAGAATATGATACTGGAGAAATATTTTGCCATTATGCAATGATGGCTGTTGAGCTGGAAATATAATGAAATACATATAAATGGGCTGGTGGTGATTTTACCTTTAAAATGATCATTGCTCTCAACCAGTTTGTGTTTATGTTCCTTGTTTAACATCAAAGCAATCAAAGAGTAAGTTTACTCAAAGAGCACATTTTAATATTATTTTCATCATCCCACATTACCAACCAAAGTTACAAAGAGTAACTAGGGAACATTGCTCAGATATGATCTTGCCTTCCTTTTTTTAAACATAAATTATCTTGATAAGGACATTAGTAGCAAATACTTACATTTGCAAATGAAACAAGTCTTAGGTGTTTATGAAAAAAGTTTCCAAAAAGATTTAAACCAAATTTTGACAAATGCAATTAAATAGGTCAGGAGTAAACCACAATGGGCTGTGCAGTTCTATGAAAATGAACCACAGCAGAGCCGTGGTGTGGTCCAGAGGCAAAACCAAGGGTCCATTAATCACCTTTAAGTGAACAGGAAGTTGCAGAGAGAAATGTCAGTTTGTTTTAGCTTGAATAATTCTTATATCTGCAAAATATGTGTATACTGTTGCATTTGTAGGCTACTAAAAAGGATATAACAATAAAGCAAATGATAAAAAAATAGAATATTGGAAAAATTCTCATCTAATTCCCTGCAATAATACCAACAGGTACAGATAATTATAATTCTTTAGATAGATCCGACCTAGCATTGTGATTGACTGGCATTGTGCTATTGAAGATGCACACAGTAGCGAACATGATTGAAGAGAGTACATGCACTTCAGACTTTAGAAAAACTAGACTTTTCTCATATTTTATTTGGATTTATTATTTGGTTTTACAATGCAAAAAGCCTCAAAGAAGACCTGTTTTGATGGCCAAGATCCCGTTTACGACCAGTGAGTAGCTATTGGTCAGCTGGTAGTGCTGGATCTGCCACCAGAAGACACCTATTAAGTTCATGCCTTGTGATGTGCCCTTGTGCCTTGTCAGACTGCTTCAATGACTGACACAACCAAAATAACCTATAGCTTTTCCTGTGTTGCCTGACGAAAGAACATTAACACACACTAAATATATGCGCACGGAACTGAACCAAGTGCAATGAATGAGTTGCAGAAGTGCAATTTGGTCCTGACTAAAAAATATTTGTTAGACTATTTATATATTATTTATCCTTTAGATTTTATATATTAGATTGTATTTATTTTGCTAATAGATAAACAGCTTTGCCAGCTGTTGCTGTTTTTAAAAAATTGTATTGATAATGTTAAATGCCTGTTGGTTACTTTTTTACCATTGGAAAAAAATGTATCTTCTTTCTATCCAGTTCTTTGGTTTGATTGTGGTGTGTGTCTCATAGGCAATAACATGTTGTAGTGTGATTCTCAGTGTCACAAAAGTGAATTTGGCCAGTTGAAGACATTATGAGACACTTTGATCACATTAGTATCTGTTTTGTAAGCAAAATAATGATCAATAATGTTTTGGGTGATAGAACAGGTTTTATAGTCATAAAAACATTTCCAGTGTCACAGAAGCGAATAGAAATCATTGGGTCAATTTCGCCACATTACTGTCTGTCTCTATTTGCATAAAATATACCACTTCTTCTTTGTTGCTGAATTTTAGAGCAGTACTTCTTCAAACTACTGACCAGGGAGATGATGTCAGTGAAGGAAGTGGTCCTTCAGGTCTTAACTGAGATCTCTGCATGCGATCGTGTTTATCATTCCACAAATATCTAACACTTTAGGTATTTGAGCTCATTCATTGTGGTGAATAGTCGCTTGACTAATTAGCTAGTCAATAGCTAAATAACTCAACTTGGTTCAGTGCCGTGCGCATATAGAGTAACACGTGTATCCATACGCGCAGGCACGCACACACACGGGAACTCACCCATTGTTCTCATCCTCCGTCCTACCATTACATCAAACGTCGGTTTCCCTTTTATTTATCCCATTCACCACCGTAGGTTTTAGTTTTATTGTTTAATAAATTATATTTTGTTAAACCTGGTCATCAGTCTGATTATTGTTTGGATAAATACTTTAGCCTACCACCTTAAAGAACCTACGCCTGTTGCTAAGTTACTGATTATTGTCATTGTAATATTTTATATTAATATTCATCATCGTAACTTAAGAATGAAGTATATGAGACTGATTCATTAAGATTGCTATTCATGTTTTGTCATATGGTATTGCTGACCCAAGCTATATACGTCTATTATATTTTTCATTTTTGTATTATATATTGAAATTCATGAGTATAATTAATAGTAAAATATATGATCGGTCTTGGATGCCCTTTTACAGGGCCCAGCAACCCATTGTCACTACATTATTTGGCTACCACATGCGGACATATATGTATATTCCCTACACAAGCACGACAGTTTTACAACAATCATTTTCTGCATTTCACATTTTTTGACAGACATTTAAGTACAATATTTTTCAAACATCAGTTATGCATTCTAATTTGACAATTTCCAAATGAACTATTAATTTGAGCAACAGTGTGCATTGCGATTATTTGAACAATAATACAATACAAATTATCATAATTTTACTAAAAATAAATATATTTATCATTCTAGAACATTAATTACTTTGAATTTCTTTGCTGTTTAAAAATACATTTATTTAATATAAACGGTATCATTGCACACAATGTGGTTGAGGAGAGAAGCATGTCTGTCTCTGTGACCTTCCTCCTTACTGCTCAATGACAGCATTGTTGGCACCCTGGTCATTCCTCTGTCTGTTTGCTTGAGATACTGTCATACGGATGTCTTCATACAAGGTCTCTTCCGTCTGAAAAACATTGAGTCACATAAGCACTTCTTTCTTTCAACTTCAGCAGGAAGTTTAGTGGTTAGTGTTTACATGTGGTCAGGCTTTTGCAATGCAAAGCTAATGTTTCTTAGTTCAAGTCAGTGGCTTGAGTGTTTGTCAACCTTTCTCATACAAGGGACAAATCTGCTATGAGTGTATCCTTTTGGACCTTTTGAGTTAACAACTCATTCAGTCTTACACATACAGTCCCTGTATGTATGGTATGGTATCTCCCTGACTCCCTCCTTGTAAATAGGAAGCTTTCCTTCGACTGCCCAGTAAGGGCAGTATGATAACACACCCGATGCAGGTCGGCCGTGAAGAGAGATAACCAGGCGAGAAATCGTTAAATTGTAGTTAATTAAAAGTTGGCACCATGTGTTGCATCTGATTAGTCAGGCAGTCATAAAAATACCTGCCTTTCCGTGCTAAATATCTTTATTTGGGTTGCACTTTTCCAGCATGTTAAATTCCATCAAACATACTTAAAATGTTTAAATGTAAATGTTCAATCAAAGACGAGTTAAATTGAATCTGGATTCAATCAAACCAACCTTATGATCATAAGGAGCTGCCTTGTGCTAATCGGGACTGAAAATCCAGGAAACAGGAAAAGGTGTGGCTTGAAATCTGTGGTGTCTGGGCAGGTGGCGGAAGCTTTTTAAAGGAAAAGAGTGCTTCTGTCCAAATATGTTCCCGGCTCCTAATTTACAATCCCCACTGTTTTAATAAAAATAAATGAGGAATATTGTTATAAAGATATACCTCTATTTACAAACGTACTATTCACAACATTTTGCAGTTACGAACTTGACAATTTGGGGCTTTTTTTTGTTTAATGAATTGAATTTTCGCAAAGATGTGAACATTTTACACAAGATGCACTGAAACATTATTGCACGTCTGTGTCAGCCATTTCACTCACACATTCAGCATGGAGCAAAACTACTAATGAAACTAAAAATCTAATGGATTAATTAGGAACAGTTTGTCTCTGATCTGCCAAAATAAGTCAGAGGAAAGCTGCTCCAGCACTTGCTCCAGTCAAACATTGAAAGGCTAATTCCTTAGACGTTAAAATGGATAACATAAATCAGCATGAAAGACGGGAGCATCTAAGTGACATACTGTAATTTAAACAAATCTAAATGGTGGCAGCCTATATTTAGTTACTACTTATTAGTTAGTTATTACTGATGTTTTTTATTCCAAGTATCTATTTCAAGGATCTATTTGTAGATTTCTCATTGCATTTTTGTGATTAAACTGATCGTTTAATTTGATTAACAGGCTGATGCCAATGTTTTAATTTCCAATCCAAAAACTGCAACAACAAAAAAGGTTTTCCATTATTGCTGCCAATATGATGACATATCCCTTTTTAAGCAATAATAAACGAGAACTAGACTGCTTTACGTGACGCACGACACGTCACGGTACAAAAGCGATGTCAAAACGTCAGAAATGTGTCATAGAGGAGTGTTGTGGAGGGTATTGCGTACCTCCAGAAACATGAAAGGTCACAGGCTTCATCATAAAATGTCATGTAATCTGATTTGTTGGAATGACGAGGTAAACTTCATTGCCATGGAGATGCAAAATACTAGTTCCATCTGACATTGTTTTGATAGTTATTGATGTTATTGCAATGGACAGCTTTGAAGAATTGTTAGCGGAGCAGGTGAAGAATCCTCAGATTTCTAACAAATGTATAACTCCTCAAAAATTATTATATGATAATGATTAGATTTAAAACCTCTTCCTTCACCAAATCCAACTCATCTTCCTCATACATCCTTAACATTAGCCATCTAGCCGTTAGTTTTTTTTGTCTATATAAATCAGTATGAATGCTCAAAACTCAAAATGTCGTGCAACGTGTCGTGCAACACTTGTCACATAAAGCAGCGGTCCCCAACCTTTTTTGTGCAACACGGACCAGTTTCATGCAAGACAATTTTTAATGTAAATGTGACTCAACTCAACTCAACTTCTTTTAAATGCAGCTTTCTTTTTTTTGGCAGTCTTGGAGTCTTCTGCTGTCTCATCATTGGGTCTTTCCCCCTTTTCAAAGAGCTCTCCAGCAATGTTTGTTTTTTACTCATTTTTGCTAGGGTTGGCTTGTGGGCTTAATTTATTGGTGCATGGAAAAAAACTGCGACTTAGACAAGTGCGGAAAAGAGGCACAGACGGAAGTGGTCATTTTTCTAAATAAAACACCCTGCAGACTGCGATAGTCGATAAAATGGAAATAAAATAAAAATAAAAATAATTCTTATTCTTATTCTTATTCTTTCTGTGCGGCCCGGTACCAGATGATCCACAGCCCGGTACTGGTCCACGGCCCGGTAATTGGGGACCCCTGACATAAAGCATAAATTGGCCTTGGACTGCACCTTGGACCTTAACCCACCCATCCCTATATTTATAAAAATAAATCTCTTGCACTTATTGTTCATTTCCTTTGTAATTAGCACTTGCGTTGTTTATGTGGCGTACTTGACAAATGATGTGCTTAGACATTCATTTACTCGAGCTGAATTCACTTTTTGTAAGTCGCTTTGGATAAAAGCATCTGCTAAATGATTGTATTGTATTGTATTGTATTGTACATTTATAAAACAAGGTATACCTGTAATTGATTTATACAGAATTTAAGGGATAAAGCAATTAACTAATGTAGTTGTTTCCCACTTTTGTCTAATATTTGTGGCATGTAAATGTCGGGCAAGTAGGAATTTCTCAAATTTACTATTGCTACTTTACTATTCCCCTTATAACAGTTTAGGCCCTCTGAAAGATAACCCAAGGAGAAAGGAACAAAGACTCCTAAATGCCATACATGTGTAATAATATTCACCAAATTTAAATGATTAATTATTATTCATTAATAATAATTAATTAATTATTTAAATTATCGACCCATACCATATTCATAGCTACCCACAGAGCTTTTACCTTTACTTGGCAAACCAATATAAGATAAATGCATTTCTATTATAAGGGTATGTTCCTTGGAAATGGCTGTAATGGCTTACATTTTTGGAAATGGCTGTAATCAGGCCGTTACTTAAGAAACCAAATTTGGACCCCACTGACTACAGGCCAATCTCAAACCTTCCATTCTTAGATTCTTGAGAAATGTGTTGCTCAACAGCTTTCTTCCTTTGTATGGACCAATAACGTGTGTGAGGTGTTTCAAGATAGGTTTACAAAGCACCAAAGTACTGAGACAGTCCTTGTCAAGGTAATGAACAATTTGCTTCTTTCCTCTGACCACAGCTGTAGCTCCATACTTACATACAGACCACCATATTCTCCTAGATAGATTGAAAAAATGTGTTGGTCTTGCTGATCAAGTGCTTTCATGGTTTAATTCCTATCTCTCCGGTAGATACATTTGTGGGCATAAATAATGTGTCTTCAGAGTGTTCTCTGGTTAGCTAAGGAGTACCAAAAGGATCAGTGCTGTGTTTTTCTCACTAGCTCTTCTCACTGTATATGCTACCCCTTGGTGACATTATAAGCAGACATGGTGTTAACTACCACTGCTATGCAGATGACACACAACTTTACATTTCCATTAAACCTGGCAAGGAGGTCCAACTCGCAAGGCCTGTCTCAAGGATATAAAGGTCTGGATGACCCAAAATTTCCTCCTATTGAACTTGGATAAGAGCCAAATTAATAGTAGGCTGTAGATCCGAAGAAATTTACGGATGAAAAGAGCTTTAAAATTTTGGACTCAAAATTACTATTAACTATCACAATAAGTGGCCTTCCCTAATATATAATATATATATAAAAATTAAGGAAGATATTATCCCAGCATGACACAAAAAAAATGATTCATGCTTTTATAACCTCAAGGCTAGATTACTGTAATGTTTTACTATCAGGCTGCACTAACTCTTCCTTTAGAAGTCTCCAATTGGTACAGAATGCAGCTGTTATGGTACTTACTAGAACTAAAAAAAGTAAACATATTAGTCCTTTTATATATACTGTATGATGCTTTTAATTTTTTTGGATGATGCTTTTTATTTTTCTGTAAGGTGACCTTGAGTGTTCTGAAAGGCGTCCACAAATAAAATGTATTATTATTATTATTATTATTATTAGATACAGGTATTTCTGAAAATAAAGCTGTCGTGACATGAACCGGGGTACTTTGCAACAACATTTGTGATTATTTGTTTTGCATCGCTGGGACAGCGACAATAGCACCTCGGAAAGCGCAATACAAAATAAGTAATTATGAAATACCTTGACAATATCAGCACTCTGTCAAATACTGCCTGGTTTGGAAAAGCAGTCGCAATCCTTTAGTAAATATCTGGCTCTGAGAATTACCAGCAGAGAGAGAGACGGACCAGATAAAAACAGACCTTGCCAAATAATAACCAAATTCCGGCTTCAGCACAAAGGATCACAAGAAAACAATTTTGGAAGGGGGGAAAAATATGGAATCTGCACAACCAAGGAATAAACACAAAACGAAAGAAGAAAACTCTTCTCTTCCCCAAACTCAAACTAAAGCAAAAACAAATTCAAACTAAACCTAAAGATGTTAACCCTGGTTGGATGTTCAAGCACCGAAGGGGTCGGGCTCATTTTTGGCCATTTTAGATAACTATAGATAGATAATTCAGGGCTGCCAACTCTCATGCATTGAGTCTTACGTAATTAAGACATTTCACATGCTCTCACACCACACCTGTAGTTTCTCACCCATTGTAATCTCAATGCAGTTTCCATTTGCTTTGGGCTACCAAATCTGAGATTTTTAAAATGGGTCTATGGTAAGGTAAGTATTATATGGAAAACACACTTACCAAACTCGGAAACATAAGAAAAAACAGAAACACATTTTTTTTTAAAGTACTTGCCTTGGGTTTCAAGACTTTTCCTGTTGAAAAGAGAAAATATTGAAAGATTAGTAACAATGTCTCAAAGATGATATAGCATTTGAATCCTTTAGACAATGAAATATGTATGTATGTATTGTTCCACAATGAGCGATTTATTTATACATTTTTTATCTATTGTTTCTGATATTTCCCCCCATATTTTCTCCCAATGTAGTAACCAATTACACCCTTTCTTTGTCATGTCAATCACCCCCCCTCGTATTGTGTAGCTGCCGTAGCCGCGAGACCGGCCGTGACAAAGCAGTGTGCCGCCTCCACAGAGTCGGCATTTGTAGGGCTGCCGACTGTTTCTCCGGTACATCGGAGCCATTCCTATACACAGCAAAGTCATATCGGCTTCCCTCCCCCCTCCCTTGGGCAGACAGCCAATCGCCGCCCCACAGTGGCACTCTTGGCCAGAGGCAAAACTGGCGCAGCCGGTGGAATCAAACCCCGGTCACAGTGGCCAGCGTCAGACATTGTAACCACTAGACCACCTGGGAGGCCCATTATTTCTTATTTTATAGTTTGTACATAACATCGAGAGTTTCACAGCTGATACTTATGTCTTACCTATGGCTTCCAATAGCGATCGTTATTATTGTTGGTTTTACATTTTTTAAATGTTATTATATTATTATTATTATTATTATTATTATTATTATTAAAGATTTAATCTTAATTTAACAAAGACCAGTATATCCCCAATCTTCCCGGTTCATACCAAGTTCAGTTGACCGATCTATCTGTAACTCTGAGGTTCTACTGTATCACATTATAAGAGCATGACAAAACTATTAAGATTCATAAGCAATTGTACACAATACTGTATCATTAATAAAAAAACTTTACACCAGACAGAATAAAGTACTGCAATTGCTTTTAAATTCTTTGGTCCTGCCCTTATGTAAGTCTATGCAAAACAGAAAGTACATGTTGGTCACTTCATTAAAGTATACAGGCTTCTGCTTTCATGTTGAGACAATGTACTCTGTAAGGTAATTGAACTGATACAAGGAAATAAATGTATAGAAGGTGTTCAGAGTTGTTCTTGCTCTTATGCTCGTCCATGCTCCTAAATGTGTAGGCTTTTGGGTGCACAGAGAGGTATGGGGGATCTCACGGCTGGTGTAGAGGCATATTGGAAACTCACGGCTGGTGCAGAGGTGTGTGGCGATGGTCACCAGGGGCAGGATAGGGAGCAGGATCCAGCGAAGGATACTCCAAACATACTCCAAGGGGGAGGCTGAGGGCCAAAATTAGGTAAAAGATGATTTATAGTCACTTTGCAATTATCTTGTGGCTATACTTTCATTGTCAAGTTGACTATATGTACTGTATTTCATTAATTGTACTTGTTTATCCAGGATGGTTCTCTCAGTAACAAGTACCGTCTTTCAGGGAGTCCATACAAACATTTAAAACACATAGGGCTCTAGTATTGTGAGGACGGTAGTGAAAACGCACCTGGGTGGTAGCGTAATTGCTACTTTCGTCCATCGAAATATTCTTGAGCAGAGGTAACGGATATTATTTAATAATATAATATCCGTTATGTTATTATTTTATTAAAATGAGTAACAATTTCTGTCGATGCGGGACACAGGACAATGAGTCAAAATGCGGGACTGTCCTGCACAATTCATCACCCTATGCGAAGCATCAGATGTGAAACAATGAATCATAGTTAATACTGTTAATAAACATGTTTTAACATGAGGCTTTGATTAAAATACACAAACTAAACTATACTAATATGGGCCAGAATGCCTCAGCTTCCGCTTCCTCCTCCCGGATGATTATATCAGTTTCCTACTGAGAAAAGCAGCTTTCTACTGAGAAAATCATTTTTCTCAGTAGGAAACTGATACACACATGTTAGTTTAGTATTGCTGCATGATACGCTGTCAAGTAGCGTACTCCATTTTATTATAGCGAAAGCAAGTCTCATAACTTGCTCTTTGCAAGCCATGGCCTTTGCTCCACATGTAATTTATTCTTCTTAAATGAATTTGGACATGCCTTAATGCGTCTCCGTCCTGGATTAATGCTACCGTCTGTGAATTGCGCTTTGACAATGAAACTAGACCCCATAATAGTTTACATAACATAATGGCTTACATAAAATCACAAACAGCTGGATATATGTAAAAAAATTAAAATAAAGATACACAGTGACAACAATGACAAAAGACGATATACATAAGCCTGTCCCAAAATAAATGAATTCATCTAGACATATTTGAATATGTGAAGGTTTTCTTTTCATGTCAAGTAAAGCTGGATCCAGACCATAGACCTGTAGAACTGGAGACTGCCTTTATAAGCCATGTTTGTTGCCTGTGGTATCGTTAAAAGATGTGGGTCCCATTAACATACGCTTTGGAGGCTGTTGTTGTGTGACCCCTGAGTACCGGAGGAGATAGCCATTATTTGCAGCTATATGGAGAGTACATTTACATTTGACATTTTAAGCATTTAGCAGACGCTCTTATCCAGAGCGATTTACAAGATGTGCATTAATACATGGTAGGAACACTCATAGTTTGCGCAATAGATTATTATTTTATTTAAACGGCGCCTTCTCCCAAGATGTAAGCAGTGATACATAGTGTTGAGCAAGTAGGCAGTGGTGATGACAATTGCCTATATGTACACAATTCAGTGGTAGTGGAGTCTGAAAAGGTGGGTTTTGAGTCTCTTGTGGAAGATCGCAAGTGGTTCAAGTGGTGAGACCGCGAGGAGCGGCTGCCAGGCGCCCGGAGGGATGGGACAGTCAGTTTGCCAGAGGAGGTGGAGCGGAGGGGCCTGGCTGTGGTGTAGGGTGTGATGAATGTCTGGAGGTATGGGGGAGCAGTACCTGAAAAGCAAGCACCAGTGATTTAGCTGCTTGGGGAATTAACAGTCCATCTGATGTCCACAAAATAGCCTAACATTAACAGTCCAATGTTGAATCGGGTTCATACAGGATGAAACAAGTTGCTGATTGTTACCGTATAACAGCTCCCTGATGTCTTACCAAAGTTAGGAGAAGGGTAAAGGGGAGAGACTGCAGGTCCAGCTTAACATTTTATATTCCAACTCTTGATCTCAAAAATAAAATGTTATAAAGCCGTAGCTGAGGGGTCTGAGCCGTCTGGGGCTCTTCTCCTCACATCTTACTGTCCAAAATCTCTATTTTTGAATCGCCACAAAAGGTCATTTGATATTTAGGAATACATTTTCCTCAACCGTTGATTGAGATTCTTAAGGATAATTTGATCCTCTACTCAGTGTGATCTCTGCTGATGTGAAGAGATGGTCTTCTCCGGTTTCATCAATGTGGGGCAAGGTTAAATATAATTCAAATGGATTGTGTGCCTAAAATAAAATAGCCTCCTTGAGTCACTTCCAATGGAAATCCCAACAAGATTGATTGATAGGAAAAAACAGTTTGATAGGATAATTGAGGTGTTTAATTGGAATGGTAAGCGCCCTCGAATGCATTGCGGAAAACTGTGGGGGTTTAGGACTCCCCAAACTAACTTATTTTACCATTACGCTTACAGTACGAGACACATGGCATAATATTCTCTACCCTCAGAAAGGGCACAAAGGGTTTAATATGGAATGGTCGGTGTGTTCACCTTTTCCTCCCATCTTGCATTTTGACAAAGTTGTCACTAATTACCCAAACCCACCCTATTACATCCAGACGGGAGGAAGACATCCCGTATTTATAGATGCAATCAATCCCACTAATTCATCTGTTTGGCCAGAAAAGAAGCCAGATGGTTCCGGGAGGCCCTGTTATGTTTTTCAAGAAGTGACAAACTTGGGACAGATTGTTGGAGTACATGGAAGACTACATGACTACAGACAGATTGGGAGCCATTCAGGCCATTTTGGTCTGGGGCAACACATGGAGCTGGCTAGTCATTGAGAGATTACCCAACCCTTCCAAGAAATGTTGAAATGTCAGAAAAACTATTATCATAAAACATAAGTGATCACAAGGCTATAAGGCCTGTTAAGAATATCCCAGGTGGTAAGGTAAGGTAAGGTAATGGTGGTAAGAGGAAACCACTTAAACCACTCTTAAACAGTGCTAGCAAGTTGCTTACCTTTCTTTTGAAATAAATGAGTGAGCAGTTGTTTTCCCTCAGTTTGCTTTTTTTCTCTTTCTTTTCTTTCTTTTCTTTTTTGATACCCCGACTTCACTTTCTTCTGGAAAGACATGATTGACTGAAACTTGCGGGCTCCAGCATCAGCACCAGTCAGCGTGATTAGCCATGTTTGGCGACGAATCTTAGTGTAGGTATGTTACAGATGTTTGAGATGTTATAAATCTAGAAACTTATCCCACCAGATAGAGCATGAAAATACCTTTAATTTTATACTTTATTCACTCTCATATCTTAAGTTTTAAGGAAGTTATGGTAATTTTTACACTCGGAAATGTGCATATTGACCTCTATTGTTTTTCAATGATCTTGAAACAAAAGCTGTGATTCAATAACATAAATGCCCATAACTTTCTTAAAAGTAAAGATAATTGCATGACATTTTCGGTAATTGCAGATTGAAGCATTCTAAAAAAATATATGATATATCTTAATTAGAATTATCTGAAATTACATTACATAATCAATTAATCACATAATTACATGTTGCGCACACGCCGCGACATGGCAAAAACCACGGCAGGCAGTGAGCATTTGGGCAAAGATATCTCACATTCCGGGTCAAAAATATCGCATTTCACATCGACAGATTTCAATGACATTTCACCAGAAACAAGATAAAATGTTAAATTAACGTCCTGGATACGCCCTAAACATGAGTCTGACTCTGAAGTGTAGCGTATGACCAAACCGAGGAATGTTTAATCAAATTTCGGAAACAAGATGGAGGATCGAGTTTTCAACTACGTTATGTCGCAGACATATGGTGAAAAAAAAACCCTGACAGCCCTTGAAAAGCCTGCATTTTTGGGGTACGGCCATAGTCTCTCGTAATCGCTTGCACAGGGACACAGGCACATCTAGACCGCCGCTGCGCACGGGAATTGTAACATACCTACTTAGTGCAGGGGGGCGGACTAAACCATTTGCGCTTTTCGAGAGGGGAGGGGACCCAGAGAGCCTCCAATATTTGTATGGATACAATGTTCAGTCTCTCAACCTATTTATTCAGCCAATATAATTTAGTAATGACACTAATTACTTAGGAATTTAAAATGGCAGACAAATGTTTTTTTTTTCATTCCAGGCTTTTCAAGGGGCCTCCCCCACTTGGGTCCCTAGGTAGTCAGTTCCCCTTTCCCCCCCCGCTACGACGCCCCTGAACCTACCCTTACCTATGTCATTGGTTCCAACATGGACTATGACCACTGGATCCACCCCTGCTCTGGCCAGGAGCTTGTCCACGTGTTCCACGTGATCTCCAACCTGAGCACCAGGCAGGCAACATCCCATGCGAGATTCCTTTTCCCGCGAACAGACTATACTGTCTACACCTCTAATTATAGAATCCCCCACTACAATTAACTCCCTTTTCCTGGGTGGCTTGGCCGCCAGGGTGCCCTGGGGCTCATCAGTCCTCCCGCTCACAGAGGGCTGGGCCAGATCCTCTTCCTGCAAGGGCTGGAATCAGTTGGACACCACAATCTCTGGAGATGCCGCCCCTGCATGTGCGCGCCCTTTTCTACGCTGGCGCCCTACTGTCACCCAACTCTCTCTCCCTACCTGCTCTAGAGTCTCCCCCCTACCCCGCTTCGGCGTGCAGACTATCTCTCTAAAGGGCGTACTGATTAGTTCCTGGAACTCTACAAATTCTGCAGGGCAGTTGAGACCAGCAAGTTGGGCTTCGAGATCAAGGATCTTGCTCTCAAGATGCTTCACAAGCTGGCATCTGTCGCAGATGAAACCCTCCTGGAAGTGTCCTTCCAGAAACGCAATCATTCTACAACACTCGCACTGCACTGCCGGTGCCAACATTTTCACCCCTAAATATATCTACTGCTCTCCCTGCACTGAACGAATTACTGCCGAAACAGAGACACCAAGGCGATAAAAATACTATACACCGAGGTGGTTCCGAACACTCAGGTGCAGAAATTTCTAAATGGAAACAACACTTAAAGCGAATTAAAAAACTTTCGGTCCGATTGTCTGTAGCAAGAGCGCTAGTAGCAGCCAACCGAAACAGCTATACGCTCTACGCTTGAAATATAACAATTCAATTTACATTTAAGCCAACAAAAGCTAGTCAGCTATATTATATTTCCCTGCTCTTGGATTTGCTGAGTTCATTTGAGTTGTGTTATAGTGTGTGTGGTTCCCCGGAAGGGGGGTTTCCACGTCGGAGGAGGCAGAGTCTGTGTGTGTTTGTTAAGAGTGACTAAGTAGAGTGCTTCCTGTGTGTGTGGTAAGAGAGAGAGAGGGATCACACTGAACAGTAGAGAGTCTCTCTCTCTGTGTGATTGTGGAGAGAACTCTCCCTAAAGGAGCGGAGAGTGTCTCTGGGAGATGACACGAGAACTCTCACTGGAAAAGTAGGGAGTGTCTCGGGGCGTGTGTTGAGAGCCCGCACTGAAAAGTGGCAGGTGTCTCGGTGTGTGTGTTCATGGAGAGAACTTGAACTGATGTGTGTGCATCGGTTTAGGAAGCACTTGAAAGTTCACAAAATATGTGTGTGCCTGGCGAAGGTGGGAATCCGCCACGGCGACCGGGGTATGATTCCCCGTCGCGCCAGAGTCGGCTCTGGCCGGGAGTGCCCAGGGAGAGGGGAGGGAAGCCGACATAGTTCACTGCGCACAGGAGTGGTTCTGGGGTACCGGAATTACAGTCAATGGCACGACGAGTGCTGTCTCAAAGGAGGCAGCGCTTCATTATTGTCACTGCTGGTCACAGGACTGCGGCAGCAAACTACGAGGGAGGGGATTGAACTAAGCACAGCGGGAGTAATTGGCTACCAAATTCGGAAAAAAATGGGGTACATTTTTTTTTTTTTTTACAAAATGTTAAAAGAAGGTGGGAATCCGGACTGAAGAGGCATGGTGTACTGTTCAATGTGAATGTGTAGAAGTGGGCTGGAGTTGCTAAATATCTGTTGATATTTGTGCGAAAGCGGATCGGAAAGCCGCTGAGCGTCTGTGTTCGTTGTTTGTTCGTGTGTTCATTGTCTAGCCCATGTCTGGGACAGAGATTAAAAGATCTGGTCCAGAGACCAGCAAACTCCACACCGGGTCACCATGCTGCACTGCTCTGCTCAGACCTGGAGATTGTCACATGGCGTGTGACAATATGTGAGGGGTTTTATTACATAATACCACTTGTGTTCAGTATTCAGAGTGCTGGACTTTAAACAAGGGCATTTGACTGTAAATGCTACTGGATTCAGAAGTAGACATTTGTATTTAATGCTCATTTGCCTGACATTAGCTAAGTAATGGAACTCTAGCTAGAATTTCCCAAATTTCAAATAGCTGTCCCCAAATTTTGACCAAACAAGGTTTTCTACCACAGCTTCTAATTTAACACTTACAGAAGTAATGTCATGCTACATTAGGTAAAAGCCTGGGACCATTAAACCTGTCCTTGCTAAATGCTTAAAATGTAAAACGTAAAATGTTGTTGGTAGTACATCGCTGTCAGTTGAGGGGAGGCAGTTGGTTGCACATTTGTCGTTTTTTGCTACTGACATCACAATTCACCAAAAATTCTGTACAAACTTGCAATTGTAGTCAAATCTGGTAGAAAACACACTTATGGTACTGTTAAACAGATTTTACAGTTTTAAGTACTACAGTATATACGTTGCACTGTACTTACCTCTTCAGGTTTTCTTTCCTGCCAATTTTAATGTGAAAACACAGAACTTTGTATTCTTTAAAAATTACGACACAAAAAAAATTCATATTCAAATTTAAAAATTTGATATATTTTTAAATACTTTGTAAGGGCATGCACACAATTTTATGACAACATATTACGACTCACTGTCATTGAAGTATCCTTCAGCTAGTTTGATAATGGTGTCATTCTGGTCCAGGAGGCCACACCAATAGACTCCTTCTCCTTGGACCAGCCGTTGGATGGTAATTGTGAAGGACTGTTGGTTGTACTGCACTTGCAGTCCTTCATTCTCCAGGGAGCGTGTCCCATTTCTGAAGGCGAATCCCATGCAGCAGTGGGTCGAGTGCTGCTTGCACCATATTCTCGGGAGGCCCATGTGCTGTGGCTCATGGGAACAGGTCAACGTCTGAGTATACAGTGACTGGCACAAGCCTGAGGGGAAAAAAGTGTCCAGCTAAGACATTCAGCTCTCAACAAAATTAATATGCAATGTGGCAGCTGGAGGCAGCAGGACAGGGACTCGATGGGACAGACTGGCACAAGCACTGCAGTTGTGTTTATACAAATTGAACATTTTTACAAAGATCATTTCATAAATTCCGAAACTGTTTATCTGTTCTTCTCCCTTCAAATATTCCTGGTCAGGGTTGCGGGGGGGGCTGGAGCCTATCCCAGCGAGAGGCAGGAATACATCCTGGGCAGGTCACCAGTCCATCGCAGGGCACATACACCATTCACTCACACACTCATAGCTACAGGAAATTTTGACTCTCCAATTAGCCTATTGTGCATGTCTTTGGACTGTGGGAGAAAAGCAGAGTATCATAGAACGCTTCAACCAGACCCTTAAAAGGATGCTGTGAAAGGTAATTAACCGGCATAGGAGAAGAAACTGGGATCAAGTGCTGTCTTTTGTCTTGTTTGCTGTGCGTGAGGTCCCCCAAGCATCAACAGAGTTCTCCCCATTCAAGCTCCTTTTTGGATAGAGACCCTGAGGTCTGCTTGACCTTGCCAAGGAGGCCTGGAAGAAACAGCCATCCCCACTCCAAAGCCTGGACAACTATGTTGAGGGACTGAGGTCTCACGTCGCCTAAGTCATGCCAGTGGTTAAGGAGTACATGGAGGAAGCCCAGCCCAGTAAAGGAACTAATTGACCAGAATTAACATGTATTCTCTCTCCTCCCAGGAAGAACCGTGGTGGTCTGAAGTCAGGTGTAATGCCATCACTGAGGAGGTCCATGCTATGGATGGCAGTGAACGAGGAATCCAAGAGTGCCTGATCCAGCCGCATTGTTCTGATCCCAAAAGCGGATGGAAGCCTCCGGTTCTGCAATGACTTCCAGCGCATAAATTCTGTGTCAGAGTTTGACGCCTACCCCATGCCCAGAGTGGATGAGCTAATAGAACACCTTGGTAAGTCACACTTCATTAGTAATCTTGACCTCAACAAAGGCTATTAGTAAGTCCCTCTGTCTCTATAATCCTTAGAAAAAACTGCTTTCTACACTCCAATGGGGCTCTACCACTACCGCATTCTGGCCTTCAGCTTGCA
Organism: Aldrovandia affinis; assembly: GCA_029706075.1. Lineage (NCBI taxonomy): Eukaryota > Metazoa > Chordata > Actinopteri > Notacanthiformes > Halosauridae > Aldrovandia > Aldrovandia affinis. Next base: position 1,439,946 of record JAINUG010000215.1, read on the forward strand.
TGGGGCTCCTGCCACTTTGCGGAGGTTAATTGACATCATCCTCAGACTCCACCAGGACTACACCTCGGCCTATCTGGATGATGTGGTAATATACTCTGACACCTGGGAAGATCACCTGGACAAACTCTGCAGAGTCCTTAATGCCCTCCGCCAAGCAGGACTCCACTACCAACCCCAAAAAGTGCCACCTAGTCTTGCGCAGTCCAGTACCTTCGGTATTCCATCGGCCGGGGGCTTCCGAAGCCACAGCACAAGGTGGAGGCAGTGCGAGACTGGCTAACACCCACAACCAAAACTCGAGCGTTTCTTGGCCTGGTTGGTTATTATAAGAGGTTCATTGCTTACTTTGCCTCCATATCCTCCCCTCTGACTGAGCTCACCCGTAAGCACCTGCCGGGGGAGGTTACATGGTCGGACCAAACTGAAACGGCCTTTCAAACATTGGCCCTCTGTTTGGAACCAGTCCTACACAATCCTGAATTAAATTATTCAATACACAAACTATATAAATGGGTGCCTCAGAAGCATTATACGAGTTGTTTCCAAGTATAGCATGGGAGGAGATTTTGAAGTGTCAAAAGGGTGAAAAAAACACATTCAAATCTCAAGATCTGCACTTCCCTTCTCATGATGCACTGAGTAATGCTTGTAATTCTCCTGGTTATTTTTTCCATTCTCTGGTTTCTTGTAGCTCCCCAGTTAACAGTGTTTTAAAGTAATAGCTGTATGTCATACACTTTGCCTGCTTATTAGTTAGTTCATATGACAGTTTTGAGTTTTTAAAAATAATTTTAGGGGACAATATGAGATCATAGCTTCATCTGTAGCTGTTAAAATAGCTAGCTAAAGATGTTCACAAAAATGTTTGCTGTCTTCTGCAATTTATATAGCTAATAGTTTTGCATTTTATGAACATGTTTTGTTTTTTTCAGGGGATAAGGTGAGTTATATGTAGCTACCTCACTTCGTAAAACTAGATAAATACACTGTTAAACTATGTATTATAAACTTCACGAACACACCTGATTCCACTAATCAACTGCTCGTCAAGGCAATGAATGCTCAAATCAGGTGTGTTAGTGAAGGGCTGGAACAAAAGCCTGCACACCCAGTAGATCTCTAGGACTGAACTTGGGCACCCCTCATCTCCCAGCCCCTGGGCCATGGTCAACATTCTCCATGGCTGCCTAACAATGTAGACTGCCAAGGAGTCTGGTCTGCACAACAGTGGAAGTTGTTCTTGGTCAGCTAGATCTCCATTCTACCGGCACGGCACTACGTGAGCTGATAAACCTCAATTCGTGCACCTGGCAACCCACACAGTGTCTACCTGTGATCCAACACAGTGTCTATCTGGCAACCCATATAGTGCATGCCTGGAAAACTCACAACATCTACCTGGCAACCCGCAGGTTTTTGAGCTCACAATATAGAACAGTGGGTCTAAACTACAGTCAAGATGAAAACTCTTCTGTTTTTTTACAGTCTACTCACCATCTGTAACGAGCAGAGTGAGGTGAATAATTCCAATCACGAGCGATCACCACAGATAATCTCCCCTACGACTGCCACACACACAGTGACTCATTACGATCATGCCCTGTGTGTCATCATGTCAACAAACATTTCGGAAATCCTACAACATCTTCATAGTTTGTTACTTTTGAATGATTACTTTGTTGTATCGAAAGACACTGATGAAATGACAAAAATGTGATGTGTAAGGACACTAAACTGAGAAGTTTGGTTGTTTTACTGTTGCTGTTATCTGGAAATGTTCAACCAAACCCTGGCCCAGACTCAGGTCTAAAATGGTTGGAAACTCCTTCAGACTTTAAAAGTACATTTGGTCTGGGTATAGTACATTTTAATGTTCATAGTTTAGTCCTGAAAATGGATTTGATTAGGATTTGGTCTAAATCAACTGATGCAGACTTAACTGTGATATCTGAAACCTGGTCAAGCAAGTCTGTTCCTGATACAGATATTCACATACATGTGTCCCACACTGAAAGGCCCAAAAGTGGAGACGGTGTAGATATTTATGCTAAAACCAAGTTCCGCACGAGTCTGCTGCTCTCAGAGTCTGTGTGCAAACAATTTGAAATACTGGCTCTCAAAGTTGAGATGTCGAGAGACGTCCTCCTTACTGTGGTTGGCTGTTACAGACAGTGACGTGCGGTGAGGTCAATGGTTGGGGAGGCACTGGATAGTACCAGAGCCAGATTTAGGTCTACACACATGAACCCGATAGAGGTCTCTTAAATTCACCATTCATTGGCAGGTTGCGCAATGACTATTGGTTAGGCACCGTATGTTTAATATTTCATATCAGCGTCCTTTACAACACACGCATACAGGAAAGTTACGTAGGCCTATCTGATTCACGTTTTATTTGCCAGCTTTATTTAGCTGAGCTACCAGTTTTTCAACGCACTTGTAATTCCCCAACACTCCCAAAACATAATCAGCAATAGCCGGTGCTCGTCTGTCATCACTCACATCACCAAATCCCAAGAACGCCTCCCTCACCTCACAAGTCACCTCAGTTTTAGCCACATAACGCCAAATTACAGAGATTTGGGCTTTGTTTGTGACATCCGTTGTCTCGTCTACTTCGACTGCAACAAATGGGGCTGCATTAATCTCCTCTGATATGATTTCTAATTACATTGCTGACTGCTTCGATTAAATCGTTCTGTATTCTGTTTGATAAGCCAGAAAACACAGTGGATGTCTCCAAATGTCTAGATAACTTTTCATCTTTGTCAGCAAAAGCATGCAATAGCTCCACATAGTTGCCACGATTAGAAGAGCTTGCACTCTCATCATTACCACGAAATGCTAATTCCTGTTTGGCTAGGAAACAGGTTGCATTAATAAGGTCTTTTAAAATCTCACGGTTTTCCTTTACCTTAGCATTGTGAATGCTGATATTTAATCTCCGCTGTTCATTCAAAGCCAGATCTATCCTTGAAGTTCCAAAAGTTTCTAAAGCAATTTGGCTTTGAATGTGAGTTGTCGATCTTTCATGTTTGTTGAGGCTCCTTGGTAGATTTTTCAAGTCACAAAATCCCACCTTATTCCAAACGTTGTCGGTAGTGGAGAACAAACGTCAGGGAAAGCAGTAAAGGCGATTCTTCGTAGCACAGCCAGTCTTTTCGTTGGTACCACTCTATTTTAAACGACCGTGTGATTTTCTGTCTGTTAGTTTTAAGTAGGTCCTTAAGCTCAGGCATTGGTCTTCCATTGTTTATCACTCTGTTTTGATTGAAAGTCCAATTTTGAGAAATGTTTAAGGTTAGATATAACGTTTTCCATTTTTGCAGCCCATATGATGTAGAGATATTCAGGTTGAACGAAACGAGAGTAATAAAACTAAAGGGAGTTGTAGCCGCAGTGCATTTTTTTGCAGCAGTTGTAATTTTTCTAGCTAACGTAGAGGGATAGCAAGCGTCACCAATTACGTGGGCTCAAGATCGCCCCCCTCAGTGCGGCAGATGTAATTGCTGCCTCACCTGCTGCTTTTTCATTGCAGTTTTATGACGAGACCAGAGAGCCTAAATATCTTATACACATACGTGAAATAAGTTACCTAGACTATGGAAGGCAAGGACATGTAATGAAGGGGTCTACAAACATTACATTGATGACATACAGAGAGATGGTAACAGGCACGAGCTTATTGCCCGTGCTCCAGCCAGTTTCTAAGGGGTCGCGCAATCAGAGGGGAGGCAGAGCTCGTCGCTGCCGCACTGCTCGTATCTCCCTGTATTTGCAGCTGAGCTCCGCAAATTTGGCGATTTTGACTATAACAAATGATTGGAATCATACAGAAATTACATTTATAACACAGATCAGTGGAGAAATCGTAATATTTTTTAAATTTTATTATTATGTTTTTTTACTTTTCGTAACAGCTATTTTCATTGGAGTATGACAGGTGAGGCTCTGCCTCCCCTGCCTCCCCTGACCGCACGTCCCTGGTTACAGACCTCCGTCTACTGTAAGCGATATGCTGTCATCTTTCACTAAATGCATGGCAAAACAACTACCATGAGGTAGTTGGGATTGAAATGCGATTGGTTAAAACCGGTCTCTGATGATTTCAAGGCTTACTGCGACACCATGAATTTAATGCAATTAATAGATGGCCAAACGCGTCCAAATCTGAAGTGTCCAGGAAAATTGACCCTTATTGATCGTCTCCTTACAAATGTTCCACACAAATATGTTGCAACTGGTATCTTTGTTATTGATGTGAGTAACCACTGTGCCATTGCAGCTATATGCAACACTAAGGTCGCTAAGACCAAGCTAGGCCCGTTTTCTCCAAAAACGTAATTTAAAACATTTTTCAGAACAAATGTGTTTACATGACGTATACTATTGTGACTGGAGCAGGATCAGTTTTATTCCTGATGTTGAAATGGCTTGGACTTTCTTTAGAGACAATTTCTTTAAAATCGCAGACAAGCATGTTCCTATAAGAACCTATAGGATTAAAGGCAGGTCAAATCCTTGGTTCTCTGAGGAGCTGTCTAATCAAATACATGGGAGGAACAAAGCTTGGCCTACAGCTAGGCGAACAGGTTCAGCGTCTGATTAGTCAATGTTTCTTTGAGGAATAAGTGTACTGAACTCACTAAGAAGCAAAAATCTGACTACTATGTATCGACCACGACTGAAAATTTAAATAGCCCTCTCAAATTTTGGAAAGCAATCAAATTCCTGAATGCAAACTGTAATTATGTATTACCACCATGTATTACAGAAGGCATTGACATGGTTACTGATAGAGCTGAAATGCTCAACTGCTTCAATGAGCATTTTGTTTCCTCTGGTTTTCTGTTTAAGGCTACATCAGGTAATCAGGTATTTGCTGATGTATAACAGAGAATGGGACAAAGTTTTTGTTTTTCCCCCTTTCTGTACCCAAAGTACACAAAGCTCTTAAAGGTATAGACTCAAAAAAAGCAGAACTGAGAATTTGGATCCTCATCTTTTGAAACTCTCTGCTGATTTTATTGCCCCTAACTTATCTTTTTAACCTCACGCTTGACCTAAATGTTATCCCCAGTGTATGGAAGTCAGCCTTTGTTCTTCCCCTGTTAAAAGGAGGAGAACCCTCAAATCGGAATTAATACAGGCCTATTTCTAAGCTTTCAGTTCTTGCCAAGGTTTTGGAGACACTGGTGTTTAATCAGATCAAGGGATTTTTAAGTGACAACAATATTTTAACTGAGTACCAATCAGGTTTTAGAAAACAACACGGCACCACTACTGCAGCAATGAAAGTGTTTAATGATGTTATCAATGCTCTGGATAATAAGCAGCACTGTGTCTCCCTTTTAATCGACCTGTCAAATCACTGTTGATCATGACATCATGCTGCAAAGATATAGGTTTATCTGACCGGGCAGTTTCTTGGTTCAGAAAGTACTTGTCAGATAGATCACAGTGCATTCAGTTTGATGGAAAGACATCTGGTGTTTTAACTGTCCAGAAGGGGGTGCCACAGGGCTCGGTCCTTGGACCTCTTTTATTTACAATTTATATAAACAATATTGGCAATATTGGCAAAAAATGTTTCCTTCATGGTTTATGACCAATAATCAAAATATTGTTCTGTTAAATTTAATATCTAGCAGTGAGATAAGATAAGTCTAGAAAAGGAGAAAAGCTATTCTAGCTAGCTAACCTTAATTAGCAAGCAAGCCAGACAAATGTATGTTAGTTTACTAACCACCACTTTTCTAATGTCCACATTATCGTTTCATGGGTAGCAAACCTTGCATACAGACTGATAGCTACTGTAGTTAGCTAAAAAACAATGGGCTGCTTTATTATACCACCTGATTTCACTAATTAGTTTACCTCCTTGGTCCAGAAGGTGAACCAATTAGTGAAATCATGAGGCGTAATGCGTTAATGCGTAGTTGGAGCAAATACCCACAGACACTGTGGTCCTTGAGGCATGGAATTGAATAGCCCTGACATGATGCTTATTTTCTTGAACCTGTCCATTACTTTTACTAAAATATTAGTCTTAAGAATAAGTCCTCGTATTGTACTTCGTTCTTAACATGTCTTTCAAATAGAAAATCTGCTGTAGAAGGACACCCTGTTGCATCTTCCTTTTTACACACTATGGACAACCAGAATGACTGCTTGTAAAAAAACCATTTTAGTATTTTAAATACTATTTTGAGGACATTTTCAATTAACTGTATTTTTATGGAACTGAGATCGGTGTTAAGTCGAGTCTTGTTTTTGTGTTGAAACCATTGAAAACAGAACATATCTGTACAATTATTTGTACTTATACAATTATTTGAATATTTGATTTCATACAGAATGTCTGTGCACCTCTGTTGAAATACTGGTTTCATATTTGTGTAGACCCATATAATACAATAATTAAAATAAATAATGAAATCTAAAATGACAATGAAACCTAACATTTGTAGGGAATACATTAATGTTGCTAATCATGGCAGCAGCATTGGCCACAGCAACAAATCCTGTTAATAAAAGCAACATGAGAAAATGCACACATATTTTTGAACCCAGGCATGCAAAAACTTACCTGTAAGGACAAGCGTCAAAGTGAAGGGAAACAGGAACATTTTCAAACACGGCTTGCTCAGTAAATAATGAATACAGTGCGGCTCCCGAAAGTATGGTAGGTAGGAGCAGGTTACAAGAAACAGGATAAAAAAAGTTCAAATGTTAAGAAGAGAAATGTGCTGGCACCTTGTTTTGTAAACTCCCTTAGAGTTGTGGCAAGCTGCTAGCTGTTGGGAAGTAGGGAATAAGTGTAAGTGTAAGTATCTATTAACGTTGTCTATTAATTAATCTCTATAGTATACTAGCTATAAATTAAGTAGAGTGTAAGTGTAATACACTCTATTTACTGGCTATATACACAATTATATAGACAATTAGAAAAAATAAAGACTCCATAACAAGATTTTTTTTAGATTAACACAAAAGTCATTTAAAAGAAATCACTAAAATATTTTTGTACATTTTTTAGTTTCAATGTATTTTAATGGATGGTGTCTTTCTATATGCCACTCCTGCGTGCACCAATATTTTTTATAAATGTTTTCCTGCTTATAATTTAACTTTTAATAGCTTACAGGAATGGACATTTGAAATACAAATATAGGCTACATATTAAGAAAACAAACACATATTTAGAAGAGTGTTTTAATTAAAAATCTAAATGAATTCAAATAAAGACAATTTCCTGACAATTAGGTTACCCATAATTTACTGAACTATAGATGCTGTGACCGAATAAAATAAAGGTTGTCTGTAATTTTCATGGACAAGTAAATGGATTGTGACCAATGGCAATGCTTGCTTGTGAGTTTGTATGTGGCAAATACATGTGTAGGCTATTTTCTAATTGCAATTTACTTACTTCAAATACCTTTTTCATTTGATGCTTCCATTATTTTTTCTATCCTCCGCAAATGTAGAAGCAAAGCCCATTTATTAAAGAGATGGAAACTTTTAGGCAAACAACTCTTTAGTTGAAGAAATAAAAAATGAATGGGAGTCTCCTGAAAATGAATTGGAGATAGGCGCATGGGTGCCGAATGAATCCAAACCTTTAAAATAGAAACCATCTGTGACTCACAGACTATTATAAGCACACAACTGAAACTAACATATTGCCGGAAAGAAATGATCATGAAGGTTCATTTTTAACCCTGTCCCTCAGTTACATACTGATCAAAATGTGTGTAATCATTTAAAGTAAATCATCAGGAAAGTTTTAGAAATGAAAAATGTGCATTTTAAAAATGTGTACTGTGAGACAGTTTAAAAAATATATTAATGAATCCAACCATACATTATACCACCTGATTTCACTAATTAGTTGACCTCCTTGGTCCAGAAGGTGAGCTAATTTGTGAAATCAGGAGGCGTAATGCGTTAATGCGTAGTTGGAGCAAATACCCACAGACACTGACACTTCGAGGCATGGAATTGAATAGCCCTGACATGCTGCTTATTTTCTTGAACCTGTCCATTACTTTTACTAAAATATTAGTCTTAAGAATAAGTCCTCGTATTGTACTTCCTTCTTGACATGTCTTTCAAATAGAAAATCTGCTGTAGAAGGACAAAAATAAAAACAGAAGTGGTCATTTTGGTCACCCTGTTGCATCTTCCTTTTTACACACGATGGACAACCAGAATGACTGCTTGTAAAAAAACATTTTAGTATTTTAAATACTATTTTGAGGAAATAATGAACTGTATTTTTATGGAACTTTTAAATACTGAGATCGGTGTTAAGTCGAGAGTCTTGTTTTTGTGTTGAAACCATTGAAAACAGAACATATCTGTACAATTATTTATACTTATTATTTGAATATTTGATTTCATACAGAATGTCTGTGCACCTCTGTTGAAATACTGGTTTCATATTTGTGTAGACCCATATAATACAATAATTAAAATGAATAATGAAATCTAAAATGACAATGAAACCTAACATTTGTAGGGAATACATTAATGTTGCTAATCATGGCAGCAGCATTGGCCACAGCAACAAATCCTGTTAATAAAAGCAACATGAGAAAATGCAAACATATTTTTGAACCCAGGCATGCAAAAACTTACCTGTAAGGACAAGCATCAAAGTGAAGGGAAACAGGAACATTTTCAAACACGGTTTGCTCAGTAAATGAATGAATACAGTGCGGCTCCCGAAAGTATGGTAGTAGGTTATAAGAAACAGGAAACTTCTGCTCTCATGTTCTAGCAGGAAGTTTACATTTATCATTAAATGTGTCAGTGTCGTGGGCAGCCTGAGCCGTTTCACTGGTTGGTGGGGCGGGGTCTCAGTGAAACTATTGGGCTTATTGCCCTGTAATAAGCCCCAGAAGCAGTACAGAGGACAGAAGACAGAGGAGCAAGTTTATTCACAGGAGCAGTAAATATCGACATCATTGTTATTCCTGCCAAGCACATTGGAATTAGAATCTTGAATTTGACAGTTGCAGTCACTATGTGAAGAGGGTCTTCTCAATTGGATAAACAGTTCAAAAGTTAAGAAGGGAAATTTGCTGGCACCTTGTTTTGTAAACTCCCTTAGAGTTATGGCAAGCTGCTAGCTGTTGGGAAGTAAGGAAGAGCTCACAAAGGTTCAGATGAAGGAATTTACTTTATTATCTGCTAATATTGTGAGGTACGGGATAAGGACCCAGACGCAGACCAGGATCAGCCAAAAAGGAACGTTTAATTCAGGCAGGGGTCAAAACCAGTAGACAGAGTAGCGAAGACACAAAATCGAAATCCAAGAGAGTAGTCAAAAAACAATCCAAGAAGTCAAAACCAAGAAATCGGAAAAGGCAAACAAAACAGAATCGGCAGGCAAACTCGAAGTGAAAACGGAAGGGGTGTCTCGGGAAAATGCAACAGACTCTGGCTTACAAATAATCGGCACAGGGAATGAGGATCAACGTTCTGACAAGGAGTGAACATAAACACGGAACTTATATACAAGCAGGGAAGGGAAACACAATAGGAATCAGGTGTGACTGGGAGGAGAGAAGGGCAGGAACACAGGTGAGAACGATAGGATTCACTAATACAATAATGAGGGGAAACGAAAGACACGGACTGGGAATCACATAGACACATTGACAATAAACGACCTGGAAGAGCAGGCAGACACGTGCACAGTTCGAAGGGGAGGAACGCATAGAGAGACTGCGTGCAGATAAAGCAAAAAGTGAGAAGCGTACAGGGATAGGACAACGAGAGAGAGAATGATAGCGATAGATAGAAGCGTGAGATAATTAGTAATTAGTAATGTTAGTAACTTAATCTAAATCCCTAATGTTAGTAGATTAGTAGGTTAGTACTATATACATCTAACTAATATATACAAAGTGTTTTAGAAAGAAAGAAGGAAGTAAACGAGATAAGAAACCAAGATAGAAAAACCGAAAAGTTGAATTTTCCGAAGTGCATGACAAAGACAAGGAGTGGATCTCGAACAACAAGGAACAATGACAGACGGGGAACAGAACGTGAATGAAACGTGAATGATGAATGATGCACGATGATATAAACAAAGTACAAAAACAAACCGAACAGATAATGAAAAACATAACAAATATAGACCTACCCATTACATAGGAGACACACAGGTGTCTTGCCTTGTGCAAATACAAACTTAAGGCCTAAATATACTTCACTTTAACTTTTGTGTTTACCATCACAAAAAGGCTGGTTAACATACTTGTTTTAGCCTGAGGCCAGGTGACTTTGCCTAATTTGGGGTCATGAACTTCTATACAGAATATTGACATCTTGATGTTTTTGTTTATTTCTATAAACACTTTTTACCCCATTTTGATGCTTCGGCCAGTTTTGGCCACAAAGGAGAATAGGCCTTTATGAACTAGCAGCTAGTATAAATAAGAGGGACACACTCTCTCTCTCTCTCTCTCTCTCTCTCTCACACACACACACACACACACACACACACACACACACACACACACACACACACACACACACTGCTCTCACCACAAACATAGACTATCCCAAATAGATGCAAATCTTTTTTCTTACTTTTATTTGAACTAAAGGCATGTTTATAAATATTGTAGCGATCCCAGGAGGGTTGCTCATTTAAATGTGCGTGCAGAGCATCATGGGAGCACACCGTTTTGTGTTTTTGTGTTCTCCCTGTGTTAACTGTTAAAATGTTCTAAAACCCTGTTATGTGTGTGCAATAGTTAAGTTGTGTTTGTGTTAGCTAGCTGGTCGCGGGCTGTTATATCTTACCTACCGCAACCAGAACGGCCAGTCTGTTTGGTGCCATGTGTAAAATGGACTGTTACTTCCTGATTGATTACAACATTTTTGGAAGGTGTTTTAATGGTCTCTTGTGTCCTTCTAAGAATGCGGTTGACCAGCAAAGGGTTCTTTTTGGGCATCTTCCTTAGTTGTGCGGTGTATGGAGCATGGATAATTATCGCTTCTTTTAATAAAGTGGCTACCCGCGTAGTCAGTTTTGCATTACTACTGGACTCAGACTCCTTTCTTGATACATCACCCAACGCACGCTCACTACACTGGTGTCAGGAGCGGGATGTATCGAGAAGAAGTAAGAGCCAAACGAAAGCGAAGCGGCCCAGTGAGGGAAGCACTGCTCCGATCCCCAGTCCCTCTCTAAGGTCACTGCTCGCTGGCTGGACGAGTTCTGGCTGGCCGATATCGACGACCCATGCATTATCGGCCTGGACTTGATGACACGATGGAATGCGTGCGTGGATGTCCCCCAAGCGGCGCTCCAGTTTGGAGACCAGGCCGTAGCCCTCCAGTCCGGCCGCAGTCAGAAGCAAGCTCACTGCCAGACCGTGGCCTCTCCCATCGCCACCCTGCCTGCACTGCCCGCCGCCGCTCCACAGCTACCGGCCCACAGCACCGCACTGCCCGCTGCCGCTCCACAGTCCTCGGCCCCTCTCGCCACACTGCCCCAGTGGCCCAGGCCTCCGTCCACCAACTGCACGGCACCACCATCGCCAACACCTGCCTCGTCTGCCCCGCCGACCAGTGAAACGGCTCAGGCTGCCCACGACTTTTGGCAACGCAGCAGCACCGGCCTGGGCCCCTCACAGCAGCAACAGCTGCAGCAGCTGCTCCAGGAGTACACCGACAGCTTCGCTGCCAGGGATGAGGACTGCAAGCACACCGAGCTGGTCCAACACAGCATAGACACTGGCTCTGCCCCATCCATTCGCTCACCCTCGCTAAGCGCCAGGCTGCTGAGGAGCAGATCTGGAACATGGTGTCCGACGGCCCGTGGGCTTGTAAAAAAAAAAGGACAACAGCTGGCGCTTCTGCGTGGACTACCGACGCCTGAATGCGGTCACCAGGAAGGACTCCTACCCGCTGCCGTGCATCGACGACGCGTTTGGACCACATCAGCGGTTCCAAATGGTTCAGCTCGCTCTATCTGCGCAGCAGCTACTGGCAAGTGGAGCTGGCTCCGGATGCCCGGCCCAAAACTGCCTTCACCATTGGGCAGGGCCGATGGAAATTCTGCATTATGCCATTCGGGCTTTGCAACGCGCCGGCCACCTTCGAGTGGCTGATGGCGCGGGTGTTGAACCACGTTCCCAAGCAGCACTGCATCATCCATCTGGACGACCTTCTCGTCCACGCTGGCGACTTCAAGGTGGCCCTTCGCCACCTGCGGGAAGTCTTTGCCGCCATCCGCCAAGCCGGGCTATGTCTGAACCCGAAGAAATGCCAGTTGTTCCAGAGGGAAACCGCATTCCTGGGGCACGTGGTGAGCGCCGATGGCGTGGCTAAGATCACTGCTGTCCATGACTGGCCGCCCCCACACCAATGTCAGCGACCTGCGAAGCTTCCTGGGCCTTGCCTCCTACTACTGCAGGTATGTGCAGGACTTCGCCACCATCGCCAGGCCGCTTCACACCCTGACTGACCGCGGCCAGCTGTATGTCTGGGATGACCCCTGCGCCCAAGCTTTCAATGCTCTCCAAACCGCCCTCATCATGGCTCCTATGCTGGCGTACCCCGACGCCAACCGGCCATTCATCCTGGACACGGATGCCAGCAACGTGGGCGTTGGCGCCATCCTGTCTCAGCCAAGTGACAGCGGAGAGCAGGTGATCGCATACTACAGCCGCGCTCTGAGCAAAACGGAGCAGAATTACTGTGTTACATGCTGGGAGCTCCTCGCCGTCATCACGGCTCTGCGGCACTTCCGGCCCTACCTGTGTAGCGGATGGGCTCACGTGAGCACCCGCTGCAGAGTGACGTGGATAAGAGTACGATTAGTTCCCGGAGTTGGGGACTTGAGTCTTTAGCTCGGCGAGCTTAATCGCTCTCTTGTCGCGTCGGAGATCCCCTCGGTTCGAAACTCGCTGCGGGCAGAACCAACACCGTCACATTGGTGCCGTTTTCCGGATAATACAACTGATGGCAATCGGTTGGGCTGTGGTTGCTGCCGCATGAGTTTCGAGGGGGAGAGTGTAATGGATGGGCTCACGTGAGCACCCGCTGAGAGTGACATGGATAAGAGTACGATTAGTTCCCGGAGTTGGGGACTTGAGTCTTTAGTTCGGCCAGCTTAATCGCTCTCTTGTCGCGTTGGAGATCCCCTCGGTTCGAAACTCGCTGCGGGCAGAACCAACACCGTCACACCTGCACGGTGCCAGATTCCTCGTGCGGACTGACCACGCTTCCCTCACCTGGCTCTTGAACTTCAAAAACCCAGAGGTGTAGCATTCCCAGCTAGAATGATGGTCACTCTCAAGAACTGATGGTTTATGCCGTTTTTTATTTATGCATTTTCTTCAAACACACCGTGCATTTTCCTTCATAAATGCACCATGCATTTTTCGTCATAAACACACAGTAAGAGCTAAACAAAGCAAAAGAAAAAATATGTTGTCCCAATTTGCACAACACAGTGTGAGGGTAGTTGGTGATTGGTGCCACTTGCAGAACCCCGGGGGATCAATAAGTTAGACTGTACTGCCCTACAGTCTAACCACTAGCTCTGAAGGTCAGAGAATTAGGGGAGAAATGAACAATAAGGAGGAAACAGAAATTATCACCCAACGGATGACTAAGTGTCACACAGACACAAACAAACGAACTGAGAAAACTCCGCAGAGTAGATAAGGTAAGGTTAGCAAAAACACCCGATAAACAAAATACCTTATGTAAAGAGATAAGTAACAAAACACGCGGTGGTAAAAATACCTCCACCGATTTACCCAATGGTAATGAAAAACGAACAACAAAACCAAAGACAACCGTGTGTCCGAAACAAACGAGAAAAGGCTAGTAGAGCCAAAAAGAACGGAAATGAAAACCCAAAACACAGTCGAACCGACTGCTCAAAAGAAACCAAACTGAAACTCCTAAAAGCGAGTGAGGTTCCTAAATTAGGTATCATATAGAGGTTCTTTCAATGCGAAGGTTTTGAAATAGAGAAAGTTTATTTTAACTACAGTAAGTTCTTTCGAGTTACATGTTTAAAAAGACACAACAAACCTTATCGGCTAGATCGTAACAGTGGCTTACGATTTCGCACTGAACGAAGCCAGGTGCGAGTTTAAATAGGGAGGTGATTAGTAAATGAGTCCACCTGTGCACCTCCCCCAAGGAAGGCGCAACACCGCCATCTGGCGGTGGTTCAGGGGAACAACCGTGACACACAGCTTATAAACAATATATATATTAAAATCTCAGTGTAGACAGCTCACTAATGAAGCATGATATTGTCAATAGTAGTCAACAATGAGCGGGTAACTGTTTACTATTGCCATTGCTTCGTAGAAGAAGGCTCGTAGAGAAGCGTCGTCTAGTCTACCAGAAGAGAGCGAGAGTGTGGAACTAAGAATACCCCTCACAGTCCTGATCTGCCGCTCCCATACGCCACCAACGTGACTTGAATAGGAGGCATTTGTATGGAAGTCACACTGTTTCTCTGCAAGAAACGCAACCAGCCGGTCCATGTCAGCTTTCTTGAGAGCTTCCTTCAGTTAGTTTTGGCTCCCACAAAGTTGCTTCCTTGGTCAGATTTAATCTGACGAACTGCACCACGTATAGCAATGAAGCAGAAGCAGGTGAAGAGAAGACCATATCGTTTGTACACCTTCCGTCCTTGTTTAATGAGAAATGGACCAAAACAGTCCATACCGCAGTATGTAAATGGTGGTGATGGATCTACACGCTCTGGAGGGAGGTCAGCCATCCTTTGCTCTTCTATGGGCCTCCTGAGCTTTCTGCAAGTCACACACTGGCGAATATGAGAAGCTACGGCCCGACCAATCCCTGGGATCCAGTAGCCATTCGACCTGATCTCATTTATGGTGAGGCCTTTGCCTTGATGTTTGACCTTTTCATGGTAGTGAGCGATTATCATTTTCGTGATGTGGTGTTCCTTGGGAATGATTGCAGGGTGTTTGACTGAGTTAGGAAGATTTGAGTCACAGAGTCTTCCTCCCACCTTGAGCACACCATCTTCGTCCAGGAAGGCATTGAGGCGGTACAACTCATTACGGAGTGGCAGCTGAGTTCCTTTCCTTAGTAGCTTTAGATCTTCTTGATACACCTGCCCTTGCGCGTCTTTGATTATGACATGCTCTGCGTTCTCCCATTCCATTACCGTGGAGAGACCATTTGATCTGTCTTTGCTGATTCGTCGAAGAATACGTGCGACAGCTTGAGTAGCCCGAGACCAAGACGAGAGGTTAGACAGGCGATCTGCAAGGTTAACTTGCTCTGTAGTTCTCGTGTTTAGTGTCTGAGCCCTAACTTCTGGGTCTCCTATTGGCAGCTCTGGGACCACGTCTTCTGGGAGGAATAGTTCCCTTTTCCATAAAAACATGGGTCCTGTGAACCAATCAGATGACAGTAGTTTGTTGACAGTTAGGCCTCTGGAAGCGTGATCTGCAGGGTTTTCGTCAGTCGGGACGTATCTCCACTGCTGAGGAGTTGTGCTGAGATGTATCTTCTGTACCCGGTTGGCAACGAATGTGTGGAATCGTCGTGCCTCGTTGTTAATGTACCCTAGAACTATTTTGGAGTTGGTCCAGAAAAACTCTTCCAAGTCAGCATATCCAAGCTCCTCTTTGAGCACATTGCTTGTTTTTACTAAGACAACTGCAGCTGTTAGTTGTAATCTGGGAATGGTTGTGACCTTCGTGGGAGAGACACGTGAAGAAAAATAGTCACGGCCACTATGAAATGCCCTTACTGTTTAAGGAGAGACCCAACCTACCGGACAATGGCGAGTTGTTTGTTGTCCGGTAGGTTGGGTCTCTCCTTAAACGGTAAGGGCATTTCAAAGTGGCCGTGACTATTTTTCTTTATATCGTCATTCAGTGTGTTCAGGAAAAGGATGTCATCCTGAGACACTGTCTTTCCATCTTCACAGGCATCCTTGAAGTCGGACTCCAGAATGCGTATAGCATCCGCAGGGGTTACTGGGGGAGCTCTTTAACAGCAACCCGGTGACACAGACTTGAGACGCTTGGTGAGTCAAGGCATGGTGATAAGCGCCCCATAATGCTCCATCCTAAGTCAGTTTGAACTGCGTAGGGTTCATCATTTCCTCCTAATATTACTTGTCTTGGTGCCATTGCCCTTGAACAGTTGTAGCCTATCAGAAGACCAACTTCACAATCCTTCAGTGGTGGAATCTCATCTACTACTGTGGAGAGATGATTCCATTGCTTGGCCATTTCACAGGTCGGAATGTGGGTGCGGTTTACTGGTATGCAATCCATGGTTTATGCAGGAGGGAGGTCAATGTGGATGGAGGAGCTGTAACCTCTCACACGAAGCCCTAAGACTCTTTCG
Source organism: Aldrovandia affinis (assembly GCA_029706075.1). NCBI lineage: Eukaryota > Metazoa > Chordata > Actinopteri > Notacanthiformes > Halosauridae > Aldrovandia > Aldrovandia affinis. The sequence continues at coordinate 1,456,329 of JAINUG010000215.1, forward strand.
CTCTTCACAATTGTGTCACATCCAATCATAGTGGTTAATCTCAGTTTCACTGGATGTGTGTCAATGAACATGGTATCACTTTGGGTGTCGAGCAGGGCATAGACTAGTTTTTCTGTTCCTGTGTCGTTCTTCAAGGACACCCACACTGGTACGATCATCGAAGTGTTGGTAGATTGTCCTTCTCCAGCTACACTGAGGGACATTGCAGTCGCTGGCGCTGCCTCTTCAACCTTACTTTGAGAAGGAGTTGCCAGAGGTGTAGGTTTCTCTTTCCTTACATAATTGTCATCGTGGAGACAAGTGGGATGTTTTCCTTTGCAGGTGTTGCAGGAATGGTGATGGCGACAGTCTTTGGCGTTATGACCAGGCTTCGTGCATCCAAAGCAGAGCTTGTTTTCTTTCACATATTTCCGTCGCTCCTCCAGAGACTTGGCCATGAATTTGGAACAGCCATGTAGCCGATGCTGATTGTCTTGACAGAAGATACACGGAGGCCTTGCACTTCCCTTAGCTGACCTTTCATTGTCACTGTCTGTTGCTGTTCGAGTGCTGAGAACACTTGTCTTGTTCCTCTTGGTGTCCCTAAGATTTCGTTTCTCAGTGCTGGATTCTGATGGATGGAGAGCATGGAAGGAAGTTATTGGATTGCAGGTCTCAGCTTCCATTGACATGAAGGTAGCAAAGTCTTGGAAGCTGGGGAACTCTTGGCTCTCATTCAAGGTTAGTGTCACTTTTCTGTTCCAGCGAGAAGTTGCCCAGTCAGGCAATTTTTGAACTAGCTTCTGGTTCTCTTCACAGTCATTTAATATTTGGAGACCCTTAACATGAGGCATAGCATCTTGGCAGGCATTCAAGAAATCTGAAAAGTCTCTGAGTCCTACAGCATCCTTTGGTTGAACCTTTTGCGAACTTGCAAGCCTGTCTCTAAATGCTCTCTGTATGACGAATGGCTGGCTATATCGATGGTTGAGTTTGTTCCAAGCGTCTTTGTAGGCCTCTTCGTCATTCCTGTAGAAAGTTCCATCCAGGGTCTTACGAGCTGGGCCACCTACATACTTCTTCAGATAATAAAGCTTATCAGCTGAAGAGATGCCTTTTCTATCAATAAGTTACATAAATGAGGCTTTCCATTCAAGGAATTGGATAGGATGTGCGCTAACTATGATTGTTCTTACCTTGTATTATGCACATCTTGTAAGTCGCTCTGGATAAGAGCGTCTGCTAAATGCTTAAAATGTAAAAATGTTAAATGTAGGATCACCATTGAACACAGATGGCTCTGGCACTGGAAGTCTATTAAGGGCTATACTATCTTGGAAGGCCTGGGCTAGGGAAGACACATCTACCTGAGGTGAAGATGCTAAGACATTGGAGGGTCGTTGGATTGCAGCTGGAGATGCATAATGCAGATCTTCACCGCTGACGTTGGAGGGATGGACACTAGCTTCCTGTTTGTAGACCTCCAACCTGGCCTGAGCTGCCCTTACCTCTTTCTCTGCCTGTAGTCGTTCCAACTCACGTTTCTGAGCTTCAAAATCCCTCCTTTGCTGCTCTTCTAAATGTTGTATCCTTTCCTTTTGCTGCTCTTCTAAATGTTGTATCCTTTCCTTTGGAAGCTTCCCTTCCTCCAGCAACACTTCACATTCCACTTCCTTTGCTGCCAGATCTGCTGCTGCATCCGCACGTTTGGTTGCTATACATGGGGCAGAGGAGTGATGGCTGGAGTGAGCAACGGACTTGTGGCTCATTCTTGAGACAGTAGATCCATAAATGGAGCGAGCGTAGCTGCCGTCCAGTAACTCTCGGAGACGACGTTTTACCTGTTCTGCATCAAACTCTCCATCGATGCCTGACAACCTTTCGTGGGCAATTTTGATAATATCTGCCGTAACTGCCTCACATGCATCGACACAACGCCTTAACCCGGTTGACGGTGTGGTGTGATCTCGGATTTCAAGACAGATGCTTGTTACATCATCTTTCCCTTTCTCCAGTGTGTCAATCAGAGATACTCGCTGGCTGTCTGTAATGTCTGACTTTAGCTGCTCTCTTGATTTGCAGACTTGAATCTTCCATTGTTCATACATGGAGATAAGCTTTCTTCCCCTTTTCTGTGCCTCTTCTCTTTGTAATTCAAGCATTTTGTATGTCAGATTCTTTAGAACAGAGTGCTGAATGCCTTGAGGTTCCTTGCTAACTTCCTGAAGTTGACATTGGAGGCTGTTCAGAGCTCGCTCTTTAATTTGAATTTATTTCTCTATACGATGTATCTCTGTTGTATCCATTTCATATTGGAGAATACCCTTAAGCTCTTGAATTTCATGCTGAAAGCTATTAATCTGCTTCTCTAACTCTCCTAATTCTAAAGGGGAGGTAACTGACTCTATCATTTTTACACATTGGCACATATGACAGCTTAACAGCAAAATATATACAATAGTGGTGTATCAACATTCAGTATAGGCTATATCAAAACCTTCAGTATAAATCAAAACCTTCAATTGAGTATATATTCAAACCATATTTTAACCAGATAACAATACACAGCAGCCCTTAATACCTTTGAAATGCACAAAATAACAATGGAAATGTATTAAATTGTTGTGTTCTTAAACCGTAGGTGTAGTTGTGTTCTTAAACCGTAGGTGTAGGCGTGAGCATTAATGTTCGCTGATGAAAAGGAATTTCTTCCATGGTAGTCTTAATTGATCAGTTCCCAACTTTGGGATAATACTCACAGTTCCACTGCATGTGATTGTCTAGTTGTGATTGTATCTGACCATCACACCAAATCCCTTAGCCCGCTGCCCGTGGAGATGCTAGAAGATGACCGTTGAAGCCCTTGTCTCGACGACCCAAGGTGAGGCGCAACACTGCTCGATAAAGGGTCCGATGTCAGCAGCAACACCGGACGTAGTAGCAATGTGGCACAGTGATCTTTTGTCGAGGACGCCGTTCAATGACGCAGCAGGGTGGCAGGATTGATGAGGTCAAGCTCTTACTGTAGCATTCCCAGCTAGAATGATGGTCACTCTCAAGAACTGATGGTTTATGCCGTTTTATTTATGCATTTTCTTCAAACACACCGTGCATTTTCCTTCATAAATGCACCGTGCATTTTTCGTCATAAACACACCGTAAGAGCTAAACAAAGCAAAATAAAAAATACGTTGTCCCAATTTGCACAACACAGCTTATAAACAATATATATATTAAAATCTCAGTGTAGACAGCTCACTAATGAAGCATGATATTACTCAATATTAGCTAATACAAACGAGAGAGCTAGTTAGGTTACAGATAACATTACACTGCTAACATCCGGAGGCTAGTTAAAACCAATTAGCTTAACACAAACATTCTTTGGTACACATTCAACCGAATTACAAACAATTCTCAAAATAGACCATAAGAACAAATACCTTGTCCGACGTCCAGCTAGGTGCTAGGATGAGTTTAAAGTAGCTTAGAAAACAAAATTTCCTTTTCTTTTCTCAATCGATTAGTTTTATGTCTTTCACCGTTATCAATTTTCCCTCCTCTTATGCAGGCTTCCCTACATGCCTTGCGCAATACAGATTTAACCATTGAAGGCTGTCGAAATAAAAGTCACGGCAGAAACCGTATTTTAAAACCCAAATACAGCATATTGAAACCCAAATACAAAGATCAGAAATACAAATTATACATCTGACATACTTTCTTTAAAGGGGGTCATTTACACAAGGGCCAGGTGGCCCGCTGGCTGCAAACGCTACAGGGGTACGACTTTGAACTGAGGCACCGCCCGGGGCAACAGCACGGCAACGTGGACGCCCTGTCGCGGCGGCCATGCGAAGCGGCTGGCTGCGAGCACTGCCCCCGACAGGAGGCCCGGGCCCAGTTGGCCCCGACGGTGGCCACTCTGCGAACCGTCGACGGGGAGGCCGGTTGCCTTCCCCTCTTCCCCGCCCAAGTCCAAGAGGCGCAGGAGCGCGACGCGGTGCTCACACGTGCAGAGTTGGCTGGCGGCCGGAAAGCGGCCGGAGTAGGCGGACGTGGCTGCCCTGGACACAGAAACAAGGGCTTACCACTCTCAGTGGGCTAGTCTTCAGGCGCGGGACGGTGTCCTCTATCGGCGGTGGCGGGCCCCGGGCCGAGGTGCCGACCTGTTGTAGCTGCTGGTGCCCTGCGCCCTCTGGACTCAAGTCCTGCAACTGGTGCACGGGGCCATGGGTGTGGGGCACTTCGGAAACAACAAGAACCTTCGCCGCCTCAGGGGGCGATTCTACTGGCCAGGCTGCCGACAGGACGTGGACGTATACATCAACTGCTGCATCTCCTGCACGACCCAGAAAGGGCCCATCTGGCGGCCGCACGCCCCTTTGCAGCAGAACTGGGTGGGGGCCCCGATGGAGTGAATCGGTGTGGACATCCTCGGCCCATTCCCCATCACTGACTCTGGCAACCGCTACGTCCTCGTGGCCATGGACTACTTCACAAAGTGGCCCGAGGCGTATGCGTACACTACGGCGGGGAGACTGGTCGAGGAGATGTTCTGCCGGTTCGGGGCCCCTGCCGAGTTACACAGCGACCAGAGGCAGAACTTCGAGTCCCGGGTCTTTAGTGAGGTGTGTAAGCGCCTGGGGGTGCACAAAACCAGGAATCCAAAACAGTATTCATTGGTTAAACATTGAAACATAATACAAGGGTTAAATATGTGTATGTGTACGCAAGACAGCTGCCACGCGTACCCTGCAAACCACTCTGCTTCACCCACTGGCTCACTGTACATGTTTTGACGTGTAATGAGCGGGGCCACCCCTCAAAGCAAGTCATCAAATGTCCTGGTGGACATACTGAAATACTGATGATGCTTTTCATCATCAATTTTTCTCATCGGTAGAATGAGAGAAACATACTCTCCGTCGTTATGCCAGGATACATTTAATGGTCTAATATACCATCTTGGCGGCACGGTGGTGCAGTGGATAGCACTGTCGCCTCACAGCAAGAAGGTCTCGGGTTCGAATCCAGGCCGGGGGCCTTTCTGTGTGGAGTTTGCATGTTCTCCCCATGTCCGCGTGGGTTTGCTCCGGGTACTCCGGTTTCTTCCCACAGTCCAAAGACATGCACGTTAGGCTAATTGGAGAGTCTAAATTGCCCGTAGGTATGAGTGTGTGAGTGAATGGTGTATGTAGTGCCCTGCGATGGATTGGCGACCTGTCCAGGGTGTATTCTTGCCTCTCGCCCCAATGCATGCTGGGATAGGCTCCAGCCCCCCCGCGACCCTAACTAGGAATAAGCGGCTGAAGATGAGATGAGATGAGATATATCATCTCCGTTGTTTCGTTTAGTTTAGTTTATTTGACATTTCACTTTTAAAAAAGGCAACACATAGTTACATCCCGATGTAGATGTTGGTGCTGCTGCCGCTGTTTCTGCCGGCTTCTCAAGATATACACTATCAGTCAAAACACCCCCATTTTCCAGTTTTTTTACTGAAATTTAAGCAGTTCAAGTCCAGTAAATAATCTGAAATGGTACAAAGGTAAGCGGTAAACTGCCATAGGTTTAAAAAAAAAGTTTAGGTTGACACCTCTGTTAACATCATTAAATTATCAGCCAAAAGTTTGTCCTACAGGGAATGGCCACTGTATGTTTATCCATGCATGGAAACTGTATATAAGATGTTGAATGTAATGTTGCTGGGTTTCAAATGGACTCTGCTGAACCCAGAAGTATGTTTCATACTTTGTATCGTATCTTCTGCTATTGCCATTGTTTAAAATAATTCTTTTTTAGCACATTCGGGAGTTGGAAGTCCTTTTTTTGCCCTTACAGCAGGTAATTACAAATCCAAATAATATTGCTCAGGTTGCAATTAGAAACGAGACTAACCTGTGAAATGCAAGTTTTAATGAAAGCATCATGCATTCCATATCCGAAACAAAAAAGGAAATTGCACTTAAGAAAACTTTAAATTCAGCCAGTACTAACACCATGTTCACAGAATTGTGTGTTAATATAGGAAGTGTTGTTGTGTAAAGGGGTGCACCTCACCTGGGGAAAGGAATCCAGTCGCACATGAAATAACTTTGGATATCATAAGGTTCTTGACAGGAGACAAGAAGGAAAGATGGCAAGACATCAAGAGGTATATGGAGAGAAAAAATTGCTTGACATTGATATCCCATGCAAGCATCACAAACAAGTAGTGGATCACTTGAGGCATTGTCATTCATAGGAGCAAGGGCATTGGTCGCTGCAGGTAGAGCAGGTGATGGGAGTGGATGGCACAGAAAGGGCTGAGCCTGTAAAGCAGGGATTTATAAACCCCAGTCCTGAAGGACTGCAGTGTTCACTGTTTTTCCCCCCAGCACTTAAGTGCTTAACTTAAGTCATTAATTGAGTCCACACACGCAGTCCATTGTTTCTAAGGCCTAAATTGGCTGCTGATTGAAAGGAAACCACAAAATCAAACACTGAGGCCTTCCAGGACTGGATTTTGATATCCCTTCTGTAAAGTTTAATCATCTGTCTTTCAGTCGGCTGAAAAAGTGAAACATCCTCCTGTGGTCTGACTTGTCTATGATGTTTCTGTCTTGCGGCAATTACAGCTGCCATAACAACACAACGCATTCACTTCATATGCTGTATGTTCCCAAATTGCGGTACTTATGATGTTGAGAGGGGGTACTTCAAATAAATCCTCTAATGGCAGATTTCACTAATTAACTTGAATTCTTTAAATTGATCAATGAACTGAACTTTTTCCTGTGTGTATAGTGTTCTCAGTTTTATAACATTGGCCTTTTTCCACATTCAGACAAAATGATGCAAAAAACATAGCTGACAAAAATGAGTTACTTTTACTCAAAAATGAGTGAATGATACAAACTAGACTCTCTGGCATCATTTAGACCATTCAATCATCCTATTACCATACAGCACATACCTTCACATGTTTGACTAATTTCCCATTTTAGGTTCCCAAATGAGCTCCTTTTAGCAGTGATGTATTTAGCCGTATGATAACATGTGAAACAGGCTATTAGTATATTAATTAATTACATAGATGGTAGGGCCAAAGGCTGACTTGGAGATGGACCTTCATCTTAACTTTCCTATCACATATGTTCTTCTTCTTCGTTTGGGTATATTCTTTTTCTGCTCCCCTAGGCTCGGGGCCGAGGGGCTATCCTTTTACCACCTCAAGCCTAGGGGGGGTTCACCCGGACTATATTTCGGGGCACACCTCCAGCAGCCATGTCACCGTGTCGTCGTCCAAAGCCGACAAACCATGGATCCCATTGGGTGCCCGATAAATCAGGCAATCCAGGATGACATGGTCTGCGGTTTGTTCCTCTGCGCCACACTCGCAGGCCGCACAGGAAGCCAAGCCCCATCTGTGCATCGATGAGGAGAAACGCCCGACACCAGTCCAGAGGCGGTTAAGCCTCACCCACGCCAGTCGGGGCAGGTCCACCCTGATGGGGGGAAAACCGATGTCTGGGATGAAGTCACGGAGTCTAGAGGTGTTTTTCTCAAGTCGAGGCACAAATGGGTGTCTCGACTTGAGGCGCCGGGGAGGCTCAGCTGTTAGAGTGAGCCTTTCATGAAGCAGATGGTTTGGCTCCATGGCCCGGCATGCGAGACGTGCTATGGCTCCCACGCGGCGAAGCCCAGCGGGCTAGATGCCTGCAAGGATGGAGAGGTTGTCCACAGGAGTGGGACGCAGGCATCCTGTCACAATGCGCAATGCTTCGTTGATAGGCGTATCGACGAGGCGGGTGTGGGCACTGCGACACCATACTGGCGCACAGTACTCACTAGTCGAGTAAACAAGGGCCAGGGCAGCCGTACGCAATGTTCTTGCCCCGGCGCCCCAGCCTGACCCGACTAGTCACCTCATCAATGCCACACGAGATGTTAGCTTCTTGCGCAGTGACGCGAGGTGTCGGCGAAACGTGAGCGACCTGTCCAGTGTTACGCCAAGGTACGTTGGCTCAGCGCAACATGGCAGGTGTATTCCGCCAATATTTACTCGGAGCTCACGTTTGGCCTCCTTGTTGTTGAGATGGAAGGCTGCCGACACCGTCTTTGCCTTGCTGAGCTTCAATCTCCATTTCTGGAGGTATGCCACTAGTGTCTTCATATCCTGACCCAATGTCCCCTCCAATGACTGCCAGTCTCCAGCAGAGTGCACCAACGCGAGGTCATCCGCATAGGCATACTTCCGCAAGACCGTGTCAGGCAAGTCATAGGTGTAGATGTTATAGAGGAGGGGGGCCAGGACCGATCCCTGGGGGATGCCATTCTTGAGGCGTTATAACCTATTTCGCTGTCCGCTACCGGTGGTGAGGGTGAAGCTGCGATTTCGGACAAGCTCCATGATCATTCTGACCATGTGCCTGTCCGGCAGCAGGCGGAGCAACTTGCAGGTGAGGCCGCGATGCCATACGGTGTCGTAGGCAGCCGTCAGATTGACAAAAATGGCTCCAGCCTTCTTTTTGGCCGAAAAGCTGTCCTCGATGTCTTGGGTCAACAAAGTGACTTGGTCTACGGTCGATCTCCCGCGTCGGAACCCGGCCTGCTCCCCGGTCGACGATCGGTTCGACGCGAGCGTAGATAAGACGCTCAAGGACCTTGAAGGGGATGCAGAGCAAAGAGATGGGACAGTAGCTCTTAGGGTCCCCTTCAGGCTTATTCGGCTTTGGGATCACGACAACTAGGGCTCTTCTCCAGATTTTGGGGATCTTCAGTTGGCGCAAGCAGGAAGAGAGGAAAGCTCTTAACCAGGACTTCAGACCAGGTGCAGCATGGAGTATAAGCTCCGGGCAAATGGAGTTAGGGCCCGGAGCTTTTCCTGGCTTTATGTGCTGGAGGGCAGTAGCGAACTCCTCCGGTGTGAATTCGCCGGAGATGTTGTTGCTACTAGGTGTTGGGGCCCTCCAGAGGTCAGACACTTCTTTTGCCACGAGTCGTGATGACTCGCGGTCTTTACCCTCGTATACCCCATTTTTCACAAATTGTGATGCGATTTTATTTGCAGAAATGGGGCAGTGATGAGGGGAGTGTCTTGACCTGCCAGTGAGGTTGTTCAGGATACTCCATGCGATGGTATTGACAGCCTCCTCCCAGCACTCTTGTCTCCTCCGACCGAGTCTTGACAACAGGGCTGTAGCAGGTTCCTGCAGGAGCCCGGAGGAAGGCACCAGTCGGCCCAATTATTTTATGGTTAATTAACACCTGCCTCAGCTCTGGATGTGTCCCGGCTGCCTTCAAGCACGCTGTGGTGCAGCCATTGATCAAAAAGAAAAATCTCGACCACTCTGTTCTTTCCAATTTCAGGCCCATTTCTCAATGACCTTTTCTGTCCAAAGTCCTTGAGCGAGTAGTGTATGTCCAGTTACAATCCTTCCTTGCTATCAATGACATCCATGAGAAATTCCAGTCTGGTTTTAAAACATCTCACAGCACTGAAACGGCACTCCTGAGAGTCCAAAATGATTTGCTTCTGGCCGCTGACTCAGGTAGTCCTGTGATCCTGGTGCTCCTAGACCTCACAGCTGCCTTCGATACGGTGGATCACAGGATCCTACTGTCACGGCTAGAGCAGTACGTGGGAATCTCAGGTGTAGCCTTAAGTTGGTTCCAGTCCTACCTAACCGACCGGAGTTTCTCTGTGCAGCTAGGAGACTTCCTCTCTTCCGTGGCCCCCCTTACCTGTGGGGTTCCTCAAGGGTCAATCCTAGGTCCCATCCTCTACATCCTCTATGTACAGTAGATGTACATGCTACCTTTAGGTGAAATCCTGGCCAAACACAACATATCCTTCCACTGTTTCGCAGATGATGTTCAGATCTATCTACCTCTTAAGGCCACAGGACAGGTTGCACTTCAGCCATTGCTTGATTGTCTCACCAACACCAAAGCATGGATGAGTGCTAACTTCCTCAATCTTAACGAGAGCAAGACCGAGATCATCATTTTTGGCGATACCTCTCCAGTCCCGTTTGCCAATGCTCTAGGTCCTCTGGGCTCTAACATCCGGTCCTCCGTTAGAAATCTCGGAGTGATCTTTGATAGTGCCTTTAAATTCACCAAACAGGTCTGCTCAGTGGTTAGGAACAGCTTCTTCCATCTCAGAATCCTAGCAAAGACTAAGGCCTATCTCTCCCAGAGCGACCTGGAGCGAGTGATCCACGCCTTCATTACAACTCGGCTGGATTACTGCAATGCTCTTTATGTTGGCATTGACCAGGCATCACTATGCCGCCTGCAGCTTGTCCAAAATGCGGCTGCCCGACTCCTTACCAGTACAAAAAAGCGCGAGCACATCACCCCAGTCCTGGCCTCACTCCACTGGCTCCCCGTCCATCACCGCATTGATTTTAAACTACTTTTAACTGTTTTTAAATCCCTAAATGGCCTGGCCCCACAGTACCTGGCCGAGCTCCTGCGTCACCACACCCCATCCAGAGCCCTAAGGTCAGCCGACCAACTGCTGCTGGAGGTACCCAGGTCTAGGCTCAAAACCAAAGGGGACAGAGCCTTTTCCATAGCCGCCCCTAAACTGTGGAATAGCCTCCCCCTCCACATCAGATCAGCCCCGACCCTGGAGGCCTTTAAGTCCCGGCTAAAGACTCATCTCTTTTCACTGGCCTTTGACCAGAGCTGAGCCTGCCTCCTAGGTCGCTACTTTTAGTCCCTTTATGTTTTATTTTTGTAACCTGCTGCACTTTCTTTTCTTTTCTTTTATCTTTATTTGTATTTTTATCTGAACCCTTGCACTTATTTGGCATTTGCACTATTATAGTATATGTACTGTATATGTATATATATATATATTTTTTGCTCTATGTTTTTTAACTGTGAAGCACAGTCTCCAAAAAACTGTTGTAAAGTGCTATATAAATAAAGTTGAGTTGAGTTGAGTAGAGATTCTCGCACTCCGCATCCCAGCATGGTTTGTAGCTGTTGCGACGTCCACGTGGGATGGATTTTTTGGCCGCTTTCACTAGCACACTGCAGAAGTCCTGGTATGCCTGATCCACGCTGTTGGTATTAGGTGATGGAAGATGCCTCGTGGATTTGTTGGTGAGGAGGCGGAAGCATTTCCAGTTGGCCTTTCGGAAATTCCATCGCTTCACCGGCTCACTCGGGACAATGTCCACAAGTTTGGGTACAGTTATCAGCGATGGTCAATGTTGGGACTGTGGGAAATTTCCGAGCACACGCCTGTCAGGGAGCTGAGGGAGCCAGGTCTGGATTAATCCCAGTATTCCAGCGACCGGAGAGAAAGCTGGCTGGACCCTTGGGATCGTGTAACAAGGTCAGGCAGTTGTTGGCTGCCCAGGCAGCCAGGTTCTCTCCATCGGGTGTGTTCGTGTTGTGCCCCCAGTCTTCATGCTGACAATTGAAGTCGCCAATATAAAGACAGGGGTGAGGGAACACCAGGACAGACGCTGGCGTGAATCGCGAGTGAGGAGGCTTTTAGACGTTTACGATTTTTAAACCGGCAACGTCCACGCACAACCACTCAATCTCAGAGTCAGCTGGTGATTAGTCGGTGAGAGTCCAGCTCAACCTTTTGTGGATAAACGTGGCAAGGCCATGCTTCCTGCTCAGGATAGACCCAGCTAGTGCAAAATTCGGTAGCACTAGCTTGTCTGCTGAGACGCAGTGGGTTTCCTGGAGGAGGATTATGAGGGCCTTGAAGGTATAGGCCAGCTGTTCGATGACACTGATCTTACTGGTGGTGAGCCCTTCGGTGTTCAGCTGCAGTATTCTGGGTTGGAGGCCAGTGGAGCAAGCCCCACCGGCTCTCCTCCCCGACTGCTGCCGAGCACCAGCCCGGGTGAGGGCCCTTAATTGGCAAACTCTGTTTCTCTTATCGGTTGAGGTCATAAGTTATTGACAGGAGGCACCACGAGAAGGTGTTTGCCATGCCTCCCATCACATATATTGCAATGATAAAAGTAACTGGGATTATCAACAGAGGCAGCAAACTAACTGAGGGCAGTGGGCAGCTAAACGATAGGTGACTGAGCATGGAGCAAATTTTTAGACTATCCGTTATCATATTTGATATTTCTGATTTAGCATTTTAATGAATAATGTACTATAGAATTTATGAATATGAATGTAATAAATTATAATATTGAAACTGAAATATCACTGGACTCTAACACAGCAGATTTTTGATTAACAATATAGCCAATGGTGCTTATATAAATATGACTTAACCTTTTATGCCGTTTAAAGCTATGCCATATACATATTCAGACATAGCAGCATTTGTGAGCATTTAAAAAAATATATTGACATTAGCTGCCTAACTGTATAACTTCTCCTCAGACAATCAAAATACTGAATGTTAGGCAATGCAACATTCCCATCACAAACATGTGTGCGTATGCAAGGGAAATCTTAAATATTTCACAATGGGTACGTTCATGTTTTTAATGTTGAATCCCACACTTGCTGTGAAAATGTCCATACGTACACTTTACTATAGCATTAATATTTCTAAATGTATCTGTTTGATAAATAAGGCCCAATGTCTGCCCAATAAGCAAATGGAAAAAAATGTCAAATTTCATGGCTGGTTAATGAGGGAGAGATATTATAACTAATATTACATCCTTGTAACCATGTGACCACATCCTATAACTGGGAAAAATTGTTACAAAAATAAAACACTCATAAGTCTTTATTCAATATATTTATTTTCAGTGCACTTTTAACTTCATTATCATACATCATTCCAGTCTGTTTCACTGGCCTGGTTTAGTACAGTTCCATACAGAAAGTAGAAACAGTTACGTTTCAACTTTTTCAAAACAGTTTTTTTGTGTGTGTATGTGTGAGTGTGTGTGTTTGTGTAGTCATATTTACACATACACACATTAATACAATTATCAGATTTAGATAAAACAGTGAAATATAAAACAAAAACATTCAAAATATTAAAAAACTCTTCCAATCCAGATTCCATCTTAACAATGTGATGCATTTTTATAAATATTCAGAATATGCATTTATGTTATTGTAAAAGTGGATAATTCAGAATCTTGTACATTCTTGGACATATGTATAATAGCTAGTATAGAGGTTAATTCAGCTACATGTATACAGTTGTTTATCTAAGGAGTGTTTCAATTTATTTTTCAATATTGTGCCAGACTACTTCCATTTCCTTAATTAATTTGTTTCCTTGTATCAAACCTGAAAAACTTAGTTTTCAGATATGGCTGTACATATCTGAACAGTCTCTTTTGTGTGTCTGTAAAATCTCTATTTTGTATTTATACTGTACCTCTTATTCAGACACAACTTCAAAAGATAATGTATACACAGCATTAAAAAAAAGAACCACTACTTACTCATTTATGTTTTTAGAAAAACAATGTATAGAGATTTAGGATATTGACAGAATATTTTCACCACAGAAGGTGAGTGACAGAGAACTGAGCAAGCTTGAACATACTAATAGTATGTGCATATTACTGTTGATAATATGAGAATATTTATTCATTTCAGTTTTTTCTTTTCATCACCTGAGCCCAATAACCTCCCTGACTGATACGATGTACTGCTTATTCAACAGTCCATGTACATATTATCGTCTGTCATGAGCGATCAATTATGGTATGGCAAAAACATTTAGGAAATATCCAACATCCTTGTACTTTTTCTAAAAGCATACACGAGAGTGAAATCTTTTTCATGCTCAGTATATTAATTGTACAATTTTCCAACAGGAATCCAGGAATCCAATAACACACTTGTACCACTTTACCACACCTGTAAAGTTTATCCTTTGGAATCTATAGATTGCTTCATCAACCGCATCCATATACTGTGTATATCTCCACCAGGTCACTACAGATATTTAAGTTATTGTAATGAATAAATAAGAAGGCAGAATCGAGGTGGAAACCCTTCCATTAATCATAAACCACATGGCAATTTATGGTTTTTGAGATTAATTAGAATAATCTGACTACGATTGAGAGAATAAGGACAGAAACATTTTCTGTTGGATACACCATAACATTGATAAAACACATCTTGCAATGGCACTGTGTCTGTCACTTTTGCATCACGTTTCAACACTTACTGCTGATGAGAATTTTCCTATTCCAAAAATATATTTTATGGTCATTTTAATCCAAAACAATGGTGCTTTACATTATAATACTATTTTGGCTGAATGATGAAATTCAGCCAACCTGTAGAAACACCACTGGAAATACTCACACAGCTATTTGCCACCTTTACAATATTACTTGTGCGAAATGTTTTATTACTCTACTACAAATAGTTTTGATGTACCATCACACAACACAAGAAGTTCCAGGAATGAAAATACACTTAAAATTGCTATTATAATTTAAGATAAATGTTTTACTGGAGCCTGAACTTCATTTTAAGCTTGATGTTACAAGAATAAGTATATATATAGCAACATCAAGCTTTCTTACAGCTACATTTCTGTGAGCACAGTTCATTTATGTAAAACAACTTTTAACTTAAAACCAGAATACAATTAATCATACCATATGAAGAACTGAGATGTATGTACAAAGATCCTAAGAGTAGGAGTGCTGATCTATGATCAGTTTAGCCTTTTAGCTCATAATGGATATGGTTAGGATATGGACAGGGGAAACCTGATCCTAGATCAGCACTCCTACTCTTAGAATCTTTGTACATTCGGCCCCTGGTCTACTTTGGAGAATGTCACAGTGTTGTTACAGTATCTGTAAGTCACACAATATTTGAAGGGCTTCCACCTCAATACAAAAGGCCTAATAAAAACCTATCCTAAAATATTGTATTTTAATACCCCAAATGCTACTGTAACCTTTTTCATCAAACTTCCTGTATTAATAAATATCTGTTATTTGCTTGCCTTTGTACACATACTGTATCCTCTTTAAACAAATAACTATTCAAAAATCACATACTGAATACACATTTGAGAATCAGGAAATCAATATTTTCATGTTACCTGAACACATAATACTTTGGGGTCCTGCTCTATTTAATGCAATGCAATACCAAATGTTGATACTGTGTCAGACAAAAATGTTTTCACAGGACTGCTGACATTTGTAAGCTATTCATCAGTCAACGAGTCTCAACAGGTTTTGTTCAGTGTAATGGGGTTTTTAACTTTTTCAAGTGGTCACTGTGTTACATTGTATATTATATTATCGGATTCATTTTTTTCAAAACATCACTATCAGAAACGCAGTTATGGTTGCTCTGGTGTAAATGGTTTCTTATCCTTCAGATTTGTTTTGTGGTCAGCCGATGTTAGGTGTCGAGATTAATATACTGGTGAAAATGTACAAGTAATATACAAGTTAATTAAGCTCTTTATTTAATTAAAAACCTTGATATAAAATCCCAGGGCTGCCAAACCATGTGAACTATGCCATTGAATAGACAAATACTCTCAAAGTTTATCTTTGTTGACATTTGGAGTCTGAAGGGAAAATCCAATTTTTGGGGGGATCCTATCAAAAGAATCAGGCCGTCAGCCTTTATAGTGTGAACAAATCTCACTGCTTTAAATACTATCACTATCCATAAAACTCCCAACCTTTCACCTTTCATATGTGATATTTCCAAGACTTCTGCTTTGCTGGACTTGCTGAAGTTAGTTAGCAACTCTCCTCATCATGACTATCATTCCTCACACTTTTCCTTTTAACAGATCAGGAAGAAAATATTTTTTACATCTCAAATTATAATAGGAACATCTGATGAGACAGCTAAGAAGCAGACAAATTAATTCACCCTCTCACTCTGTGACTGATGGAAATACAATGAAAATGTTCAATAACTCAGGGCCCGTATTCACAAAGCATTTTATCTTACCACTAGGAGTATTTCTAAATTGCACTAAAACCTTTTAGTTAGGAGTCCCACCTTAAAACCTATTCACAAAGCTGCAAAGACAAACTCATACTAAGGAATTCCTAGAATTTTCAAGCTAAGAGTGAGGGCGGGGTTGACGTCGTTGCTAAGGATGACGTTGTTTCTCATGAACGAGCTTACTCAGAATGCCCACAGCGATTGGCTGATATAGGGGATGGGTCTCTGCCCGTGTACGGATCAACCCCCACGGTTCGGCATGCATATGATCCGCGGATTAATAGCTCAATTGAACCATCATAGAGAAATACAAATACAGCCGCTGTTTTAAAGTAACAATTCCCTAAATCTCGATGCAGAGTTACAGTGAAGAGATAGACAACCATATATGTTTTGGTTTGCTTTGTTTTTCATATTAAATGCCTTTCTGGGAGGCATGTTTTTAGAAACGCGACCGAATTAAATAGAATTTAAACATTAGCTATCTTTAAATTTTTTATTAAAGTAATTCAGGCATAAGACCACCCTAGTTAAATCGCCTAAGGCGTACTCAATCTACAAATTTCTTTTGTGAAATTTTCGAATAAAGATTTAGTGAAATAACTTAAATTGAAAAACTGAAATGATCATTCATTCAATTCCTTGAGAATAGTTCCTGGCAATTTTTGGTGGAAACACGCCTTTGGTCCCCGTTATTATTATTTTTGCTGATCGAAAAATGATCCGATGCACCCTATTATATTCTAATAAAGATTCTAAAATACAAATGTAGGCTACGTGTCACTGATTTAATATGAAACCAAGAATACTGACTAGTCAATTGGTTACATGTCTGCATCTAAAGAACAATCAGTGGGTATCTATATATAATATATATAATATTATATATATAATACCCTCGCGATTGAGGCGGTACCTTTTTATGAGCTCTGTATCATTCAATATCTCCAGTGTTGACGCGATTGTGACAACGATTGCCGGCAGCAGCAGATTTTCGGATCACCGTGAGTAGGTCTTTAGCGACTTAGAAGTCCTCTTGGCTGCTTCCAACTTCTCCTGGACTTAGGAGCTGTTTTTAGCTCTCAAACCCTTTGTGAAATACTCTTATCCCAAAAATGTAGGAGTCCTACATTTATGAGTGACACGCCCATTATTTTTCGGAGTTGCTCCTAAATTGCGGAGTTACGACCAACTTTTACCCTTAAAATGCTTTGTGAATACGGGCCCAGATGTATACCCATATCTCCAAGGCAACAAAGCAGGACTTTCCTACTATCACAAATCAAATAATTTATCTCGCTAGCTAGCAAGGTGTCACTGTACCAGGAAAGTATGGCACCCATGCAGCTCACTGCAAACTAGTGGAAAGATTTAATGTGTACCAGGTTATTTTAATTTTTTCATAATCCAAATAGAATATTTAAAATAGCTAAATCATAACATTCTTGACGTATAATCCACTTAGCAAACTAGTTAACATATTATTTGATTGATGTATAAACAATAAAAATGTTAGTTAGTTAATTTTTGTTATGGTAGCTACATCATTGTGCGTGGTTTGTTGTGTTATTTCAATAAGACACAATACATTTTTCCTAAAATGTTCCAATCCAAAACATACCATAAGCCTCTACATACCTGCAAAACTTTGTGCACTTTTACAAACTCCTGTAATATACATATCTATTTTTGTAAAGGGACAGAAGGGTGCCTATGTATCATTGGTGTTTTGGCCCAAAATAATAACATATAATCCTGAGGAAATGTCTGAATTTAATTCTGACAACCTGAAAATGTTGCTGATTTCCAGATTTCCAAATATGTGATGTACATTTTTGTATAATATTGTATATACTGATTATATTTTTGATATGTGATTTGTATTAAAGGGAATACAGCATGTATAATGTGGTAAAAATTGAATGAAAATGAGTACGGACATGTTCAAGCCATTTCTGTACTTTTTCTTAAAGAAGTAAACAATTTGAAATTTTCAATACCTGATCTATTCAATAGACAAGGAGAAACATCTGAAGGGCAATGGCCTTTGGCTGCAGACTGACAAGTACAAATAACCCAGGCATGCTGACTTCAGGTTAAACCCACACTGTGTGAGAAAAGGGGGGAAATGACTGTAGGAGGAGTTGTTGAGTCCAATCATTGAATGACCATATCACTGGCCTCAATTATCACACTCATAACCTTATGGTACTATGAGCCTGAACAGGTTGACACTCTGAGAGAAGTCCGCCCAACTTCCGGGTATGTGCTTGGCTAATAAACGAACGGTCAGTTACATCTTTTGGCAAATCATTATCTTGAGTTGGTGGGGCTCCAGACGCTCTGGACATATCTCGGGTGAAGATTACAATATCACACTTGACTTCAGAGGGTTTAATGGAATCCCAGAAATGGGGTTGAAATAAGCTGTGACAGTGTAAATGTACGGTCTGAATTCTGTCATCTTTTTTGATTCTATATTATCAGAATAAATGAATCAGTAGTCTTTAAAATTAATTGTTGAGTTTTCAGGATAGAATATTACATTTCTGGAGAGAGGCCCAAGCAAGCCCAAACTTGCTCTCCACATGACTTTTATATACATTCAAAACATTTGTATCATTTTTTTTAAATGAATAAAAATTGTGGTGCACAACACTGAGTTTTCTCAGATCTATTGTGGACACTGAAAGGAACACAAGACAAAGTATTTGCATTATCTTAAAGAATTCATACTTCTCACAATAGCACAATGACCAAAAAACGAACACACTGACAAAACAAGACGGGACAAATACACAAGCAGATATTTACAGCCTACCGGATCACTTAGAGTACCAACAGGAACATGCCTTCTGTACAAAAGGATATTGAAGCTATTTTTCAATATATAGGCAAACAATTAAGGTTAAGTGCATGCTCAAGAAAGAAAATGGGGCAGTAGGATAGTAAACATTATTCACCTGGCAAAGCAGTCATTTCAAATAAACAGTGAAGTGTGAAGGTAGGAGTGAGCGTTTAAAGTAAAACATTGGCAAAAACGAAAAAAATTGACACACGTAACAAATATCCCCAATCTTTAAAGATATTCAAATAAACTGTAGTCACATCCACTTTAAATATACTTTTGTACCATCCAAGAGAAGGTAGAAAGGGTAGGAACCTTACAGACACACATTGCATTTTGACATTTTCCTCTAAGGGAAAAGTTAGTGTAAATCCACTTTGGATTAAAATATAGGCATTGAAATAATTTTAGTTTTAGTTTTAGTTAAACTTTAATTCTAAAATTACATTTCATTACACAAATGTGCATTGTAAAAGCCTTGTTCTTCAAACATTGATATAATTATAAAAGTAACATCCTCCAAAAGCATACCGGCTTCGTGCTGGACAAAGGAGGTAGGGGAGAATATCAGTATTTTTTTTTTTTAACCCCCAAAAAATGTTTGGGAATATTTGTTACCAGTATATGATGTAAGAGATGGGAAAGAGTTGAAAATAAAAGAATCTGGTGTAATGATCCAGTTGAAATTAGATAAACATTTGGTAAGTAACTGGAAGTTGCCTACATCAACAAGCATTATGCTACCATGAAAATATATAGCAGTGTCTTCAAAATCACAGTGAACAGTGACATGGAATGCTTTGTCAAATGGATAGGATGTCATTACATTTGGCACAACCAATCTCTGCCTTATTATAACTAATGTGGAGAATTTATTCATTTTTGAATATCACAAGTATAAGAGAAGCACACCAAGAACAATTCCCATATACTGTATAATTATGTAATTACGCACACCAAATATAAACACATATGTTTTAACAGTGTGCAAATCTTTAGACAAAACATTTCTATCCACTTGAGCTAGCCAAGGTCAGAAGGTTATGGTGGCGAGTCTACTCACTACCTTTTTGAATTGCTGTTGGAATGCTAACCATACAACATTCATGAGCAAATCATGCCATTTTCCATCAACAAATATATCCATTCATTGATACTGTATGAAGGCTGCCGCACTTGAAAGAGTCAACCCTCATCACAAGCAGAGCACATTGCAATCATTGACTTTGACAAAATTAAGTAGCAGCTTTTACCAACCCTGCAAAAAAAAATGCAGTTGTCTAGACAACACTTGATCAACAGTGTTTTTTGGATTTGCACTTTGAACACAGGGAAATGCATGGACAAAAGGGAGATTTTCATTCAAGAAGAAAGAGACCAAGAGACCTGACCAAGTAAATCCGAGGACACAGTCAAACAGATGGAACATATTCATCTCCTTAGTAAAGAACGAAAATGTAACAAAAAAAATAAGAAAAACTAAAATCAGTCAGGGTAATATAACACTGTGCATGCTGCTAACAGCACCCAACATCATTGGCACATGGCACTTTGAAAAGGTTGCTGGGTAACATTTGCACATGCCCAACCAGCATGGTCATAAACAATTAACACCTTGTAATGATAATGATAACAACAACAGAACACACCTTTAGGAATGCAATAAGGTAATAAAATAAAGGCCACATTTGTGTAGACTCTGGGGGAGACAAAAATAAACAACTTTTCCAGAGGTCAGATATCTGTATTATCAATCTATACAATACAATATTCTTGCATCCAGTTACAACAGTGACCAGAGACAGTTTGGCACATGTTAATAGTTAAGTAATATGAAAAAGCACAAATGCTGGACAACAAAGCATATCCAAAGTTTTCTCAGCAAATGTGTATGTCAGGAATACATTTCCATATCAACAGGATTAGTATTTGTTTTGTGGCATTCTTCTTCAAATGCCTGAAATCATCATCACTTCTGACAGTAAGCTATATTTTTACACAATTAACTAAAAAGTAAATAAATTATTTTATATATTTTTCTATGTAAATATTTTTTAGATTTGGGAAATTGAAGTAGTTATAATTTGATCTCAGTAAAAGACATCAGTGTGTTCCCAATCTTTTAAGACTACCTACACAACTAAGACAACAGCCTAAATTCAATCAAATGAGGGCATATGCAATTCAAATTTACAAGAATTTTAATCCAAGTTTAATCCAGATGCAATCTGGGAAAGAGTTTCCGTCCAACATTTTTTTCAACTGTCTCTCTGCTGTATGAATTAAATTAATGTAATATAACATTCCCAAGGAAAAGGGGAAATGAAGGAATATCATTAAACTTGATTTATTCTGCATTTTAGGGATACAGCAATTAACGAATGTAGTTGTTTCTCACTTTTGTCTTGAATATTTGTGGCATATATGTAGAAAATGTATTTATTCACAGGTCTGTCATTCATGAAATATCTTGCTCGTGGGTGCAAATTAAATCGATTAAATATGACTTCAATACACAACTCGATATGAAGTTGAAGGCACAACGTAGCAATTAAATCCCAAGCGCATTAAAAAACGTCAGTGCCTTTAAACCATGGTAAACAACATTACATTTGTAACAAATACAAAGAGTGTAGTTTAGCTGGCTCTGGAAAGTTGTATGAATGTTTTATATAAAGTTAACAACTGATTTCACAGACATGAAATGACCGTTGCTTTTCTAAATCACATCCAGCAATAATGCCATACACAATTCGTTAGGAACAGATTTATAAAGTGTAGTTTTCTTGCAAAACATTTTACAGTACAATCAAAATATTATATATAATTAATTTGTATAGTATAAATCATCTACTTAGCTTTCTTATTATTTGGCGGATATATTTTGTTTTTCAAAATAATGTTTATTATTATTCTTTTATATAGGCCTATGTATTTCATTCATTTATTTTTTTATTACATTTTCAGGGCGGTTGAAAATAATTTTGAAGGAGCAACAATCTATTTTTGACCAGCGTAATATTTTCCTAATGCTGTACAATGGAGATGTAAACATTAAGTTGGATATTGCATGCACTGCAACCCAAACAATGTGCAGCCTGCACAAACAAATTTATCATGAAAAGGCAAGTATTTGTTTGACTGCCTGACCAATCAGATGCAACCGCCGGTGCCAATAACTTGGTGAGTACAAATTTTCATTGGCTACAATTTCTTACTGCTGCTGCCATAGAGATAAGGTGCATTACATTAACTTTATTAAGATACTGGGCCGGATTAATCTGAGAAGGGTTCGTTTGATTTGATTGACTTGCATTTGTTATTAAACATTCAAAGCTCATTTGATTGAATTTAGTCAACAATCTTGGAGCCCTTACTATGCTTCAAAACCATTTCTGGCCTTCTGGTTCTATTGGAAATGTATTAATAGAAAACAGTTTGAATATATAACAAATTTTGGAAAGATATTCAGACTAGAGTATGAGCTTACTTTATGTCAGTGGGTGCGTAGATTTCACAAGGAATGACCCTACTGCAAGCATTGCATTTGGCTGTGGCCTACTGGTCATGACTAAGTTAATAGCAGCTGTAGGTATATGTACATCCCCCATTTCACCCACATGTGCAAACATGTTCTTAAGTATTTTTAAATTACTTTAATTTAAATTACTTTAATTTAAATTACTTTAATTTAAATTACGCATATTGAGGTTCTAATGTGTAGCTCTAAATCTACATGTAAAACACCATGAACACGAATGCAGTGGCTGCATCCCAGTGTTGCCAAACCAGAACTGCATTGTTCCAATTATTTACACGTAGCTACTTTCTTTCGGTTTGGCACCAGTATATGAATTTGTCAGTCTGTCTTAACCTTATCTTTACAACCTCGATCATAGTCACTTCCGTTCCTCTGCAGATTCTCCTTCATCGATCATCTTACCACCAATTTATTTCCCAAATTCTTTTGGCAAAACCTTCATAATCGAAGCCACCATGAACCTTTTTTTATCAAGAGCCTCAAATGAATGCCCCCAAAGTGAACGTGTCTTGTTTAGAATCCACATACCATAGAAGTGTGAAACAAACAGTCTGTACTGAGATCTTGGCTACTAATCTGAATTGTTAAATACAGGTAAAATGTTGCAACTGGTGAGTAATCAGAATGCAATTGGGAAAGAGGTGACTCTGACTGCTAGGTGTTCAGCTTTGTGCTGAGCTTGTTTGGCACAAAAATCCTTTGAAAAGGACGAAGGAATGAGGGTGGTGCAATAAGCTGCCGTATGAAGGCAAGATTACAGTGTAAAATTGATTCAGATGTCATTCAGATCTGTTCATCTCCACAATCATTATGACAAATAATAAAACAGTTGCTATTTATTTTCGCTGTTATTACCATCATCATCATCATCATCATCATCATCATTTAGAAGATGCCCAAATTATACTGTAGTTATGTCAAATTCAAACAAACCTCAAAACCCACCTACATAATTCGGATGCAAATTGATTCAGTATGATATGGTTGTGTTTTTGCAGACAACTGAATCATGTGCTTGAAATGACATCAAGAACCCCCCATCAAGAGGTATTTTCTTACACATTTCAGTTTCTAAAACTCATAAGAATGCATCTCTTAAAAAAGCAAGCCATTTCACACCACAATCTCAGCTATGCATTTGGAATTTCATGGGGTGATTTTTGTGAGGACCAGGTGTTGCGCTGAACTGCTCCAGAGAAGCTATGATGTGCAAACTCAATTTTAGCTCAAATTAACAAGTAATCATTTTGGGGAACTATCTGGGAAAAGAAGTGAACAAATTAAAAACCCTGTTAGCTCAATGCCATCTATCTTCACAGTTAACACTATATTATTACTTTTTGGATTGAATGCTTAGCCCTAAAATTCCAGACTCCCTAATGGCACACTGATACACCATACACACATACTTATTACAGCTGATTGATACACTGAATTGGCACTTTTGTACAAAATACATGTCTGGCTGACTGTCTTTCATCCCTTTCGAGAAGTGCTTCTCAATGGGCAGGTACTGAAATATGACCAAGAACAATGGGGGTGTCAAACAGAGGTCCCCGAAAACAGTCATCAATATTCCTGTCATAAGTACTGACCAAATCAAATCACTGGTTTTGATCAAATATCCAAAGGCCAAACATTTATTTTCAGAAATCAAGCAGCTCTTCTTATATTCCACTCTTGCAATACAGTACCCACTTTTTCTGGAATCCCCAATGGTGCTACACTTTGGTATCCCTCGGATGCCTCCTGAACCTGCACAGGGAGTGTGGAAACTCCTCCTGTAATCTCCTCACTCAAGGGAAACCACACAGCGCACTACAGGAGAGCTAGTGCTGACTGGAGGCGAGGCACATCTCTCACTGACTCATGAGTAGTGAGTAGCTAGCAGGGAACAATTACGCCACAGTAACCAGAGGAACTCTGGCCGATGTAAGCCCATCCTACCCTGGGAGGATGTCCCACTGTTGCAGACTCTCAGTCATAGTTGGCAAATGACATCACCCAGACTTAGAAATGTCTATAGGGTACATCCTGCACTTGTGGTGAATGCCTTTACCGACTGTGCAACTCAGATTATTTTTTAAAAATATGAAGTAACCATCAGGGGCCTATTTTCAGTACCACATGTTGTAGGGCCAGAGATAAAGTGCTGCACCAACAGCACAGGAAATTTAATATGTGCCGGACGTGGTTGCAAACATTCCTTTCGAGGAAATGTTATGGTTGCCCTAGTTGGAAAATGGGCTTGCACGTCTCACTTTCACTACACCTTCAACTCATAAGAGTGTTTACCGCATATGCCAGAACATGGCAAAACAAAAATTGATTTGCAAACACCTCCACCTAGGCTAGTCAATTATGCCTTGTGTTTGACAGCTGTGTTGCATTGCCAAAACAGGGCCCTGTGTGTTTGAAACTTAAACTGTCCAGACACTATTGTAGTCGATGGGACAACTGTACTCAATGATCATGTTCATAAATCTAGCAACTGACCATACAACATTCAACAGTAACACCCGCAAAGATATCACAAAACAGAACATACCGGCAGAGGCTACATCTATGGAGATGCTTATGAATTCATTATTTGAATTTAAACTTTTTATAAGATATAGTTATGAAGGGCAGTTTGTGGTGCAAAATTACAGACACATTAGTAAACTTGTGTCATTAACTTAGTGTATGTTTGTATTTTGTTTTGGAAAGAGGTAGAACAGTTAGGTATTTGTCTTGTTAGACATATCATTGTGTGCAGACCCACACACGTTAGAGTTTGGAAAGGTTTTACAGCCTAAATCAACAGGACTGGGTGGTTTGTCTGTACTAAAGAATATTTATGATCATGAAAATAACCGCAAGGTAATGGAATTGTTGCATTCAATGATAACAGCATAAACAAGAAAAAATCAACAAGTGCACATATTTCCAAGTAGCAAAGACAATAACGGTTAACGTCTAGCTACTTGATCAAGGGTTCATTCTTTTAACTTCTCATTTATTTAGCTGATTCTGATCCAGGGGAGG
The DNA here is from genome assembly GCA_029706075.1 of Aldrovandia affinis. Lineage (NCBI taxonomy): Eukaryota > Metazoa > Chordata > Actinopteri > Notacanthiformes > Halosauridae > Aldrovandia > Aldrovandia affinis. The sequence continues at coordinate 1,481,618 of JAINUG010000215.1, forward strand.
AGTCCAGAAGGGAAGGGATGGAAGGCAAAAACCAGCTATGCTGCTCAGCAGCTGCAGTCTGGACAGGGCTTTCACCTCACAGTGATATTAAATATGTCCCACTCTTCAGGACCATTTCCAATATCACAGAAACACTGTACCATACCTCACACATAGTTAACAGACCCCTGATTTAGTACCATCATTACACCCCCTGGATGAGGGCATCTGCTAAGTGACTTAATGATGACAAATCACAATAATAATGTGTGAATAATGAATATTTGTGGAAACCAGCTTGCAATAGACTCTTTCAACTTAAATGTGTTACAAATCTAGACCTGTGCATCCATGAGAAACTGTGATTGAAATGTTCTGCGGTGACATCAGACACCACTGTCCTTCGAGGACCATTTTCATTGGCTCAAATGAGCTCCAGCATTAAAAAAAAGTCTTCCTTCTGCATCTACATTGGCAATGCAATTTACACTTACTCTTAATTTACTCTACTGTCGAAATTGAGTTTTTACTGATTCCCCCCAAAAAATGCATTGTGGTGGCTCCTTAATCAAAAGGGATAACAAGCTCAAGAAATAGTTCCACATGTATTTCCAATTTTTCTACATGTATTTATGCATACGTTTTTATTTCTCGTCAATTATAAACCTTTTAAATGAAAGCCTCTAAGTGCCTTATAATGAGCAGCTGATTTTGGCGCCCACCCCTGCCTCAATTTCCTACTGGCAATAGTCAGATTCTAAAAGACAGAGTAAGATGAATTTAGATGTAATCAAATGTAGGTTTGTGAGGGTCCATAAAGGGTGTCAGTCTGCCTTTATTGGACTGTAAAACTATAAACAATTACGTAAAAAGTAAAAGTTTATGAAAACTTGGCCCTTTTTTAATGAATAAATCCTTCTCGTAGTAAAACAAAGTAGACTTAAAATAATGAACCTAAATTTAAAAAACTAAGTAATGAAATTTAAAAAGTTGAATATGCTTGGAGGAAGAGGAAATGAGGATCCTACAGATGGTGTGATGCTCAGAGCCTGAAGGATGGTCACACACACGCACACGCACACGCACACGCACACACACACATGCACACACACACACACACACAGTGTAGGATGCCACTATTCCAACTCCAAACCAAACTGCAAACAGGGCCAAGGCTTTGCCAAAAGTGGTCAACACATGGCAAAAAAAATTAAAGCAAACTTTCAAGAGGTCTTTATACATTATTTGAATAATTGAGGAATTATATTAGAATTTTGTTATCTCCTTTCAAGTTAAGCGTTTCAGCCTGCCTTGTCCATCAAGACAGCCACTGCCTGTCAGTGCAAAGGGAAAGAAGGGAGGGGGTGAAAGAGCGAGGGGCACAGTCTGCCTTCCTCCTGTACCCCTCAATATCTTTTTTCTTCCCTACCTCTCTTCGCTCTCTCCTGCTCTCTGCTCACCCTCACAGCGGCAGGTCCGTGCTGTTGTGACGTGTTTTCCGTGAGGTGCCATCGTCCCGAGGCAGAGCCTTCTGCAGGTTGGACATGGCGGCTGTCTTCTTCAGATCGATGACGGCATAGAACTCGCTGCGGCGGGTTGAGGGGGGGCAGGCAGAGGGGGGAGGGGGCTGGTGCTGCGCTGGCTGAGGAGGAGGCTCCCCACCCCCCATGACCTCGCGCTCGGGCTCTCCGTCCAGGTCCACCTGTATGTAGTTAAGCTGCCGTGACTGAGGCAGGTGCGCGTGCTCGCAGCCTACCGCCACCCCCGAGCCTCTGCCCGTTCCCCGGCGGAAATCGAAGCTGAAGACCCCTCCCGCTCCCGCTGCTGGGCACTGCTGCCTGCGAGGGGGGCAAGCCGGACGGCGGGGGCCCAGCTGCATCCTCTCCGTGTTGACATAGTTCCGCAGGGTGTCGCCATGGTGACCGTCCCCGTCCTGGTGGTAGCCGTTGGGCGTGCCGGGCCCCTCGGAGAACTCGTACTCGTCGTAGTCCTCCTCCTCGTACTCTTCGTCCTCGTCCTGCTCCTCGTCTTCCTCCTCCTCCTCCTGCTCCTCCTCCCGCTGCAGGGCGCGGTACTCCCACACGGGAGGCAGGGAGGGCAGGTTCTCGTAGTTCAGCAGGGCCGTCTTCCGGTGACAGCCTCCGAGCGCACCCATGCCCCGCTCGCAGACATAGGCCTGCGGGGGCAGAGAGGAGGAGTGGGACAGGGGATGGGAGTGGGGGTGGGCCATGGAGAGGGAGTGGGGGTGGCTGTCTCCGCCGCTGCTGCTGCTGCTGGAGCCGCCCGAGTGGGACAGGCTCCCAGGACACAGCTTAAGGCGGCCGGCGCCCCCCCGCCGCCCGCCCCCCCGCAGGCCATTGATGTTCTCGTAGGTGAGCCTGGTCAGCTGGCAGCCGTCCTGGTGCTCAGAGCCAGGATGGCGGTGGTGAACGTGATGGTGGTGGTGGTGGTACGCATGCGGGTTTCTCAGGTGCAGCGGGGGGAGGGGGGGAGGCTGCCCTCCCGCCTCCAGCTCAGAGGCCACTCCCTCCGCCTCCAGACCCCGGTGATGATGCGCGTGCCTCTCTCTCTCCATCTCCAGGAAGCGGCGCTGGGCCGGCGTGGGTCCCAGCATGAACTTGGCCTCCTGAGAGGCTGTCTGTAAGAAGACCTGCGGATCTTCATGCTCCTCCAGGGGGCAGCAGTGCATACTGGAGTGCCCGCCCCCCTGGCCCCCCATGGGGGCTACGCCTCTGGTGGTCTCAGGAAAGGGACTGGGACGCACCTCGGGCAGGGAGTGCACACAATGGCGACCTCTGGTTTCTCCCTCCACATTGGCTGTGTTCACATAGGTGTGGGCCTGGAGTAGAGAGGAGGGAGAGGGCTGTGAGATTTCATCAAGCGCACATATTCTATTAGCCACAAACTAACACACACAAATGAAAGATACATATACAGGTATACCCAATTTAGTGTGGGGGATGCGTGCAAACAGAACAGAGATACGTACATTCCTAATCAAATTATTCCTTGCATTTTTTAAAGAAAATGTAAATCATTTTGAAAAATAAAATAATAAATCAATCAAAACAGTATAAATGAGCAGGGATCCAGACTGTGACCAATTTGGTCGCATATGTAACTAAGAATGTTTGCTGTGTGACAAAAAATTATTTCCTTCGCACAACCAAAAATCGGGTCTGTGCAATGTCTGCACAAACCTTATGTCCATGGACAAACCGTACAGAGACTTCAACACACTTATGGCTCAACCTTCAGGCTGAAATTAGAAACTGGCCTTGTTTACCCTAGTCGATAAATATTAGACTACATGCCTACTTTAGCTTGCAAGCTGGTCAAATCATAGACAGCCCAGTTTAAAAGCTAGCTATCTGGATTCAAATACAGTGTAGCAAGCCAATAAAGAAAGAGCTAGCTAGCCAGATTCACTGATTGATTTTTTCTTGGAGCTCCTCTTTTGTGATTTCCTACCAATATCTTTGTTATTTCAGAGGATAGACCTTTTAGTGTCATTGCAAAAAATTTACTCTTTTATACTTGATATGTTCCATTATTGTGGCGGTCTGACATAATTTAAGTAGCCTACTTTGCAAGAATCACGTTTAGCAAACATTTATTTTTCTGCTTCACTAAAATCAAAAGCGGATAAAAGTGTGTTGAAAGTCAATAATTATTTAAAAACAGTTTTGACATTGTAAAACTTATAATAGTCACAGTTTGACAGCTGTAAGAACTCAAAACACAAGTCTTATTTACAATCGTCATAGACCTAAAGTCAGGTCCAGAATTATTGGCACTTATTATTGCCAATGAAAGATTTTCAGGAGCTGTAACAGCCAAGTCAGAATTGGTTAACATTGTCAAATGCAGTCACGATGAGATTTATGATTCCTTATTTGATACAGTCTCAGCAAAGCTTGAATGTGAATACTGCGAGCCAACAGATTTCTCTTGAGTATGTAAACCCCTTCAGTTGCAACAGGGCGTTAATGACTGGATTACAGCACAGTGTCAGTGCTTCAGGAAAAAGGAAAATAATTTGCGCCCCTCGGAATTTTACACCCGGTGCATGAAACCGGTCCGTGCCCTAATTGTGTTTTTTTTCGTCTTCTGAAATTCTGCGCCCCTCGGAATTTTGCGCCCGGTTCCACAGAGCACGCTGCGCCCCTGCTTGGCACAGGGAAGGAAAAACTGTTGTAACATGGTTAATTTTTTTGTACATTTATTTTTTGGCGACCCCACCATGAACCTTTGGCGACCCCAAGTGGGGTCGCGACCCATAGTTTGAGAACCGCTGGTGTAGACAGATTGCCAGCGAGTTAGGCAGCTGACGAAGTGTTGACAGTTGCGAGAGAGATTTCATTGATTTGAGTCATCTTAGCTACTGTAGCTGACGTTAGCTATAACTTAGCTATCATTGCATTGCAGCACTAGTAGAGTTGAGGAGGAATGACAGGAGGCGCGAGAGCACATTGAACCACGACGGAGAATGAATGAATTAACGTTCAAGTTTAATTGGCCATATGCAACAAGTAGTACATTGGAATTCTTGGTCCTGCTTTTCTCTACAGTGGCTGGAGTTGGAGATTTGTGCACGTGCGTGTAGCAAGTGGAGGTAACGAGGCTGTCAGTTAGTAGGCTAGCAGTGAGACGGGACAGGTTGAAGGAGCACTGCAAAGCATGTGATATATATATAATAATGATGATAACGTTTGGGTAAATTAGTGTAATAATTAGTGTAAGAAATGTTACATATGGTCATTGACTAGTGTTGTTGAGTAGCTTTTAAATCCTGTAAAGGTGCTTAGAAAATGTCTCTCTCTCACTGCAGTCTGTTTCAGAGAAAGCATGTACACCAGCTTAAAAAATATGGAGAGCTGACATCAACAAAGAGAAAGAGGGCTGAGACTCCCTCGACTCCCTCCTCCACCAGCAGGCAGACCACCATAGTGAACAGCACTGTGTCTCAGAGGTATAACAGCACCCGCACTGTGTCTCAGAGGTATATCTTTATATATATTGTGTATCTTCAGTACCTTTTCTCCATCACTGCTGCTGTAGCAAAACCAACCCCCCTTCCTCTTATCTTATCTTAGGTCCATTGACAAAGCTGTCATGAAGTATGTGGCCCATGAAGTATGACAGTCTCCAAAGATGCTCAGCAGCCCTAGCCTGTAAACAGCTGAGAGGTTCACACACATTTGATGTGTTGGTAAGCGCCCTGAATGACATCCATTCCGAGTTCAAAATTCGGGGGAAGATTGTAAGAACAGCAACAGACAATGGCTCCAACTTCATAAAAGCTTTCCAGGTTTTTGGTGAAGATGAGAACAATAATGCAGTCGGAAGTGATGGTGATGCATCTCAACCAAGAGAGGATGGAGAGGATCAAGAGGATCAAGACGAGGATGAAGAAGTGGAGTTTGTTGATGTGTCAGCTCTTCTGAATGAAGATGATGGTTTGGAGTTCGAGCTGTGCTTGTCACCTACTCAACCTAATAGCTATGGTTGATGCCACGAAAGCAACATCCAGTGAGGCATACAAGAAAGTGTACCATTCAACATTTGGCAAGTGTAATGCACTTTGGAACAAATGTGGAAGATCCACACTTGCAGCCAAAACTGTTGAAGAAGTGTGCTCCCTCCCTCCAGCTGCTGCGCCCGAATGCTACAGGGTGGAACTCCTTGTTCCTGGCAGTGGAAAGACTGCTGAGGATCATCAAAGACAAGGGAGAGGAGGCCATCAGAGTCATCTGCACAGACTTGAAGGTTCCAATGTAAGTAGGAATTATGGTTTTATTATTTCATAATTGATGAACTGTCAGTGTTTCCCCACCCTTTCTTGGGCACTAATAACTGTTTCACAGTTGTATCCCAACTTCCACTTATCATTGGTCCATTTAGTTCAAGCTGCAGATAACTTTGGCAAATGTTGAACTTTGGCGCCACCTCTGGTTGTGATAAAAAAAAATGCACTGCATTGAAGTGACGGTGTACTAAAACAATACATTCACAGGGTTTCATGCGGTCTCATGTCATGAAAAAGATTTTTTGGGGTCTTGCTAAGGCCAATTCATAATAGCAAAAGCGTAATAGCAAAAAAAATTGAATATTTAACTATAAAAATGTTATCTCATGCACCTTTAATTAGTCATCCAGCAATTTTTTTGTTGAATTCGATGAGATGGTTATATAGTGTTATAAAATGATGTTGTTGTTTTTGTTTTCATCACAGGTTCAATCCAGCTGAACTCCTCACAGAGTATGCCGCTGGCATGAGCCCAGTCGCCCAGGCAACCAACATCTTGCAAGCAGCAGCAAATGTCCAGATGGGGTGGCTACTTCCAACAATCAACCTGCTTACCGCCAAACTTGACAGAGTTAAGTTACGACTGAAATACTGCAGGCCTCTGGTGGATGCCCTACAGGTATATTGTATTGTATCTCATTCCTTGCCCAATGTTTGTTTATTGTTTACTGTCATGCACCAATGTACCCAAACAAATTCCTAGTAGGTGGAAGCCTACATGGCAATACAATCGTTTGTGATTTCTGATACAGGTGGGAATAAAGAATCGGTTTGGTCACATGACAGAAGACCCTGAGTTGATTTCAGCTGCGATTCTTCTTCTAAAGTTCCGAACATCTTGGACAAAGGATGATGCCACAATCAGAATGGGTAAGACAACATGGGGATAATGAAAAATAAGTGTATGGGTGTACTTTTCGACACTTTGTAATATTGGCAAATTCACAAATCAATTATGGATGCATGAAACTAAATGTATACACCTCAAATTAAAACAAACTATTTAGTACAAAACCTTAGGTTGGGGTCATGACATGTTAGAAAGTTGTATTAATTCTATCATTTATATTTTTATCACCCCATCCTCACTATATTTCAGGGGTGGACTACATCAAGCAACACATGGAAGCACCCTCCCTGCAGCTAGGTGATGCCACCAGTTCATCTGACGAAGAAGACTTGAGAAGCCTCAAGCACAAGACAGCTCCAAAGAACTGGACGGATACCTGGCCATTTCAGCAGATCATATGGACTCGCTGAAGTCCTTTCCAGCTGTGTGCAAGCTGTCTGTGAAGCTGAACATGCCTCTACCTGCCTCAGCAGCCTGTGAAAGGCTATTTAGCATCGCAGGACTTGTCTTCAGCCCAAGAAGAGTGAGATTGCATTCACGCAATTTTGAGAACCAACTTCTGTTGAAGATGAACAGCAAATTTTATAGTTTCAAGTAATGACTGGGTTATTACTTTCAGTGCTGCTTCAGTCATGTTTTGATTTTGTTACGATGTGGTAGCAGCACTAAAGTACTGAGCACTTTATTTTAATTTTGTTTTATGACTGGGATATTCTGTCCCAGGGCTATGGATGTACAACATGCATAAAGGGTTCTGCCCTGACTTTACAGGCTACATAAGACCATTGGACCGGATTGATCAAGAGAAAGCAGGTTGTACACACACCAGGGAAAGAGGAAGGGATGGACGAATGAAGGAGTAGGAGGGAAGGAGTTCTTGTTATGTAGACCTTGTTATGTAGACCAGAGGCTACACGAATAAAGACTAAACAATGATAAAAACTCAAACTTCTGACGCTTTTTTATGAACAGCATTTTTACGTGTACTTTTTACTTGTACTTTTACTTTCGATACTTAAGTACATTTATATTGCATACTTTTACTTTAGATACTTAAGTACAGTAAACCCCAGATACTTTAAGACCTTTACTCAAGTAAATATTATAATAGGTGACTTTCACTTTTACCAGAGTCATTTTCCAGTAAGGTATCTTTACTTTTACTCAAGTATGGCTTTTGGGTACTTTATACACCACTGGCTAATTAGAATGCACAATTAGAAAAACTGAAAGACTAACATAAGTCTTTATTGCAAACTTTATCACTTGGCCTTGATAGGCTACAGCTAATTACCAATAGCCTGCAATATACCACAAACTGTCCATCCATCCATCCATCCATTATCTAAGCCGCTTATTCCTAGTCAGGGTCGCGGGGGCTGGAGCCTATCCCAGCATGCGTTCCGGGCGAGAGGCAGGAATACACCCTGGACAGGTCGCCAATCCATCGCAGGGCACACACACCATTCACTCACACACTCATACCTACGGGCAATTTAGACTCTCCAATTAGCCTAACGTGCATGTCTTTGGACTGTGGGAGGAAACCGGAATACCCGGAGGAAACCCACGCGGACACGGGGAGAACATGCAAACTCCGCACAGAAAGGCCCCCGGCCTGGATTCAAACCCGAGACCTTCTTACTGTGAGGCGACAGCGCTATCCACTGCACCACCATGCCGCCCTACCACAAACTGAATATACAGAATTCTTACTGTATTTAATGAGCTGCAAATAGACCAAATTATAGGCCTAATATTATATTGTGCACCGTAAATAAAATGTTTACTGTGATTCAAGATTTATGTTCCAGCAAATAAACAGGCTATTTCTCTCAGGAAAAAATGGCCTTGCTCATGTTAAATACAAATACAATTGTGAAATACACAATACTGAAAATAATATCCAAACTAGGCCTGTTATTATCAATTATGGCATAACAAGACAGCCTTACTTTTACTTATTATTCATCAAGTGTGTCTTGAGGAAAGGCATTTTTTTGGGGGGTGGGGGAACAGGAAATACATTTTTCGGGATGTCCTGGCTCCCAGCCTTAAACCCTAATCATGAATACCACAGAGCAGGGGTGCACAACGAGGGCAGATCTTTTTCAGAATTTCATGCCAACTTTAAAAAATATTTTTGCCAATGGTTTCATGGGGCTAGGGAAGTCACTATTTTGTCTCGAACAAACGGGGCAATTCCAGGGGCATGGAGCGGAGGGGATTATTAAACATCACTCTTGACATTGGGCATCTTGATTAGCTAAGTAGAAACGCACTGCATTTTAGAAAATAGAGCCAAGAGTGTTGCAGATGTGATTTTGAAAGCAAGTACAGGCAGTTAGCTTGAGTTGTTGAAATGAGGATTACGTATGTGGTTATTGTGAGGGAACTTGCATCAAAGGTATGTTTGACAACAGTTTTAGAAAGAATGAGCAAGGCTATGTTTAAGGTGTGATAAGGTGAAACAAGCATTTGATAAAAAATAATAATAATCTGCAGCCAAGATTTTTGATAAGTGGTTAAAATATTTGTTTTGGTTTGGTGAATATGGAAGGATAGAATAATGCATACGAAGTAATTTGGTATGACTGATTAATCTAAATATATGGTTGCTGAGGGGCTTGTGAAAATCATGACTGAACTTTCTCGAAGGTAGAGTTTCATTCAAAGTACAACGTTCTTGGGGGCGGCGGATGGCATAGCGGTCTAACGCGCCACACTTTGGTGTGGTGTGCGCTGCCTGTCAGGGACGCGGTTCGGAACCCGCGTCTCTACCAGACCGGCCCTGGTCGTCAGTCCCGATCGGAGGCGGAATTTGGCTGTGCGCCTCCGGGGGAGGGTGAGTCGGCATGAGTCCGTCGAGGAGAAGGTAAAAGGTGTCCGTGGGCGGGAACATTCGGCCCGGAATGAGTGTCTCGCCCTGGAGGACGGGCGGCGGACTCGTGGGGGTGGGGAATTGAAATGAATAGAGGGTATAATTGGCAACCAAATTGGGAGAAAAACAGAAAAAAATTAGAAATAAAAAAAAAATAAAAATACGTTCGTATAATGTTCTTAAAATTGAACTGATTTGAATATATATCCATCATCTTAAGCTTGAACACTGTACTTTAATGAAATATAAAATCTGAGCCCAGGTGTGGAGTTATAGAATGCAGGTTATATAACGTATAAAATATATGTTTGCGGCCTCCCGCGTGGTCTAGTGGTTTCAACGTCCGACGCTGGCCACGACGACCGGGGTTCAATTCCCCGTCGCGCCAGAGTCGGCCATGGCCGGGAGTGCCATCGGGGCGGCAATTGGCTGTCCACCCCAGGGAGGGGGGAGGCAGTGCTTCGCCTTTGTCACTACCGGTCACAGGGCTACGGCAGCAAACTACGAGGGAGGGGATTGAACTAAGCACAGCAGGAGTAATTGGCTACCAAATTGGGAGAAAAACGAAAATAATAAAATACATTTGAAAAAAAAATATATAAATATATATATATATATATATATGTGTGTGTTTGCTCCCAAACACTTGTGTTGTTGCATGCTGCATCTGTGATGCTGCGTCGGGGTAAAGCCCAAAGGAGATCCGCACCTGGTCTTCCAGGCCGATGAGGCTGTGGCCATGATCATCAGCCACTGAGGGCTGGCGAGACGAAGGGTGGGAGGAGTCCGCACTAATGGGGTACCCCGGATATCCATTTGGAAACCCCTGCACTGTATATGCGGGAGCTGCAGGGGAAAAGGATGAGAGCTTTCATGAATTTCACCCTTTCTTCCAAAAGTGACTTACATTTACATTTGAGCCATTTAGCAGATGCTCTTATCCAGAGTGACTTACACAGTTTACATTTCTTTACATACAATCCATTTATACAGCTGGATATTTTACTGAAGCAATTCAAGTTAAGTACCTTGCTCAAGGGTACAACGGCAGTGCTCCACCTGGGAATTGAACCAGCAACCTCTGAGTTACAAGTCCAGTACCCTAACCATTACACTTCACTGTCACCCTAACACTCAACACTCAACACTCACAACAAAGAAATTGATGAAATTGATGATGAAGGTGAAATCTTTCTAATTATAATTAAAACAGAAATCTATAGGATATCGGCACCCTTAAATTACATTAGTCAGTAAACACATTTTATTGCATTAGTCTATTCATGCCTATTTATTTAGGTGCTCTATGTGTTCAGTGATTTCATCATTTATTCCTGGACTGACTTCTGTACTTCTCTCTGTATTTCATCAACCTTCTCAAAGTTGTGGTACCTCTAGCCCTCAGCCCAATAACAGCCCTAAGCCCAAGCCAATCTCTTATTACACTTGCATGCAAAATACAAATAACAGATTTAATGTGCAATACGTTACTCAACACTGGTCCCAGAAACGCACTTTCTCAACAGTTGTTTTGTTTTGATGCTGTTAATCTGTGATAAATATCATTTGTTGTGTCGTGTCCGTGTACCACACAGCAGTTCCAGCTTGGGGTTCAGTGTTTTTGTATTTTGCATTTTTGTGTGTTTCTGGTGTGTGTTTGTCTGCGACACTCACTGTTGGGGGTCTGTGGGGTGCGTGGCAGGTCCAGTTCAGGGGTATGTCCGGCGCGGGTGATCAGAACGGGCTCCTCAACCACATTAATGCTGTTGCACTGCATGAGCTCCTGCAGCAGGTTGAAGATCTCCTCAGCCCGGGAACACTTGAAAGCAAAGATCCCTGTGTGGAGGCAGAAAATCTGATCTTCAAATTCCATATTTGGCTTGGATCATTCACAGTTATAATTACATAAAAGCTGTCCACTGTTATATATATATACACATATATGTGTATACTATACACACACACACACACACACGTATTTCATATTCAATACTAATTACCAATGTGCTTCTGCTATAAAATACATTTTAATATCAACATTTTTCCTAAAGCAACATGAGAGATCTAATAGACTTTGAAAGAGGTCAAAGTTTGTGTCTGAATTGCAGGTGCACCAGTCACAGAAACAAAAAGAAAATAAAGTTATTTAATGCGTCATGGGGACCGTGTCAAAAACAACAACTGCATATGCCAAACAAGGAAAATCTGTATCAGGAAAGAGGAACAGTGATCGCAAGTCAAAGCTAACCGACAGGGATAGACGGACATCTAGGATAACAGGATAGTTACTGAAAACCACAAAATACCAGCATCATGCCCTTTCTATTTTACTTTATTTATCTACATTTAAGTGATCAATGTATCGAACATAGGGATATCACAGCATGATACCACAGTGGCAGAATTGTTGGTTATCACACCATCAATATCCCCCCATGATAGCCAAGTTGTATATCAGATACCATGATATACCGCCAACTTGGTTATCATGGTATCTGATATACACTGGTTAAATGTGTTGGACTAAAATTTGTGTAAACACTCTCCAAGGTTTTGATGAGAGCTTGAGAGTCAGCATTCACTGTAAACACTTCATGCATTCCCTTTCGCGAGGACCTGTTTCTATTTCACGTGGTCGAAGGTAATGCTTGTCATTAGAAGAGAGCTCAGACAGTGAAGGGTCATGTTCTCATGGGGTGAGTGCAGTGGCAGTCACTGCCATAGCCCTGAGACTGGCAGTGACAAAGCCTCCTCTGAGCCGGCACTCGCCAAGCCGTCGACTGTGACTCTGGTACACAGAGCCACTCCTATATGCAGCGAACTCATATCAGCTTCCCTTCCCCCTTCTAGACAGCCAATTTACGCCCCCTAATGACACTCCCGGCCAAAGCCGATACTGGCACGGCCGGTGAAATCGAACCCTGGTCGCAGTGGCCAGCGTCGACCATTGTAACCGCAACACCACCCGGGAGGCCCCTATATTGTGCTTTCTTGAATCAATACTGGTATACTGTTAGGATAAAAATTAAAGGTTGACTAATTAGCAAGCCTGTGTGTGAAACATGAAGTGAAAAATGCAGCAAGCTAATATTTTCCATATTTCGACTGAGCTAGAATGGTTTCAGTCTCAGAGACAGACGGGCTGGAGAGGTTTGTGTAAGCATACAGTACCAGTCAAAAGTTTGAGTACACCTTCCATCTGGACTACGGCTAAGCGGGCACTCCTTCATTCTTGAGCAAGATAACGACCCGAAACACACCTTGAAGTTGTGCAAGAACTCTCTGGTGAAGGGGGAATATGAAGGACAACTCAAACTAAGGACCTGGCCTGCCTAGTGTCCAGACTTCAATCCCATAGAACTTGTATGGGATGAACTGGACAGAACAGTTATAGCAAAGCAACCCACAAGTGCCTCTGGGAATTGCTGCAGGAGAGCTGGGAAGACATCTTGGGTGATTTCCTGCTGAAACGTATTAACCGAATGGCCCGTGTTTGTGAGGCTGTTATCACAGCAAAGGGTGGCTATTTTGAGGAATCCAAGATTCAATTTTCAATTAAATTTTATTGAACATTGCTTTGATGTTCCTTTTGTTTATCGTTACATGTGTTTTTTGTAATTTTCAAGTATTTAAATAAACTTATATGGTGTAAAACATTGTCAATTATGAGATAAACCTAGTTTCCAGCAGGTGTACTCAAACTTTTGACTGGTACTGTATATAAGCACACACCATGAGCAACTGGACACCATTACTGATCTCTGATGCCCCCTACCTGCAGAAACCGTACAGATTTACACATGAGGTTATATGCCTTCCTGCCTGACTGAGGATTACAGTAATTCTAAGTAGAGCGGAGGAGGTTATGTGATTGATTGTGTGTATGGCTATCGATTTCTCTGTTATGAATAGATGTGGATGACAAATTTGGGGATTTTTAGAATTTCACATGAAAAAAGTATAACAGTGCTGGTGTCAAAATTACACTTTACTTCCTGGCCTGTGCCTAGGTTAATATAATTTAGCCTTTTTCGGGCACTGAGAAATTCTTTTTTTTAAGTCACTGTATTCAATGGTGAGGTTATTGCATTGACAGTTGGATTTTGTAGGGGTGGCTTTACCAAATAAGAAGATGTGGGCGCTTGTAAAGAACCTTGGGCTTGTACCCTTGAGCAAGGTACTTAACCTGAATTGCCTCAGTTAATATCCAGCTGTATAAATGGATTGTAAAGAAAATGTAAAACTGTAAGTCGATGTAAAACTGTAAGTCGCTCTGGATAAGAGCGTCTGCTAAATGCCTGTAATGTAATGTAATGTAATTTATCTAAAGATTCTCAAATTTACAAACACGTTTCATGCAAGCTTGACTACTCAAATGTGAGAAAAGTGTAGCAGTAAGCTATTAAACATTTTTTTGAGGTGATTTGAATATGGTCACAGTGACATTCATTCTCAGTCTAGACTAGAGAAAGACGTTATTGTACATACATAGGGCCTCATTTATTAAGCAACATACGAACACAATTTCTTGTAATTCCTTCATACCAACATTTACATATGAAAATTGGGATTTATCAAAGTTTTCTTTTTCGGTCATGCAAAGCAAATTTACGAAAACCTGAGACCATAGATTCTCATTTTGGGACCACATATACTGAAGAAAAGAATGTATGCATTCACTACTGTAACTCGCTTTGGATAAAAGCATTTGCTAAATGGCATATATATAAGTTTATCTGGTTTTACTATTTATAGGTATGTGTTTGAGTAAAAATGAACATTTTTGTTTTATTCTATAAACTACTGACAACATTTCTCCCAAATTTCAAATAAAAATATTTTCATTTAGAGCATTTATTTGCAGAAAATGACAACTGGTCAAAATAACAAAAGAGATGCAGTGTTTTCAGACCTTTAATAATACAAAGAAAACAAGTTCATATTCATTTTTAAACAACACAATACTAATGTTTTAACTTAGGAAGAGTTCAGAAATCAATATTTGGTGGAATAACCCTGATCTGCAATCACAGCTTTCATGCGTCTTGGCATGCTCTCCACCAGTCTTTCACATTGCTGTTGGGTGACTTTATGCCACTCCTGGCGCAAAAATTCAAGCAGCTCAGCTTTGTTTGAAGGCTTGTGACCATCCATCTTCCTCTTGATCACATTCCAGAGGTTTTCAATGGGGTTCAGGTCTGGAGATTGGGCTGGCCATGACAGGGTCTTGATCTGGTGGTCCTCCATCCACACCTTGATTGACCTGGCTGTGTGGCATGGAGCATTGTCCAGCTGGGAAAACCAATCCTCAGAGTTGGGGAACATTGTCAGAGCAGAAGGAAGCAAGTTTTCTTCCAGGATAACCTTGTACATGGCTTAATTCATGCGTCCTTCACAAAGACAAATCTGCCTTGGTGAAGCACCCCCAGATCATCACCGATCCTCCACCAAATTTCAGAGTGGGTGCGAGACACTGTGGCTTGTAGGCCTCTCCAGGTCTCCGTCTAACCATTAGACGACCAGCTGTTGGGCAAAGCTGAAAATTGGACTCATCAGAGAAGATGACCTTACTCCAGTCCTCTACGGTCCAATCCTTGTGGTCTTTTGCAAACCTCAGCCTGGCTCTTTTTTGCTTCTCATTGATGAAGGGCTTTTTTCTAGCTTTGCACAACTTCAGCCCTGCCCCTAGGAGCCTGTTTCGAACCGTCCTCACCGTGCACTTCACCCCAGCTGCCATTCTTTTTGTAGGTCACTTGATGTCATCCTATGGTTGTTGAGTGACATTCGAATGAGTTGGCGGTCATCCCGGTCAGTAAAGAGTCATTTTCGCCCTCTGCTGGTCTGTAGCTTTGTTGTCCCCAATGTCTGCTGCTTGACCTTGTTCTTATGAACCGCTGTCTTTGAAATTTGAAGGATAGAAGCAACCTTATGCTCACTGTATCCCTCTGCCAGTAAAGCCAGAATTGAACCATTATTTTCCTCACTCAAAACTTTCATTTTCAACTCTTTTGGCATGGTCAATAGTTATTTTTTGATTCCAATTACTTTTGAGGTACTACTAGCACTTTTTTTGCCATCCAGCTGGTCCTATTGCAAGAGGTGACCACGGCAGTGGTTTTTATACTTTTCCTCGTTAAATAAGATTTGGTTCAGGTGATCACCTAATTAGTACTTCATTAAGTAGAATGAGGTGTGCTTGTGTTGGAATTCAACAGACACTGGAATGGAATGGCTGCCATACATGTAGAGATGCTGATTTAAGAAAAATTTGGAGTGGTCTCTTATTTTTTTCCAGCGCTGTATATATGTATATATATATATATATATATACACACAGAGATTTCCACAAGGAAGGGGGTGTTACTGATTTACACCAAAATGGAGCCTTCTTTCCAAAGATTTTAATCAAATCCTGTGGCACATGAAAATCAGTTTTTACATCAGTGCACTCATCTGTTTAAAAGTCTGATGTGTTGTAATCTGGTGAGAAACTCTATAACACCGTTTATAAAATGGACCCGTTCTGGATGGTGATTGGTCAACATCCTAGACATGAAACATTGTTAGCTGTCAATTGTAACAAAAATTTTCTTTTAAAATCTAATTTAGCCGTCTCAGTTCAATTAATGTCCAGATCCTCAAAATATGAGCTGTCCTGTGCTTCACTTATTAGTGCGCAAGGAATAAAATTGCTGTTAACTTCAAAACAACAACGAACGGTGAACTGAATACAATTCTACGTGAATCCTGTTAAGTTCAGAAATGGAACCCTTGTTGTCTAGCAACCAAATAACTTTGCTAAAGGAAGAATAGACCTTATAGTCCTTTAAAGCAGCGGTCCCCAACCTTTTTTTCATGCAAGACAATTTTTCCACGGACCGGGGGATCACAGTAAAGTGCATATTATATCATTTAATTATTATTACATTTATAATGTAAATGTGACTCAACTCAACTCAACTTCTTTTAAATGCAGCTTTCTTTTTTTTGGCAGTCTTGGAGTCTTCTGCTGTCTCATCATTGGGTCTTTCCCCCTGCAATGTTAGCTCTCCTGCAATGTTAGTTTTTTACTCATTTTTGCTAGGGTTAGCTTGTGGGCTTAATTTATTGGTGCATGAAAAAAAAAAAAAAACTGTGACTGAGAAAAGTGCGGAAAAGAGGCACAGACGGAAGTGGTCATTTTTCAAAATAAAACACCCTGCGATAGTCAATAAAATGGAAATAAAATAAAAATGTAAACGTTTTTATTCTTTCTGTGTGGCCCGGTACCAAATGATCCACGGACCGGTACCGGTCTGCGGCCCGGTGGTTGGGGACCCCTGCTTTAAAGACTAAAGTCGTGTTTTTTTCCCCATCTAAACGGATATCTCTGGATGGATCTATTTTATAAAAGTGATAACTTGGAACTTGACCCCGTGTTATATCATGAATATTGGCACGCTTTGCGTTGTGCCTAAACATACTGCGTAGCCATGCCCATATTCATGATATACTTGGGTTATATTATTGTTCCATATCGCTTTAAAAAGTCTATAGAAGAGCACAAAAATGTGTCTTATGAAATGCTAACGATTTTCACTTGTCTTTTTCATAAAAACTAGCGAACAGATGTATATGAAATTTTGAGGATGAGTTTCATCTACATTTGTGCTGGAATGGTGTAACGAGGAGACTGGTGACGCAACCACGCATTGTTTAATATTTAACAACATACCTATGACTATTAAATAAGGCCCCTGGTGTGGTGTGCGATGTAAGGTGATGTGCTTGGGGATAAGTAGTGCTATGGAATGCAACGTCTATCAGTAGTTTGGACTGTACCAGTTATGCTGTTATTCTCCTAAACTCCAGAGGAGAAGGGGTGATTGTTAAGACGGCATAAATGTAACCCCACCCTGATTTTGATCTCCTTCGATAGTAACGCCTCTTATCAACAAATTATTTCTGCTGGTGGAAAAGGATTACCCACTTGTTAGACTGGTACAGTCCAACTGCTAATAAAACATTTTTAACAAGCTCAGACTTTTGTTTACTTTGCATGGAGGAAAAACCATTTCACAGATATCAAGGAAGTACTGGATATAATAGAAATTATTGCCAAAATGGCCTTTAATTTGCGCTCAGTTCTTAAGAGTTCTGAGTCAGTGCCAACCTTAAATGCAATAGGAGTGACATCTGTAAAATAACACTCTGGTATATGTCAAGTGTATACTTCACCAGCACAGTATACCCTTCAATCTGAAGTTTATACCTTGGACTGCAGTATATCTCTAATGGTGTATCTCCAGTGGTTCAAGGTACATTTTTACAATGGACACATGGATAAATTCAGTCATCGGGGCCAAGCATGTGAGATTCTCACCTTGTCCAGTCTGGCATCGCCTACCACTCTCAAAGGAGAAGAGGTTGGAGTCATAGCCATATCGGCGCAGGCAGAGGTAGGGCCACCGAACTGCATCCCTCTTCCTGGTGTGCAGAATGAGCTCTGTCTGAGTGAGCTCCATGGTTCCCGAACCCAGTTCATTTCCTTCATCATCCACGTTTGTCACCTGCAGCCAAAACAGCAGAATTACATACAGAAGCATGAAAAAACTGGACCTGAACCTAAATGGTGAGACACTAATAATTGAGTAAAATCCACCAAATCATTGCAAACACAATATCTTAAAATTTTTATTTTGTTTCAATTTCCCCCCCACTTTTTTCCCCTCCCAATTTGGTGGCCAATTGTACCCTCTATTAATTCAATTCCTCCCCAAAACCCACGGCATGCAACTATGGGACCAGCCACTGCCCTAGGTAGACCGGCAGAGACGTGGGCGGGCGAACCGACTCCTTGAAGACGGACTCTGCCGAGCCATCAACCGTGATTCTGCTATATGGCAGATTCATCGATATATGATATTCATTAGAAATTACATTTGTAATGAAACTGCTAAGCTGCAAAGTAAGTGGGGGGGTTAGTGGTTGTTAATATGAGATTTTATGAGCTGGGTGTGTGTGTGAGATTGGTCCTTAATGCAATGACTTGAGGTTGTCTGATGACTGTCACGATCAATATACGTGCATTTTCAGAATGCAGCACACATTTTTTGCACTTTTTGCATTTTTTGGTCATGGTAGAGAAATAAACTTCTCCAAACTAATCCATTCCCACAAAATTCTTATCCCTCAAATTAATAAATTCAGTCTACCACAGTCTGCCATTTAGTTCCCTCAAGTTAATAATCCACTCCCTCAAATGAATAAATTGCTCCCTCAAATTAATTATTTTGTTCCCTCAGTTTACTATTGTATTCCCTCGATTTAGTGAAATCTCCCCCGCATTGAACATTATTAGTGTTATTATTAACGTTAGCAAGCTAGTAACAGTGTTAGCTGGGTAGCTAGCATAACGTGCCCTATTATGCCAAGTTACAGGTTTCAGGGGATGATAATACAAATATTTGTTAACTTCTCAATCGGTTGTATCAACAAAAGAGAAGATATACCTTAGTCAAGCTTACTTTTATGAGGGAATTTACTTTAGTTTTGTTGTAATTCACTATTATGTCAACATTTTAAAAACATTTTAATTTGTTTAATATTATATTGCAAGCATTTGCAATTGTATACAGTCTATGTTTTTTTACAATGACAAATAATGTTTGAATATTAATGCCACACAGGTGTATTGCAATACAATTTAATTCAAGTATGTGCTGCTGCAGCCTGCGTCCTGTGGGTGTTTTTTCATAATAATTTAGATTTAGTAAACTGTGATCATATAAAACGATGCTGCTAATGCATTATAAAAATGTTCTTGGAATTTGTGTCAAACGTGCTGAAGAAGGAGCAAAATGTAGATCCAAAACCAAATCCTCCTCCTTAATCGTGTCACAAAATGTTAAATTATATTGAGTGGAGTATGTTTGGACATACTAATGGGAACTTAATAATAGTAAAGTAATACACACTCGTGTCATTAGTAAATTAATATCTGTTATAACATAATTTTATTAAAATGCGGGACAATGTCTGTTATTGCGGGACAATGCACAGGACTACGGCAGTGAACTCAAATTACTAGGGGGATTGACTTGAAAATAGCGGGTGTAATTGGGAGAAAATCTGAAACAAAACAAAAAGTTACATTTCTGCACTTGTCTCTGGGTTTCGTTTAAAATAGAAGTCATAAGTTATAATAAATCCTACTTCCACCTTCATCCCTTTCTCCAGACAAGTGTTTGTTTTAAATATCATGCATTTCTCTCCACACAAAACTGCTTTATTAATAACAGAACTATTTAAACAAAAAGTAGTGTATGCACTGTTTGTTCACAAAGCGGGCAGTGATAAAGAGAACACTGGGTAAAACTGTGGGTGTCTGCCCAGTCTTCAAAACAGTTATAGGTCTCTGGGGAGGGAGAGAGAAAATTGCATAAAAAATATTTAATTGAATAAAAGTTACAATTACACATAAAGTGCCTAATAATACCACAGTACTCCCTTTCGTTCACCCTCAAATAATTTAAATGTATTTTATTGGCATTTATTTTGTACACTACAGTGATATAGCCAAGTTAAATAAAAGAGTGCAAGCAGTATAATAAAAAATATATATTAATTATGAGCGATCATAATACAATTGGGGATAATCCCAACAAACACAAGGTTGTTACAACTGCAATAAGGTCCTCCCAAACAAAACAAAATTATGTTGTGACCACTTGTGACAATCTGATGTGCAATTCAAGTTCACGTCTCCTCTTTCATTGGAATCCCATGCAAATCAAAGATAGTAACGCTGTCTGTTTTAGGGCTAATAACATTTTTGTATATAACAAAACACCCATATAACAAAACGCCTACAGGATGCAGGCTGCAGCAGCACCCTTCTCACTGAATTGAAACTCTGTGTTAAAATATCAGGGAACAGAGAAAATTTGTATTCAATGCATCGGGCGCACCTTCCATTTCAAGAGTTATGCAGGTGCTTATCTCAGGTGAGAATGCTTGCATCTCAAATGCATTTAAATCTTGTACAGTGAAATATGTGTATATTGTGCTCAGCGCCTCTGAGTCAGAATATCCCCATAGACATCAGGAGGTATAAAACAGAATGCATTGCAGCAAAATAAGTTATTTTATTATTATCATCTTATTGGATCATAGGTATATTGGATCATATGATGTACTGGAGCCGCACTACCTGGCTATAAACAGAAACTTTGGCAGTTATACAAATCAGAAACAATTTCTCCCCTACTCCATGCAGCAAAATAGTCATATAAAAAAGAGTACAACCCTTGGCAAGATTTTAAGCTAGGGACTGCACTGTTAATGTCATTAAGACCTTGAATTTGGTGGGGTGGTTGTCTGGGATTGTGTCTCTGTACAGACAGCTCCAGCAGCTCCCCATGGCTTCAGCAGGCCAGCTGACACCTGGGAAAAGACAGAGCCAGCCTTAATTTCACAAATATGGAAATACACCTGGATCCATAGCTACTCACTATGAAGATAGACAGGATCATGCCAAGAGAATGTTATCATTCATTTCACGGACACAGGGACTGATAGCAAGACCAAAACAAACATTTACCTAAGTAACAGGTATGTGCATACACGCATTCATGCACCAAACATGCACCAAACATACACCAAACATACACACACACACACACACACACACACACACACACACACACACACACACACACACACACACACACACACACACACACACACACACACACACACACACACACACACACACACACACACACACACACACACACACACACACACACACACACACACACACACACACACACACACACACACACACACACACACACACACACACACACACACACACACACACACACACACACAGTCTCACCCGATCCAGGCCATCAGGGGGAGTCCCGCATCAATCCCAGAATCCTCTGCTGGGTGTCATGGTGAGCAGGAGCACATGGGTTCAAAGTGCGTTTCCATGGGGACATAGCAGTTTACCCTTCCTAGCAGACAAGAGAAAGTTCATGTGATTCATTCAGGTTTTAATGGCAAGTAAAATCATTTTAGCTTTTCAAATAGACAGGTAATGAGTTACTCTTTTTATTGAAGGGTTTACAATACAGCATTAATGCTGACACAGTAGACATACTAAAATGATGGGGGAAAATATGACAGAGTAAACAAAACAAATGTTAATCCTTGCCCTTAGGATCTTTAGATTTATGACAACAATATGCAGCACCACTGAATACAAGCAGACTCAAAGATTTTCTTTACATTCTTGATATTAAATATATATATTATATACAGTACCCTCCAAAATTATTCCCACCCTTGATAAAGATGAGCAAAGAAGGCTGTATAAAATAAAAAATACAGGTAATGAGCTGTATTTAATGCTCAAAAACATATATTTTCAGGGTTCAATTCCACCGGCCGCGCCAGAGTCGGCTCTGGCCGGGAGTGCCACCAGGGGGCGGCAATTGGCAACAGCTTGGCAAGTGCCATCTCGGAGGAGACGATAGTTCGCCCTTGTCACTGACGGTCACAGGGCTACGGCAGCGAACTCACAATACGAGGGGGGATTGACATGAAAAATAGAGGGTGTAATTGGCTACTAAATTTGGAGAAGATTGCATTTATATAGCACCTTTCAAGAACCAAAAGCGCATTTTCATGGTACATTTCATGATTCATAACTGTGTGTTAGAAAATATAGGACATCATGGTATTGCAACAGTTCTCAGGGAAGTGAGAATAGCCCATACACTTCATGACTCTGAACTACGTAAGCAGTGCTTGGTGCTACATTACATTACATTACATTACAGGCATTTAGCAGACACTCTTATCCAGAGCGACTTACAGTTTACAAGGTTAAGTACCTTGCTCAAGGGTACAACGGCAGTGTCCCACCTGGGGATTGAACCTGCAACCTTAACGTTACAAGCCCAGTTCCCTAACCATTATACCACACTGCTGCCACACTGCTACATCACTGTTCTGGCTACTGGAGCAGGTATGAGACTGCCGAAAAAAAGTTTTTCTGCCAAACCTTCCAAAAGCCTATTTTGGCATGGTATTTGGCATGGATGGTAGGTTTGGAGACTTTCAACCAAGATGCAATCAAATTTAGTAGATCTCCAACTGTGGTCATTGATGTTTTCTTTTGCCTCCCACTTGCATCCTGTATCAGGAAGACTTGCCACTGTTGCAGTGGTTTTAAACTTCATAATTATTTACCCAATAGTGGAAAGTGGTATCTTAAGTTTTGTATTTATTTGTTTGTAACCATCTCCTGACTTGTGAAGGTCGAAAGAGTTATTTACCTTTCAAATGGATTGTAGATGTGTGTTATCTTATTTTTATACCCCAGTGAAACAGGAAGGCATGGAAGGTCACAATACAGTTCCCTAATACCGAGATAAAAGTAACATGTTAATGCAGATGTTTTTGCTAGACTTTTATTTTAAAAAATTATTATGGGTGTGAATGATTGTAACTCTATTTCTAGGGATGCAACACCACTCTTCCACAAGAAATTCCAATATTTTATGTTTTTGGTGATGGTGGTGGAAAACGCTGTCTCAGGCACCGCTTCAGAATCTCCCATAAGTGTTCAAATGGGCTGATATCTGGTGACTGAGACAGCCATTACATATGGTTTACTTCGTTTTCATGCTCATCAAATCATTCAGTGACCACTCTGGGGACGAGGCCATTGTCATCCCGGAAGAGACCGCTCCCATCAGGATAGAAATGCTTCACCATAGGGTGAAGGTGATCATATTTATTGACATTTACCTTTCCCTCTATGGGGTTGAGTGGACCTAAACCATGCCAGGGAAATGCACCCCACACCATAAGAGCTGCCAGAACCCTTCAACATGGGGTTCATGCACTGCAACCTGACCATAGTATCCCTCTCTGTGAAGTTCTCGACAGACTTTTCTTGATGAAACTGCCTGCTCACGCCCTAGAGTGACATTTACAGTTCAGAGTTGCTTGTCTGTTTTGCCTTGGATCTCAAACCATTTCACGGACATCACAGTGAAGGAGTATGCACTTTTTCAACCACAGACTTCCATGCCCACATCACCTTAGCCACTGTTCCTTGTGAAACAATAGTAAGTTGAGCAGACTTTGTCACTGAAGCTCCTGCCAAACGTGTCCCAACAGTCACCCCTCTTTCAAAGTCATCGAGATCATTTCTTCTAGCTACGGTAGCCAAAATAATGGTCATCTAGGCCTATCCAGTATTTTTATACATGACCCTAAGCGTGAGGGGATGTTAATTGCTTAATTAACTCAGGAACCACACCTGTGTGGAAGAATCTGCTTTCAATATAGTTTGTATACCTCAGCTGTTTCATTTTATTTTGGCAGTTACCCCGTAATGTTTATTACATAAAGCTCATCTTTATCAAGGAGGTGAATCATTTTGGAGGTACTGTATCCGAACAAGTCTACCCAGTATTATGCTCAATTCAGAATTCAATAGCTTTCCACTATCCATAACACCACAAAAACTGTGGTTCTCCAGGAAATGTAAAATCTTTCCTTATTTGCTGTTTGCGATAGGCTTATACATTAGATGACATTTCTTTCATCTACAGCCTACTACTTGGCATGTTTACATCTTGCTATGTAACAGCTGTCATATGTTTAGCAAACAATATGCATACATCAGCCAGCATGCAGTGATGCTTGAAGGTTTGTGAACCCTGCAGGGGGTGGTCATTATTTTCATATATCATAGAAAAATAACCCTATAAATACTTGATCTAAACCTCAATTCTTAATGAAGATATCCCAAATAAAGGACAGCACAAAGAAATATGATATATTTTCAGTGTTAATTTAATAAAACTGCTTTATTTAACACAAACTCGGATATCCTTGTCTGCAAAAATATGTGAACCCCTTCAATCAATAACTTGTAGCAGCTACATGACTTGAAGCAAACGTCTCCTATAGCCACTGATCTTCTCTGAGGGATTCTCGCCCACTAATCCTTACAGAAAGCCAATTCAGTGAGGTTAGAGGGCTGTCTGGCATGAACAGCCCACTTCAGAACACCCACTTTCAGCCAAGTTTTACCTCTCGGACTGAAGGCCTGATGACGCTCCGTTCAAGAATTCTCTGATATCCCTCATAATTCATGGTTCCCTTAATAATGTTGAGTCATGCAGGCCCAGAGGTATAAAAGCAGCCCCAGATCATGACACTCCCACCACCATGCTTGACCGCAGGGATAAGGTTATTTTGGTGGTGTGCAGTGTTGGATTTTGCCAGACATGGCATTTTTTTATTGTGACCAAAAAGGTTGATTTTGGACTCATCCATCCAGAGAACAGACTTCCAGAAACCTTCAGGTTTCACTAACATTCCCACATCAATTTCCGTTTCCTGGGAGCATTGTTGGAATGTAAAGGGAGCATTCTGGAGCATTCTGGCTGTTCTTAAAATCCATACATTTATACTGAAGATTTCATTGGTTGCATTTGTGCCTATTTAAAAATTATATTTAATAGAATGGTATCATACATTAACACATTTTGACCCCATTTCTTTAGCTGAAATGTGAACCATTACCACTGGACCCCCCCACCCCCCAGCTCTGGCCAGGAACTGGTGAAAATGTCTCCTATCTGGGCACAAGGCAGGTAACACACTACGTGACTCCTTTTCATGTAAGCACACTATTCTGCCTAGCCTCCACCTCTAAAAATGTTATCCACTATCACCAAGTCCCTGTTCTTGGAGCATGTGGTTTCCTGGTTGCCCTGGAGCTCATCAATCCTTCTTCTCACAGAATTGTGGCCCATCCTCTTTCTCCAAGGGCTTGAATTGGTTGGAAACCATTATATCAGGAGCTATTGACCCATTACAATGTGCATAATTTTTCAACAACTACAGCATAGTCAGCCAACTCTCTTCCACACTGAACCAAAGACTCCTTCCTGATCTGAAGGGTGCACTAACCAGTTCCTGGAACTATACCAATTCATTAATACAGTAATGACCACTCAGTTGGATCTTGAGGATACGTTTGAACAGTATTTGTCCTCCTACATTTGTCCTGGAATGGCACCAGGAGACTTTTGGATTTTGAGTGTAAACACTGTGTAACCATTATTTAAACTCTATGCTACCACGTAGTGTTTACTGTCAAGTTTTTTGGTCCCAAAAAGTTGGGCAGTATGATAAGCCAGGAACAAATACAATTTGTTTTGGGCAATAAAGTTAAATTTCCTTTGAAAGTATTTTCAGAGCTGTATCTGGACACAGCAGTGGAAACAAAGGGCTGTCAGATGAGGCTGCTTCCTCTATAAGCTCAGAAGGTTTCACCTATCAGCCCAGTTTAGAGCCCTGCAATGGGATTGGGATCCTGCTCATCCTATGGGACCCAACTCAAGGTGTGCAAGTGTGATACAAATCTACTCTTGCTGGGGCAGGAGCAGACCAGCAGAGACCAGTGAAGCAGGAACATTTAGTTATAATAGCATGGTCAAGCAAGCTGTGGGTACGGCACATATCTATTCTTGCTGGGGGTGGAGGACGGCCATCTGAGAATATGAAAAAAGGCACACCATTAAAATACCTGTTTATATAACCATAAAACTATACTACTAATATACTTTTTTAATTTTTTATTTGAGATTTTTCCCATTTTTCTCACAATTTGGTGGCCAATTGTGCCCTTTATTGATCCAACTATCCCCCTTCAACAAGCCCACCGCCTGCAGCTATGGGACCAGCCACTACTCTGGGATCGGTGGTGCCAGGGGCGGCAAACCGCCTCCTTCAAGACGGCACTCGCATATCCGGCTTCCCTCCCCCCTCCCTCTGGGGTGGGACAACCAACAGCCAATCGCCACCCCTGAACAGGACTCGAACCCCGGCCGGAGTGGGCAACCTGCACTCTGGACAAGTTCCGTCATCGGTTGCGCAACCCCATGGGCCCTATGAATTTACTTGTGAAAGTTGCAATAGTTCAATTAGTTATGATCCAACTCTATAATACAAAACATGTATATACAGTGCCCCTATAAAATCTACACCCCGTCTCAAACGCTTCAACTTTCGCTGCCTTACAGCCTGAAATTAAAACATATTAAATCAGACATTTCCCACCTTTATTTACACATTTTACTCTAAAACTTCCAAGTGAATAAAAAAAAAATATATATATTCTGAACATTAATAAAAAATAAAAAAACTCAAATAACTTGGACTGATAGGTCTACACCCCACTTATCATACCAATTGTAAACTAGCTCAGGGGTAACCAATCACCTTTCAGATCACACACCAAGCTAATTAGCCTCCACCTGTGTTCAATTGTAGTGACTCTGATTACTTCAGAATAAAATCTGCTGTTCTTAGAGGATTCCACTGCTGGGTAGTGCATTTCGGAGTAAAGAATCCACCATGAGCAACAATGAGCTTTCAAAAGAACTCTGGAATAAAGTTGTGGAAAGGCACATATCAGGAAATGGGTATAGAAAGATTTCAAAGGCCTTAAATATCCCTTGGAGCACAGTCAAGACCATAATTAAGAAGTGGAAGGTGCACCACCAGAACCTTCCCTAGATCAGGCCGTGCGACCAAGCTGAATGACTGAGCAAGAAGGAGACTGATCAGAGGCACCACCAAGAGGCCAATTGCAACTATGAAGGAGCTACAGGACTTTATGCCAAAGAGTGGTCAATATGTGCATGTGTCAATAATACTGGTCTGTATGGTAGGGTGGCAAGAAGGACGCCACTACACAAAAAAGTCCACATTCAGTCCTGATTGAGGTATGCAAAAAAAATACTCTGAAGATTCTGAAGCCATGTGGCAAAAAGTGTTGTGGTCATATGAAACCAAGATAGAAAGTTTTGGCTTAAATGCAAAACGATACGTTTGGTGAAAACCCAATACAGCACATCACCCAAAGAACACCATCCCTACTGTAAAGCATGGTGGTGGCAGCATTCTCTTATGGGGGTGTTTCTTGTCAGCAGGGACTGGGGCATTTGTCAGGATAGAAAATGGATGGAGCAAAATGCAGAAGAATTCTTCAGGAAAACCTGCTGCCCTTTGCAAGAAAGTTGAAATTGGGAAGGAGGTTCATCTTTCAGCATGACAACAACCCAAAGCACACAGCTAAAGCAACAGTGGAGTGGCTAAAAAACAAAAAGGTGAATGTCCTTGAGTGGCCTAGTCAGAGCCCTGACCTAAATCCTAATGCAAACCTGTGTAATGACTTAGTGTAATGAGCTGACGGAGTATAATGAGCTCAGTCCATCGACGGTCCCCATGCAGTCTGACTGAGCTTGAACTTTTCTGTAAGGAACGTTGCCCAATCTAGGTGTGCAAAGCTGGTAGAAACATATCCAAACAGACACATGGCTGTAATTCAAGCAAAGAGTACTTCTACCAAGTACTAAGGGGTAGGCTTATCATTCCCAAAGTTATTCTAGTCTTTTATTTTTAATTAATGTTCAGAAATGGAGGATATTATTTCACTTGGAAGTTGTAGGGTAAAATGTGTAAATAAAGGTGGGAAAAGTCTGATTCAATGTTTTAATTTCTAGCTGTAAGGTAACAAAAGGTGACATTATTGAGACAGTGTATAGACTTTAAAGTGGCACTGAACATAAAAAAACTGGAATAAGGCTTTAATTTGTCACTTACAAAGAAAGGTTTAAGCTTTTATAGGCTAATAGCCTAATATATTAATTTAATATGAAAGCCTCAATGTTATACCATATGTTTTGTTTATCCATTTTCACATACAGGTAACTGCAAAAATAAAGGAAACGCCAACATAAAGTGTCTTAATCGGCGTTGAGCCACCAGAACAGTTCAATGCACCTTTGCATAGATTCTACAAGTGTCTGGAAATCTTAGAGGGATTCAACACCATTCTTCCATGAGAAATTCCATCATTTAGTGTTTTGGTGATGGTGGTGGAAATGCTGTCCCAGGCACCACTCCAGAATTAATTTGTCTACATTCTCAAAATAAAAAGATCAGGCTATATGCATGGAATCTGCTGACTGTGTACTTTCTCCTCCTTTGCATCCATCAATATGAGCTCCCTTTTCTGCATGCGTCAAATCCACACTTAAAACTTGTGATAGTCCTGATCACACCCAATGCTCCAAGACTACTCTTCTTTCTGTCTAGTTCTTATAATTTACTGTCCAGTAACATGAGAACTGCAGTCATCTCTGCCATCAGTCTTCTTCCCTCTCTGCCTTTAGTTATCTCTGCCTCATCTGCCTCGCCTTCAGTCCCCTCTAGCTTCAGTCCTGTCATCAGTCACCTATATCTTTTGCCTTCAATCATCTCTAGCTTCAGTCATATCTGCTTTCAGTCATCTCAGTTCTTTCTGCCTTCATTCATCTCAGTCTCCTCTGCTTTACATGTCCAGCTCTAAACGTCATATCAGCAACCTTAATATTGGATCTCATAATAAAGTTGAATGAAGTGAGAATTATATTCTGAGCTCACACTAAGTTGCCTTTGAGGGGAAGGCTTTCATAACTAGATGCTGTCACAATGCTGATATTTAAATTTAAAAAAAGTTATGCTTTTTCCCCTTTTTCTCCCAATTTGGATTGCGCAATCCCATTCTAAGCGATACTCGCTGTAAGCCACGCTGTCATTTCGGGAGAGCATAGACAAGCTCTCCTCTGAAACACGTGATGCCAGCCACCGCTTCTATTCACACCACAGTCTACAAGTTAAGAGAGCACAGATATGAGTGAGAGGAAGACACTTTGTGCCCAGCTTTATAATGGCAGACTCTGAGCGCAGGATTGACCAGCGGGGGTCTCTAATATGCGAGAAGACATGGTAAGGTATGGACAGCTCGGCCAACTGAATCCTTCCCTCCCTAGATGACACTGCTGCCAACTGTAAATCGGGGCTGCTGGCCATGGTCAGCACTGGCTCATACACACACTAGAACAGTGCCTTCACAGGATGAGCCACCCAGCAGCCCACAATACTGGTATAATATTTTGCATTAGTACAACTAGGGCCAACAAAGCCAACATTGTGATCAAAGCCTTAAAACCCATCAACTCCAGGAACTCCTGGTTCCCAACAAAGAGGTATGGTCACACATTAAATCTATACATTAAATGGATACAATAGTTCTTTGCAAATAAACTTCCTGATTATTGAAGATGAAAACCCCTTTAAATGTTTAAATGTAACAGCAGCTATGATATGATGAAGACTGTAACAGCCCCCACCCTTCCCAGAATTGGGAGCTTACTACTCTATGTTATTCACATTAAACAGGCTGTAAAGTCAAAACATGTATTTTTAACACAAGTTGAATGTATGAAACATGCTTCCCAGGCACAGATGCCCCTGAGACAGAATCCCCTTCCAAATGAAAATGATATAGGCTACCTTGAATTAAGACAGCTTTTAGACAGCAGTATGTTCACAGGCAGTATTCAGAAATCAAAGCAGCAGTTTAAGCATGCATATTCATATCCCGGGAGATAGCAGCCATATGAACAGATGGCTGGAATGTACCATGTTAATTCGTTAACACTAAAGTGCACAATGTTTTTGTTCAGATATGAATCAGGCAGATGTAATTGATGTGGGGTACACTAATGTAACCCCACATTTGAAATGACAGAAGCTACAATTTGAGACCATTCACAGGACACACCACAAAACCCACAAATCCAATGCCTACATGCATGTTCTGATTCACTTTTTTTAAATACCATGATATTGTTACCATCATAAGGGCTGTAGTACCAAACCAAAATCACCTAGACTATTTCAGACTAAGTATTTGTTTTTACATCTGTACAAATGCCATCCATTTAAATATGAATTGTGTTGCTTCACTATTAACCACAAGTAACCATATTAAAAGCTACAACCAGTGGGAATGGGAATAACTTTCCCCAAAACACAAAAAACCCTTAGTTTCCAACATATTTTGAGTTAAAAAATGCAAGGATACCTCAGAGTGCTGCTGTCCAAGCTGAGCTTCAGCTTGGGAAAACCATCTTGTCTAGCCATCATTGTTCATATGCATGCATTACTAGAAGTGCTTTTTACAATTTTAGCAGTTATTTAACAATAAATCTGATTCTTAGTATTCTAGCAAGCTAAGCATGGTCAGATGTCCATGTGGTACCGATTGGGACCACATATGCATTCAGTACTGTAAGTCGCTTTGGATAAAAGCTAAATGGCATATATTATTATTATTACTCTATAGGAGTAGGGGATACTGATATGCAATACAGTCAGGGGGTTCTATGCATTCATTTTATGAACCTGTGCAGGCAAAGAGCATATGGTCCGGCCTAACCTAAATCTCCAACTCCAACTCGACACACACTGTTTGACCTAGTACCAATAAACAAACATGGGTTTCCCTGGTGTTCAATGACAGGTTTTAAACTCCTTGAATGATATATACGCCAATTAGCAGACGCTTTTATCCAAAGCGACTTACAGTAGTGAATGCATACATTTTCAGTATATGTGGCCCCAGTGGGGATTGAACCCACAACCTAAGCGTTGCCAACGCTGTGCTCTACCAACTGAGCCACAGAGAACCAGGACATGAAAAGGAGAATGAAAACCAGGACACGAAGGCATGCAAGTTTTGCGCCAGCGTGTTCCATATTGTACTATGCTACGCACCACAAATTTGGGATTCTACCTATGAGCTGGAAACGATGGGTCAGGTGCACCACAGAAAAGTGGAGGTCCATGCGTCATGATCGGCCGTGTCACATGGTAAGGATTTTCCTTGTCTGAGCATATTTTTCTCCAAATAATCACTCAACCCGCATTTCTGTATAAGCAAAACTGTCTTCCTTAAACACAGCATAAGTGATGCCACGATGCTCACCATGAGAGGATTATTTCAATGATGACCTTGAAAAGAGGTCTTGCCCTAGTAAGTGGCCCAAAATAAAAATATAAAAAGGGGTCTGAACCAGGCTTGCGCTGGTCCTACCCCAAATCGTAAATGAGTCATGCATGGGCTAGGGAGAGAGAGGGATTATCTCCCCCCTCTCCTTCGAGCACTTAGTGTGACCTGTTGATCGCTTGAGTCAGTTTAGCATTGCTAGGGTTTGATTCTACACATTCCTGCATTCTTGAGAGATCTGGTCCCGGCTCATGCTTCAGAGCTCGTCTTGCTTTGTTCCCTGGCTGTGTGTGTTTGTTTTTTGGAAGAGACAAGCTTGGGTGGTATAATTTTATTCCATTTGATTTATTTTGTAATTGCTATGTATGTATTTATTTAGCACTTATTTTTTTATTTTTTTTCTTGTTTCAGATTTTATCCCGTTTTTCTCCTAATTTGGTAGCCAATTACACCCGCTATTTTCCGGTCAATCCCTCCCTCGTAGTTCGCTGCCGAAGCCGATGACCGTAACTCCGGCACCCCAGAGCCACTCCTGTGCGCAGCGAACATCTTGTCGGCTTCCCTACCCCCTCCCTGGGGCGGGCATCCAATTGCCACCCCCGGTGGCACTCCCGGCCAGAGCCGACTCTGGCGCGGCTGGGGAATCGAACCCCGGTCGTCGTGGCCAGCGTCGGACATTGAAACCACTAGACCACGCGGGAGGCCCTATTTAGCATTTCTTAAGGTAGTTTAACCTACACCTGTGGACCTTGAATATTTTTCTTTGTCTAAGTGTTCTAACTTAATTAAAACAGCTCTTAATTTTAATTGAATTGTGAGTTGTATATTTTTGACAAAAGTTGATCCACCAGATTGCACTGCCTATCAACAAATTATGTGATTTAATTCATAATTGGCATCTTATGTAATAATTATTATATGAAATCAAATATATTTTACATGTAGGATAAGTGAAGGGTTTAACATGTAGGCCTAATACCGCTTGTGTTCAATATTGTGCTGAATCTTAAACAAGGGCATTTGACTGTCAAGGCTACTGGATTCTGGGAATAGCCATTTTTATTTAATTCTCACTTGCCCGGCAATAGATAATGACAACTTTGGTGGAGAAATATCAATTTAATTAGCTACATATTTTGGGATGGGATAAATTCAACTGAATGTAATATTTTTGCACTACCTTGAACTGAGCTGTGATTGCACAGGAGCCTGGAGAAACAAACTGACTAAATAGATGTCCTATAGACAAACAATATAAGCACATAACATGTGGTTCTTTCCATGTCAAATCAATGGGTCTCACCCCTTTTGATTGTAACAACATTTTCTATAAATGAATGCCCATGAGGGGCCTCTGAGTGGAGAAATGGTCAAGGTTGACCACTGCAGTCGGGATGCGAGTCCTGGCTGCTCCAGCCCAGCTCTGGCCAAGAGTCCCATTTAGGAGTCCCGTTAGTCTGTGATTTCTAGACCTAAATGACTCAGATCTTTTCATTTTTACATATGTTGTAGCTTTCCTTGTTTACATCTCCCGAAGTCTTCATGTTATGCCTGCTATCAGTTGAGGCACAGCATATACTTCAATACAGGGTGACAGGTCAGTCTTCAGGTCAATGACTCCCTGATATTGTGTGAATAGTGCATTTATTGTTCTATTCATTTTCGGCTGGAAAGAACACTCAGGGCCAGATTTTCTAAGATAGTTGCAGCGCTATTTTGTTGCGGCTATTTAGCGGTCGCAAATAGCGACACATTAACAACCAACTTACCAAGACTGGTTCTAATTACGCAATCAAAGAAATGAAACACCCTCATTCACAATTTGTTTTAGGATACACCCATAAAAGGGGTCCGAAACAATGCCAAGAAATGGATACACAGCCAACCAGGCACAAGTAGTGAGGGAACAACAAGAAAAATAACACACTTTACAGATCAGGAAATAGAGGTATCGGTCAATGGTGTACAGCATCACAACGCCATATTATAGCACAGGAAAACAACGTAAATGGAGAGGAAAATTAGATGAGTGACATCACGAAAGAAATGAATTAATTAGGCATAACAAAACAAACAGTAGATGATGTAAAGAAAACAAACAACCAATGATGTAAAGAAAATATGACATGGCGTTAGGTTGCGTCCAAAAGAAACTTTCCTACAACATAATATGGGAAAAAGACACTGGTGGTGGTCCAACCGAGGAAAGAATATTATAATAAGAATAGAAACGACTAAACTTCTGATGGGAGAAGGCCACAGAGAATTAGCTTGCCTCGTAGAGACGAGCAGTGAACTCGTGGGGTGGGCGAATCAAAATAAATAGAGGGTATAATTGGCCACTAAATTGGGAGAAAAACAGGAAAAAAATCTGAAACAAATTGATAAGAAATAAAAAATTAAATAAAAAGGGGCACTGTAGTCCAAGAATCATTTGTTGATAAAACAGAACACTTTGGTTGTGCCCATGGCAGTATGCTTTTGCGCATCCATTTCTTTCCTCATTTAGGAATTGCTGCTCTCCTCCCTTCGCTACTCGCAGTCAGCTCAAACACAAATCTTCGCAATGCTCTTGTAAAAGAACCATTTTCTAAACTTGCATCTGTTTAGAAATTGTAATTCGATTACCCCCACAACAATGGCACTCCCAGTTATATTCACATTGATAATAGATAATTAGCCAATCATACCGCATTGTCTTCTCCCCTGCCCTCACCCATTCTAACCCTACACTAACGGTTCTGTGATACATAACACAATAAGAGGTACACGTGAGTTTCAATGTTCCATTATATGTTTGGGGGAGAGAGTATCCTATTTGCATTAAAAAGGCACCAACACCCAAAACACGTCATGACTATGAGAGTTGAGTTGAGAGTATTGAATTACAACAGTTGTTCCTTTTGTTATATTTTTCAAATGAATTCAAACAACGCAAGTGTGCTAAAAAACATATATAGCAAAAGTCAGGGACCGGGGATGATGTGACTTTCCCAAGTTATTGTAATTTGAAAATCACGCCTGAAAAACATCATAATGCTCCTAGTGTTAACGGACTCTATAGGGCCCAGCCCACTCACTAGGGCCCAGTCTGTGCCCTTTATTGACTGAGCAAATCTATAGGGCCCAGCATGAGCTCATGGTAAGAGCCTTTATTGACTGAGCCACCCTATAGGGCCCAGCCTGTGTTCATGGTGAGAGCCTTTCCTGGCTGAGCCACTCTATAGGGTCCAGCATGAGCTCATGGTAAGAACCTTTATTGACTGAGCCACTCTATAGGGCCTAACATGCACTCGTGGCGAGAGCCTTCATTGACTGAGCCCACTCTACAGGGCCCAGCCTGCACTCATGGTGAGGGCCTTTATGGACTGAGCCACTCTACAGGGCCCAGTCTGTGCTCGTGGTGAGAGCCTTGATTGACTGAGCCACTCTATAAGGCCCAGTCTGCGCTCGTGGTGGGTCTAGTATTGGGAAAACAATTTCCCCAAATTGTTATCAAAGATGCACCCCCTTGCTAATTCCCCATGATGTCCCCAATAAAACCAGAAAATGAAGGATGAATGCGCGTCAGTCCCAGTTTTGGATACTTAAAAATCCTATAGATCATAAATGAGATTTTCCTGCATTGAAAGACAACTTGCCACCCCAGCCCTCTGAAACAGTGATTCAGATTGCCAAAAACACAGCAGGTCCCACAATGAAGATTGCTCTGCTCATAGGATAAGATCAGCAGACCCTGATAACAAAACATCTTTTGATACTGCATTTGTCGCTTGTCTTAAATTAAAAGGTAGCTGTATGTTGTGCTCATACAAAATACTGCTGAACGTTGTAGGTTTCTGAAATATGTCCTGTGCAAATTATCATTTATACTGGGATAGTTTCAATTATTTGAATTAACAACCTGGCCAAGATTATGTCATCTCTACAGATTCAAACTGAAATATGGTACAAGCAACAAAGAACACAATACAAAAATCAAAAAATATATATATTTTGAAACCCATTTATGTAAATGTTGAAAATTATGCATAACATTTGCTGAAAATATATGAATGTATTCAAGAAAAACCTCAGAGGCCACAAACATGACGTAAAGCGCTTTAAGGAAACGCTTTAGATCATGCTTGCATCATTTGGCAAAACATTTAAAAGAAGCCAGGGTTATAATGACATAACTCCTGCAAGCAATATGTCCTCCAGTGGTTACCTCAACATAAACATTCAAGATAACCTGAGAGGGTGATGACATGAAGCAACCCTCCTGATAATGTCTGACAGAACCTTGGAGCTTTAAATGTTTTTTGGCTATTATTTCTCATAAATATCTATGGATTGCATCCACTCATAACATCATCACCAGGAAATACAAGCACATATTTCAAAACAATGGCTTAATACAACGTGGCTACTTCTTTGCAATTCTGGTATATTTTAAAGGTGGTGAAACTGTAATTACAATTTGTTTTGTTGAAATTGTAACCGAGCAATTTCCTTTCTTAATCTAGATCACCGGCGTCAACAATATAATGTTATCTATGTCATCTTGAAGACTGTTTCATTACCTACCTATCGATCTACCTTGCTGACTGCTCCAACATTCTACCTTTGTTTGTTTACCTGAGTTCTACACCAGACCATAGTCATATTTAACCCAGCATTCATAGTAAACAAAACCCATTTTTATACAACCGTTGCACGTTAATCACTTAAGAGAAGCTTGCAATTATGAACGGAAGGCACATTAACAAGATACCTGAATATATATCAACTTGCTCGATGATTTTCGCAAGCTAACAAGCTAGGACTGGGACCAGGCATGTTAGCGTTGTTATCAGAAGCGCAAATGCACAATATCCAACCGCAGTACATCAATACAAAGTTCAAAAGACTACAGTCAATCTGTCTCAGGGAGAAAACACCAACATATGCCCCAAAATATTAGGTAGCTGCAATACAGTTTGTATTTGCTAGAACATAAGCTGCCATTGCTACTCACATGGTAAGCTAACATTGCATTGCGAACCCAGACTGGTCAATACAAGAAGAGCGAATTGTTGATTACGCCTGCTGCAGGTGGCGAAGCACTGACAAGCGTCGACTTTAATTCGCGTTTATTTTAGTACTTGTTAAAACATAGAAAAATCAAAGAGGGAATATTAAAATATAGGCTTTTCTGTCACCGCCCCCTTCCACTGCAGCATAGGCCTTGGTTTGACGTCTCCCATCCAACGGGGTCGGGGTTCAATGACTGACAACGACGGTTTAGGGAGCGACAAGAAGGTACAAGCGCTGGAGGACCGAGCGGATGCGGGGTGCTCGGGAAGTACCACGCTGGGATAGGTCAACTTGATTCTTACAAAAAAAAACTGGATTTAGTATGAGTAAAAATAAGAAATCCAGGTTATGTTTCAGATTATCGGAGATACATGAATTCACTGTTCACTGGGGTGGGATTCTTGTGGTTTGATATCTATGATAGGCTTACCATACATGACATGACAGGTATATGTATTTTGTAAGCATTGTGATAAGCGGTTGGTATGTTTGTGAACGATAGCCTACATGTAGACTACTGCAATTTAATTTTTATGTCTAGTAATTTCATAACTGCTCCTCAAATTAGCCATTGTTTAAGATTGCTTACTTGTTCAGTTAACTTGTTACCTCTACAGCATATAATTGAGCAACTATGCTTAGAGCATTTGAGGATACATAGTTAAAAAATATATGTATTATTACCTAAGTACTGTAAATGCATTACATGCTGGTTGGGTATTTGTTATTGGTATTTGTGTTGCCTTAATATTCTCAGTGTCCATCAATGCCATACATTCAACAACACTGAATTAAAGCAATGATTCATTCACGCTGACGTGCATTAATCATTTATTTCACCCATACCCATACATGTCCCATACTCCTCTATCCTTGTGGAGCGTAGGACAATTTGGCGATATGTCATCTAGCATCGTTTTTTCTGTAGAAGACCAACACATCAATGCAATATTGCTGTCACCTGTTTGAGGGGCTGATCATTCATGGTTGTTTGTGGGATATTTGTGGTGTATTTTCTGGAATGTTTTTTTAGGCTCCCTTTACTCAAACTACCTATAGGCTTTTCTTTTGTATCAAGGCAGATTTTGAACAACTTCACCTCAATGGCTACAGACGGGCCTACAAAATCCCTTAAACCTGGGATAGTGTCCATTCTGACTTCATAAATGAGGGCTTAAGATGCTAAGATGGTGCACAGATTTCACCCAGAAGTTATTACATTTTAACCGAATAGGTGACGTAGAGCAAAACTATCAAGCCAAAGAGACGAGAGCCAAGTTGAGAAATGTTCCAATTCTAACAAAGCTCTTAGATATGTCCATCTGTGATGTAAATGTAAATGTAAGGTAATGATGGAGGAGAAGTTGAATGTCAACTGAGTGACACTGAATGGAAGACAAAAACAGATTCCGTTGGGACTGGCTGGACAAAAAACTTTCAGTCAATGGGAATACCACCGAAGTGATAGTGAGTGAATGTTGTAAAAAAGTAGATTTTCCTGTCAAAATACTCGTATAAATGCATGTATTGTTCGGATATTGTAAGTTATGGCTCCAGAGAATATAAGGCTTTGGGAGATCACATCCGTAGCAAAAAACAACGACAAAATTAAAATTTGCCATACAAATTACACTTTGTCCACTGCTTTTCCACTTGTCACTGGTGCTAATGCTATCTAACATTAGCTCAACAAGCTGTCTCTACAGCTCGACCAGCGATTTCAGTGGACGACCGCATAAAAAACCGAGGTAGGATAACAAATAGAATACAGAATTGAAGGCTTGTGGTTATCCAGCTATAGCCACGATTAATATTTAGCCTTTGTCAAACTCACTTAAACCATACACGATTCAACTTTGTTGATAACATTTTAGCTGGTTAGCACTAGCATGGTTTACTAGCAGTCAGTCATCATGAAACATGCCTTGTGCCTATCTTGCTAGATTATCATTGGATTTGTTCCAAAACACGACCGGCATAATGCTGGTTTGTTCCGCCCGGGCGTAATAATAATAATAATAATAATATATGCCATTTAGCAGACGCTTTTATCCAAAGCGACTTACAGTAGTGAATGCATACATTTTTCAGTATATGTGGCCCCAATGGGAATCGAACCCACAACCTAAGCGTTGCCAAC
The DNA here is from genome assembly GCA_029706075.1 of Aldrovandia affinis. NCBI lineage: Eukaryota > Metazoa > Chordata > Actinopteri > Notacanthiformes > Halosauridae > Aldrovandia > Aldrovandia affinis. The sequence goes on from JAINUG010000215.1 coordinate 1,520,251, forward strand.
GCCATGCTCTACCTACTGAGCCACACAGAACCACAGAACCATTTAAATCTGGCACACAAAATGGCATGTGCAGCTTGTGCCGACCTGAACATTTTACATAAACATATTTCTATATAAAAGCATAGATTATGTGAAGTTTAAACTCACCATCAATTAAAAAGAATATTTATTCAAACTAATATATTCCAAAGGTCATGTCTAAATGAATACAACATATTGGCAAAGGTTCCATCACCTAACACAGCAGAAAAGATATTAACAGAATTCTTCCAACAGCAGCATTAAAGTGCTTTTTGCATAAAATAATTTCCATTCCTAAATGTGTAAGGAAGCCCTCAACATATTCTGCTGGGTGGGTACTCACCTCCTTATTTCTTAACTGTGTGTTCTCATGTTGGCGGAAAAACTTTCCCCTTTGATCGGCAGATGGTCCATGTACCTGCCTCCAAGAAATGTAACCTATCAGCAGTGTTGCCAGATTAGGTGATCTCCCGCCAAATTAAGCTTCTCTTAATACCATTGTGTGGATAAATGTGGCATTGGGCAGGTTGTGATATTTTGGTCTATTCCTCAGATCTTTGTGCGGACATTTAAAAATGTTCAACTGCAAAACTGTTAAAATGGTTCAGGGCCGGTATTCACAAAGCATTTTAAGGGTAAAAGCTGGTCCTAACTCGGCAATTTAGGAGCAATTCCGAAAAATAATGGGCGTGTGTCACTCATAAATTTAGGACTCCTACATTTTTGAGATAAGAGTATTTCACAAAGGGTTTGAGAGCTAAAAACAGCTCCTAAGTCCAGGAGAAGTTAGAAGCAGTCAAGAGGACTTCTAAGTCGCTAAAGACCTATACTCACAGCGATCCGAAAATCTGCTGCTGCCAGCAATCGCGTCAACATTGGAGATATTGAATGATACAGAGCTCATAAAAAGGTACTGCCTCAATCGCGAGGGTATTATATATATAATATTATATATATTATATATATAGATACCCGCTGATTGTTTACGAGATGCAGACATGTAACCAATTGACTAGTCAGTATTCTTGGTTTCATGTTAAATCAGTGACACGTAGCCTACATTTGTATTTTAGAATCTTTATTAGAATATAATAGGGGTGCATCGGATCATTTTTCGGATCAGCAAAAAAATAATAACGGGGGCCAAAGGCGCGTTTCCACCAAAAATTACCAGGAACTATTCTCAAGGAATTGAATGAATGATAATTTCAGTTTTTCAATTTAAGTTATTTCACTAAATCTTTATTCGAAAATTTCACAAAATACATTTTTAGATTCAGTACGCCTTAGGCGATTTAACTAGGGTGGTCTTATGCCTGAATTAATTTAATAAAAAATTAAAAGATCGCTAATGTTTAAATGTTATTTAATTCGGTCGCATTTCCAAAAACCTGCCTCCCAGAAAGGCATTTAGTATTAAAAACAAAGCAAACCAAAACATACATGGTTGTCTATCTCTTCACTGTAACTCTGTATCGAGATTTAGGGAATTGTTACTTTAAAACGTAACAGAGGCAGAAAAACTGTATTTCTCTATGATGGTTCAATTTAGCTATTAATCCGCGGATCATATGCGTGCCGAACCGTGGGGGTTGATCCGTACGGATCACGGATCAACTGCGATCCGTTACACCACTAGAATATAACAGGAACAGGTAGGCCTACATACCCCTTTACAGTAGCATATCATTTATTTGCTAGGTTGAAATCGCGGGCAGAGACCCATCCCCTATATCAGCCAATCGCTGTGGGCATTCTGAGTAAGCTCATTCATGAGAAACAACGTCATCCATAGCAACGACGTCAACCCCGCCCTCACTCTTAGCTTGAAAATTCTAGGACTTCCTTAGTATGAGTTTGTCTTTGCAGCTTTGTGAATAGGTTTTAAGGTGGGACTCCTAACTAAAAGGTTTTAGTGCGATTTAGGAGTACTCCTAGTGGTAAGATAAAATTATTTGTGAATACGGCCCCAGATCTTCATGTTGTGCACTAGCCATCCGCTATCAAGTGCTTACATTTCTCATATGCAATGGAACATGGATAGATGACTCAAGAAACACCATTCACCACCAGTCATTTGGGGCACTCTCTTATCTTCAGTTAATACAATTACTGAGATTAAATTAAACTAATTATTGTTGTGTTTAAGTGGGGCTCTCTGCTGGCTAATTTGTGAAGAGGGCATGATGTTCATATTCTGTATACAATCTGCAATGAAATTAACTATGTTTGAAAGGAAATCAAATTTATGTCTGAGAATACAAGTAATAAACTGAGACCAGTTAAACTTGATGATGTGTCATCGCAACAAAGTGAATCCTGTTATTTTCCCATAAAGACACAAAATCACACTTCTGAAATATTCACTCTTTGTTCAATGTGGCTGCCCACATATGCCACATATGATTTCTGGAAATTCTATGAACAGATTTCTTTTCAAGAACCTTAAATTAATTTATTAAACATTTTCAGTGAAAAAATAGAACAGTTAATCTCATGGGTAATCTGTAGTGAATGGGTAGCGCATTTGATCATTATGTACAGGTTTAAACTGGTAGTTATCACAGCATAGAGGGTTTTGTGTTCTGATGAGCAGTAAAGTGTAAATAATTTCACACATGCACATATTACGGCTTTGATCATTTAATTTGCAAACATACTGCTGCAAGTTGTTTGCAAACAAAATTCCTCATGCTTGGTACAGATGGGTCATTTCCTCTGCTGTTTAAAATTAAAATGTCAAACATTAAGTTGTACAGGTGGACAGTCATGTGCAGTCTGTCTAAGAAATAAATCTTAAATGAAATGTTCAAATGTGTAATAAAAAATGTTATTGAATATACATACATATTGTAGTGCCACTGGGGGTGGTGTGACACTCAAGGACCTTTTCAGAGGGCGTAGGCAATTGAAGACTCAGAGGAGGCAGTATTCAAAACAAAACAATTATTTTATTAAACTAATTTCTGACAACACACAAAAAAGATGGGTAATCAGGGAATTCAAACACATACATAATCCTTCTCTCGTTGTCTTTGTCCATAATCCAATGTCATCAATCCAAGCTAGATCCTCAAACAAGCAATAGTTGGTACACACATGGGCAAATCAAATCAAAATAAAAAATCCTCTAGCTCTCTTTCACTCAGCACGTGTTTCCCTTCTGATACTTTGCAAATTGTGTGGGGGAAAAGGTACGTCTTTTATTTAGTCCCGAAATTGGTTTCAGCTGCTGCCACTACCAAATGCTTCACTGGCTTCAGCTGGTAATCAGGTGTGGGACTGCAGGCTGCTGGGAGCTGTAGTCCTGATGGCTCTAGTGGCTTACAATAATTAAAGGGGCAGGCAGCCATTTATCTGTGCTGCCCCTTGGGATGTCACAATAGATATATATACATATATATATATATATATGCAGTACATATAGGGTGTAGACAAAATAATGGACACACCAAACAATTTTTGAATTGTAATAAGGAGTTAGGCTGCCCTTTGCCTTCAGAACAGCAATAATGTTTAGATCTGGTGATTGGGGAGGCCATGGAAGGTGTTTGGCTTCATCTTGTTGTTTATGAAACTACTACTTGAATCAATTTAGCAGTGTGTATGGGGGCATTATCATCTTGGAATATGGGAACATATTGAGGAAACAATATTTGCAGCATAGGGAGCATCTGGTCGGCTAAAATGACTTCTTATTCCTTGGCCGTAATTCTACCATGCAGAGTAATAATTGGACCCAATGACTCCCATGAGATGTCTGCCTCTTACCATAACAGATCCACCACCATGTTTAACAGTTGGGAACAGGCAATGTGGGTTGAAGGATTCCTTTGGGACATTAACCCATCCAGATGTAGGAAAAATACTAAAAGATGCCTCATCAGACCATATTACTCTCTTACAGTGTTCAGAAGTCCCGGAACTTTCCAAAACACAATGTCAGTTGCCGTTTATTTTCACATCCCGGTCTACAAGTAAAACTTGCACAGACATGAGTCAGAGGAAAACACTTCATGCATAGCTTTATACTGGCAGCCCGATTGACTAGTGGGGGTCACCTGTGGGGGCGGAGACCTGCGGGGCTGCTGGCCACAGTCGGCACTGGCACGGTCTGGGTTTGATACCTGACTGTGGGACTCATCCACACACTAAAACAGTGCTTTAACAGGATGACAAGATCTTTGATGTTATGGGGTTGTTTTGCATCTACTGGTCCTGGGGCTCTTGTTAAGGTCAATGGAACTCCAGCAAGTAGATATTTTAACCAAAAACCTAGTTCCTCTGCCAAGAAGCAGAAAACTTGACTGCATATGGATCTTTCAGCAAGACAATGATTCAAAGCATACCTCAAAATCAACCAAGAAATGGTTAACTGTCCCAATGACTTTTTCGTAATGGCCATCTCAGTCTCAGACGAGAGCAATCCACAAGCACAAACCAAGGATCTGAATGATCTTGAAAGATTCTGTATGGAGGAATGGTCAAAGATCCCCCCCCAATATTTTCATCAATATCGGAAAACACTATATAAGGCGACCCAGTAGTATTATCCTTGTGAGTGGAGGGTGCACTCAAGTACTGAAAACAGGGGTATGAATAATTGTGACACTTATTCATACCCACCAATTCTTTTTGGAAAAATATTTTTCTCTGAGTAATTGTATCAGCATTAGAGAATATAATTTTCCCTTTCTAGCATACAATATAGTTAGTTACCTGTATTGTTTATTTTTTGCAGCCTTTGCTCATCTTTATCACAGGTGTGAATCATTTTGGAAGGTACTGTATATCAATATAACTGTATATAGACTGTAGTGTTTCATTTGAATATTTATATTAGTATGTATGAATATTTGGGCTTTTCATGTGTAACACAACTTATCTCAACACTGGCCTACAGCACATAATAGGAAAGTGATAGATATATTCTTACATGTGTTAAATGGAATGTAGCTATTACCTGTGTGTGCAGGAGAGGGAAAAGCAAAAGGGATTCAGCACAAAAATAACTATCAACACAAACACACAAATACACACACACCCTCACTCAAATTTAGACAACTCATGTTGTGTAACATTTGGAGGAGTAGCATAACACAAAAAGGAAACAGACAGCTAGGTATGTGGAATAATTCCAGTGTGCATGTGCATGTGCATCATTACATATGGAGATTTTGAATTTACAAAAATTAGAAAATGGGGGGAAAGCAGGAGGCTAAGAAAGTTGTGGAAATGTCTTTTTTACAATCTGGAGGAAGAGGATTGTACAGCATAGTGGCTGAATCCACACCCCCCATTCAAGGTGGGCTCCAAAATATAATTTTTTCTTTCAGAAGTTGACACTCTTTCGATGTTGCACACTGATCCAGTCTCCTGGGTTTACGTCCATCTGCAACATCTTCATCACCCATTTATCCCGCCTTGCCCCATCAATGAACTCATCCAGAGAGAGCTCACCTGGAAGCAAGAAAATATGCATCATATTGTTTCTAGCAATATCAAGTAACCTGAGCATTTAACCTAACATTTTCAAATTATTTCTCCAAAGGTCAATCACTCCATTACTTTTTGTTTTTACTGTAAGAGTAGTTTTGCACTACTTTTCCAGTGGGTATAAAAAGTATCCCCCCTCCTTGGCATTTTTCACATTTTATTTTCTTACTTCATGGAATCAAAATGAATTTAAATTGTATTTCATGCTACTGACACAAATACTTTATGATGTAAAATTTAGAAAAATGACGCAATCGCTGCACACTGAACATTTTCCGTCTGATGCAGAACTGATTTTCTCTGTTTGCCTGAGAGCCAATAGTAGTAGCTGCAGGCCGTACAGCTCAGTTCTCCCAGCATGGGCGGAATGAATGTTGGCTGCTGCAGTATGCATACCACTGAACTTAAGATGCATACACAGCATGTCCCCCCACAGCATGCGTTCAAAAAGGCGAACTGAATTTTTTTTGTTGTTGAGCAATTTAAACATCCAGAAACAGCTGCTTGGCTGAGAATTCAATGGACGTCACAATTTTAAAAGATGAAGGCTTCATCTCCCTCCAGCCTCCAGTCAGTTGCACCAGTGATGTGCAACTTTGATTCATGTGTAAAATCTGCACTAAACCCTTAGTTATTACTAGATAGTTTATAAAATGTAGTAAAATGGCACACTACAAATGAGCAATACATATACATTACATATCACGGTAGCCTACATTAAAATGTCAGTGTAATCACACAATCCAATCCAATGAAGATAAAGCACTGGATCACCATGGCATTAGAATCCATAAATTACTCATGTGTACAGATTTGAATAGATTTGAGCCATGATTTCAGTTTGAGTTTAAAAGCGCAGGCCTTCTGGGTGGTCTAGCGGTTACAACGTTCAGACGCTGTCCACTGTGACCGGGGTTCGATTCCACCAGCTGTGCCAGTGTCAGCTCTGGCTGAGAGTGCCACTAGGGGGCAGCATTTGGCTGTCTGCCCCAGGGAGAGGGGAGGGAAGCCGACATGAGTTCGCTGTGTATAGAGGTGGCTCTGGAGTACCGAAGTTACAGTTGACGGCTTGGCGAGTGCCGGTTTGGAGGAGACGGTACTTCACCTTTGTCACTGCCGGTCTCAGGGCTAAGGCAGCGACTAATGGTAGTGACTAATCTAATGATGTCAATGCCACTTTTTAGTGACAAATTGAGTTGCCTTAGCAACTTTCCATGAAAATGTGTTGGCAACACTGCCTCACGTGAAGGGGAAGGGTTGAATGGATATACACATGTGAGGTGTCTTTTTGAGTGTCGGATTCTTACAACAATGTGAACTGACATGCAATTGAACCAATCGCTGCCACGGAGTACAAAACACATACCCTTCCGCCTGCACTGTGTATAGCAATACGATTCGTACTTTGACATATCCTTCAATCTGTAATACGTTTTCAGTCAGAAAGGTAGAAGTGAATTTCAATGTTTGCGGTTTCATGTGGATAATAATCATATTTCTAAATACAAAAACCATATAAAGCTTGATGTTTTTAAATATTGGAAGTAGCTGAAAAGTGAATACATTGAAGAACCTTATTATAAGTAAGGAATTATGCACTGTGGTCAGTTGGTCCGACACCCCCATGATACCCTCTTGACCAATCAGAATTGGGTATTTAACCAAACTGTGGTATAAAATGCTTTATTGGACAAGTAGCACATTGATGCAGATTTATTATACTTGGATTTTTCTTAATTGGGTTTTTTTAAGACTGAATGATAAATGAAATTGCATAGATTTTAGACATTATGGGAAAAAGGTTTATGATGGGGTACAGGGTGGAATGAGGGCTGGGGAGCTGGTCATGTTTTTTATTGCCCTGAGCTGGAGGAAGAGCTGATCTGGCTGAAAACGGTGTTGATAGCTGTAGGCTATGCAAAATTGCGGGTTTGTCGGATATGTTTTGTGCATAATGGATTTGTGAGGAGGGCTGGGGATAAAAAGGTACAGGTAATTGGAAACAGGTGTAGCATGTGATTGTGAAGCATGTGACAAATATCCACTGTTAAAATATGCTGAACAGTTTTGTTACACCTTGTATATGATGAAGTGTCAGTTATACAAGTACATTAAATATATTCAAGGATTAGAATAATACACATTCAGTTGTGTTCATATAAAAATAGCTTTTTCTGAGAAAAATAGCCTTTTGTAGAAAAAACGTATTCTACACTCTGTTAGTCAGCACCTCGCTAAACTTTTGGGTGTAACAGACATTTGCATCCACAATATTCCTGACATTTCTGCATTCTTGTGATACCTTGCACGAAATGTATGAGAAACTTCCACTGAGCTGTCAAACCAATTGTGAACAATTCATTCAAACCCAAAATGAGCTATAAGGAATAATTCCAACTTGTTCCTAATAATACATTCCAGTATTTTACATGAGATGCAGGTTAAACTGACAGGCCTTCCCTGGGTCAGTATGGTCCCCCTTCTTATATATTGGAATTATACTACCTTGCTTCCAGTCATATGGTATTTCACCATTGTTTAGAGATTGCAAAGAACATATCTTTCAATGGTTTATATATTATAATCTCTCCACGTTCTTTGAGTACTCCAGGATATCAACCATCAGGACCTGCTGCCTTATTTGTCTTATGTTTTTGTAGTTTTTCTAGTACTTCTCTAACCCTTATTGAAAAGTCCTCAAGAACATTCTCTAAATTGGCTGTACATGTAAGCATATCTATAACCTCTCCTCTGGAGCTCTCAACAAAGTAACTGTTTAGTGTGTTAGCAATATCCTTATTATTATAAAGCAAAGCTCTTTACTTATTCTTAATGCATTTAACCTCTTCATTGACTTTCCTTTTTCTACTGCAATATTGAAAACTTCTTAGGATTATGTTTTTCTTCTTGGTAAAATTGAATTTCAAAGTGCCTTTTAGCTGCCCTTATTTCCTTTTTATCCTTAGCCCACATATTAAAATAATCTTGGAATTGTTTTTTTTATATATTCAATAAAATCTTAATGTGTAGGAAATTAAGATAAGATGAAAAAACTGTCTCCACAGTGCATGACTAAATCCTCACAAGAGATTTTAAGGCAATATAAACAGATTTTTTTTACCTCTGGCAGTTTAACGCTTACCTTTGTACCATTTCAGGTTATTCACTGGACTTGAACTGCTTAAATTTCAGTAAAAACTGGAAAATGGGGGTGTTCTAAAACTTTTGACCAGTAGTGTATATTTATATTTGGATGGCAGTTATCATGGGGGAAAGCACTTTTCTCAGTAGGAAATTAATACACATGCATGTTAGTTTTGTTAGTTTAGTATTGCCACATGATACGCCATGCAATTACGTACTCCATCTTATTGCAGTGAAAGCAAGTCTCATAACGTGCTCTTTGTAAGCCATGGCATTTACTCTTCATTAAACATGATGAAATTTCCAATTCACTCAAAGGTTTTAAAGGGGTTTTAAATGATAATCTGATTGGCCACAATGAACCAAACACCCACATGTTATTTATTCTTCTTAAACCAAACATTTAAACCATGCCACAGGTGCACTGCCATCTCATGTCACAAAACTACCGGAGTAGACAAGGACACACCTTAATATGCCTTCATCCTGGATTAGCACTTTGCGCTTTGACAACGAAACTAGAGCCCCATATATGCCTATTAGTCACCAAACTGGCACATAATGCCCTAGGTTTTAGTTAAGAGGTTGACAAAAACACAAACGAATTATCACACACAAACCTTGCTCGTCGCCTAATGTTGTTTTATTGACACACACCCCATTGCTCATCCCAACCCATGTTGATGGAAATGCTTTTATTTCCAACCACGAAACTACCAAACTGGGCAGAGGCCAGAAATATTCCCTTTGCGATGGCTGAAACTACCAATTACAATACCGTCCAAGTGCGTTTTTGCTACCGTACTCCCCAAACTAGAGCCCTATAACAAGGAGGACACATGCTCAGGCACTTGCAGCAGAAATACACCCACAGCAGAAACACAACACACACATACACACACATGCATAGCAAGAGGTGCTCACCATCTCCATTCTCATCCACCAGCTCAAATATCCGGTCTACCACTTGGTCTGGGGTGAGTAGGTTGCACTCCTCATCCACCTCTCCGTGACATGCCTTCTTCAAGCGGTATATTGACTGTGAAAACACAGGAAAGATCAGTACATCTCATAGCATCAAATGACTGTATCGACAGTGAGATAATACAGAAATTATCAGCATAACTCACAGCATCAAATGACAGTATCGACTGTGAGATAATACAAAAATGGTCAGTACTCTGAGTGACTGTGAGAACACAGACAAGATCAGTACATACCATAACATCGAATGATTGTATCCACTGGGATATAATCCAGAAATAACAAGAAACAAAGAACCTCAAAAGACAGTGTTGATTGTGAGATGACATACACATAATCAGTACCACTCATGACATTCAATAACAGAATAAGACAATAGAAGTCAGTAGAGATCACTACAACCCAGTGGAGGAAAAAAACAGCAGAAGGAAGCCAGTTTGAGGCAAACATTTTGATGTGGGCAGAACTGTCAGGAATCGTGTTTGTACCATGTAATAGCCCTGTCTCTGGTGGATTCACTGGTGGAATCATATTGCAAGCAGTCCTAGGCTATAGCCAATATAATTAGCTTAGTAGGGGAACACTAAATTTAAGTTATATATTCAAATAACAGATGTGCAATCTAAGCAGAGAAGTTTGGTTATCTATTTAGCCTGGTATCACATGGTATCAGAAGGTATCTGTGCTTTTGTACATTGTTCACACTACATGGAATCAGACGGTATGCTTTTGTTTATTATACATAGTAGTTGGTATCAACAATGGAGTTTGACAGGTCAAAAAGCTTAGAGCAGACCTGGGTCAAAAGTATTTGTATTTGAAATTTAACTTGTGAATATCAACTCTTCTAAATACTTGAAGTATTCAAATAAATAAAGTAGGCTCTATTATTCATACCCTTGATAAAGATGAACAAAATAGATCAAATAAACTACATGAGGTATATTTTATGCAAAAAAAAATCAAGAGTCGGCTCTGGCTGGGAGTGCCACCAGGGGGCGACAATTGGCTGTCCGGCCTAGGGAGGGGGGCGGGAAGCCGACATGAAGTTTGCGTACAGGAGTGGCTCTGGAGTACTGGGGTTACAGTCGACAGCTTGGCAAGTGTTGTCTCGGAGGAGACATTACTTTGCCCGTGTCACTGCCGGTCACAGGGCTACGAACTCACAATACGAGGGGGGGATTGGCATGAAAAATAGAGGTTGGCTACTAAATTGGGAGAAAGTATATTTATGAAGATTTACTTTTTAATTAAATTTGAAAGAATAGTTAGGTGTAAGAATAATTGTGATCCAGATGTTTTCTGGAGAACATTTTTTTATTAATAAAACAAAATATGTTTTTCTGAATAATTGTATTAGTAATGTAGGTTTGGAAGTTTCTGACTAAACAGTGTAAGGTGTGAGAGGCAAAATATGAAAATAAATGTTAATATAATATAACAGACAAAAATATAAATTAGCTTTTGGTTTTGGTTTACTGAATAAATCTATTTATGCATATTCACATTTTAAAATTCAACCACCCAGTGTAAATTTAATTTGGCCTTGGTTGCAAGTTACAAGTTGCATTGTCTAACATGTGTATTACTGCAGTATTTCATGAATAATGGAAATCATGCAGTAATACAAGGTTAAGTCAATTTCTTTCAGTTATATTATACAACCATGTCATATAAGAGCGATGAGACTTGCTGTAGGCCCACTTTGTCCAGAGAGATATGAGGTTATCCAGGATGATGGAGGGCAGAGACGGGCATATCTGCATTCTCTACCTGTTTTTTTCCTCCCCCACACATCTCATTTTTCCTCTGTGACTGTTGTATTCCAACAGAAGTATGTATAAATCCAGCAATGAAAGAACTTGAATGAAATAAGTAATGCTTTTCCAAACAGCAGGAAACCCCCGTCGAGTATCTTAGGTGGCCTTCAAAAGGTCCAGAAAATGTCAAGATCCTTAGCTGCCAAAGTATCCAAAGGAAAAATAATGCAAGATAAATTATTTTCTTGAATCAAAACAATATGCAGTGTGATTACTATGCTGATCATGTTCTCTGTGTGGCAGATAACGGATTTAAGAATGATGAAGGGAACTAAAAATATACCAGACAAAGTGTATAACAACCAATTCAAAGTGTGAAACAATACGATGGTTTCAAGATGGTCAATAATATTATTATGCAACTTTTCACAGGCTACTAAGCTGGCATAAGTAATACTGAATGCCACAGTTGTGCCCTAATCTGTGAAGCCCAGACAGAGAGAGAGAGATTTAGGTAACCCCAGCTATGCTGACAGCAAGAGAAAGGACACAGGGAATGTAGGGCTAAATGGGCTTTGCAGCTAATCTTCAGCAGAGGTAATAAGCACTAGACCTGACTAGACACTCCATGACTACGAAGAGCAATTAAAGGTGTTTATGGAGACAAGGCTTGAGGATGAGGTTTGTAGTGTAATGAAAGCCCTTCAGCAGTCACTCTGAGACAGGAGGCAGAATTTCATAGTCAGATATTGAGCTGTATAACTATATATTACATTTCTAGAAATTAACTTAATTCATTCCATGACGTGGAAGATGTTTAGGCAAGTTATGAAAATACATACAGGTAACTGTTCATGGTACAAACAGCAATAAGGACAATTTTACGTGAATTAACGGACTATCAACAAATTAATGGAGTAAAGACAACCTTGAGATTAAAACACCCTTTTGTGCATTGCCATTATCAGTAGACAATATAAAGGTAATTTTGTTGTACTGCTGTAAGTAGTACACTGTACTACTGACAGGAATCTAAGCACACATTGTTAAGCTATACTGTATAAACTATACTATACTATAGCCATACTGTCCAAACCCAATTTGAGTTCTCCAGAGACAGAGATTTCAAGGTGTGCACTTTTAGTGTATTTGGTCACAGGCTGACTATGTGGTCTTATTGCTTTATAACAAGGCTGACTGTATGGTATTACTACTTTGTAACAATGCCTCTACATGCTCGACCGACAGCAACACAACCAGGGCTCTGCAACATCAACGCAACCCTCTACGCAGAGGGTGTTGCAGAGGATGTCGCGTACCTAGCACAAAAATCGAACTCGCGACCGCAGCGCAACATGTTGCGTAGATGTTGCGCATCATTGAGTGGTTGGTTAGTGAATGAAGGCAGAGCTGTCATAGTCATTTTACATTTTACATTTTAAGCATTTAGCAAACGCTCTTATCCAGATCGACTTACCAGATGTGCATTGATACATGGTAAGAACAATCATAGTTCGCACAGGAGATCAGTGCAGTAATACAGCGATAGACATCGTTGTTGGCAGCTGCATACCATACCTGTATATATCTATGTCAACGTTAGCTAAGCAAAACTATCAATATCTATCTAGCTAGCTAGCTAGCAACCTGGTATCATGGGCAAATAAAGCTCGCTATCAGTAGCTAACGATATAGATAGCTAGCATCATTTGTTTGACACGGTATAAAATGAACCAGCTTCAGGAAAGATTGGCTGAAGAAGTTTGAAGGTACAAGAGTTTCCCTGCTTTCATGAAAACTTTACTGACCTTGTTCAATACATTGACGCCTACTAGTGTACAGAAGTGTAAGGACACCATGTCACATAGGTTGCACAGAAGTATAAATTGCCAAGTGCTTGCGACATTGTTGCATTGCGCGAACCACGAAGAGGTCGCACAATTTACGCAGAAGCATGCAGAGGCCTTAAGTGGTATTATCAGCAATTTGTATTCAAATTAGCTCTGTGATTTTTCTGCTGCCATTTACTCTCACAAATACAGCACATGCATTCATTCAGAGAAACAAATGTGCAGTGGACTCTTTTCAGCTCTTCAACCTACACCCATGTACATTGTCTATTGCACACAATACTGCAACATATTATTGTCACAGTCACATCTGAGGACTGGATGGGCTCTTACCTCCACAATCTCCAGCAGCTCTGTCTTGTCAATGCAGCCACTGCCGTCCTTATCATACATTTTAAACGTCCATTTCAACTTGTGCTCTAGCTTCCCTCTCAGCACCAGGTTCAGTGCTGCCACATATTCCAGAAAATCTATCGTATTATCCTGGGTGGGGGGGATATAAGTTACATATGTCAAATATATTTAAAAAATCATAAATGAGTGTTTCTAATCTTTTTACTTTTTAGGTATCAGATTAAGTGGTCACATTTATTGATGTATAAAATATATGCCTGCATTGTACGGGTATTGTAATGGGTATGATAAGACAGAGAAATATAAATAGTGTAGTTTACACTCTCTGCCATGGAAATAAGGTCATACATTTTTAAAAACACACATCAAAAACACATACAAGTGCTCATTTTGTGGAACCAAAGACTACTCACAGGGAAACTTTAGATATGCTTATTTGGAACAACTTGGTGCTTACGTAGTAAAATTTTACACAGTAAATATACACATCTAACAGAAACAACAATGACAACATGAAAATAAATCCAGAATATTATTAATCAACAAAATAGCCATTCATAACCTGAAAACCTACAAATATTGGTTAACCAGTTGCCACAAATGCCAGGTACAGTAGGTATTTTTTATTTTTTACAGTAGGTATATATTTTTATTTCAATGTTATCTCATAATACTATGGAAATTTATTAGAATGTAATACATTATATATATATATATATATATATATATATTATATATTATACATTATACATTATACATTGTATTAGATTATGACATGCTTAGAATGTCATAATCTATCAACTATATAGTTAGATTTTATAATGTTCTCATATTGTATAATTATTATTATATAAATATCCAATATTTTCCAGTTAGTTATGACCCAGTGACTAGATCATTATTAAGTGGGAAATATGAAAGCTTAATATAATACTTATGTTAAAGACATGTTTTAACTAGATCCAATGCATATAAGACATAAAGGTAACTACCAAAATAAAGGAAACAATAAATGCCTCAATAGAGTGCTGGGCCACCACAGGATGCCAGAACAGATTCATAGTGCTTTGGCATAGAAGTGTCTATAACTCTACTGGAGGGATGCAAGATCACAATACAGTTCCCCAATATTTAAATTAACTTCCAAGAAGTAGCATATTAATGCAATTTATTTTTGCTGGATTTTAATTTAAAATAATTATTATGGGTGTGAATAATTGTAACTCTATTTCTAGCGATGCAACACCACATTTGCACAAGAAATTCCATCATTTGTTTTTTTGTTGATGGTGGTGGAAAACACTGTTTCAGACCGCTCCAGAATCTCCCATAAGTGTTTAATTGGGTTGAGATCTGGTGATTGAGATGGCCATTGAATATGGGTTACATTGTTTTCATGGCCATTAAACCATTCAATGACCACTCGTACCCTATGGATGGGGACTTTCTCATGCTGGAAGAGATCACTCGCATCAGGATACAAATGTTTCACAATAGGACGAAGGTGATCACTCAGAATGGCTTTGTATTTATTGGCATTTACCTTGCCCTAAACCATGAAGGAAAATGCATCCCACACCATAGCAGAGCCTCCAGAACTCTTAATTTGCTTGTGTTTCCTTTATTTTGGCAGATACCTGTACATCTCTCTAATATTAGTAATATTATTGACATTTTTTTACATACCATTTACAGCATAAAGTACTCAAATTTGACTTAGTGAAATGCAATTAATTTATCATTTGACATGCAATAAAACTGTAGTTATTGCATATTCAATTTTAATTTGGAAATACATTTGTATGGAAATACATTTTCTTCGACATTACAGTTTTATATCAGATAAATGATCTGTTATGATCATGTTTACATATCAATGCATTAAATACCCTAACTATTCCAAATGCTTGGTTCTTTCTGTAATTCTACATAGCTACACTATAACTTTAATTCTGCGATGCAAGCTTACCCCATTCTTGTCAAAGGCGCGAAACATGCTCTCAATGTAATTTGCTGCTTCCTTGTTGTTTGTGACACCAAAGAAGCTCTTGAATTCATGCATAAAGAGTGTGCCACTTGGGCACTCCACCACAAACTTCTTGTACCACTCCTGCAATTCTGCAACATCAATTTCTGTGTCTGTGTCTTTACTAAGACGCTGACCCATCCTGCAAAAAAAATTTCAATTTGTATGTCAACAAAAGACTTTCACTCTCATGTTAAAAAGTAGTTGTTTTTTTTACTCCTGTACCACGAGAAGCTGTGCTGTCTTTTTTAGTCTCATTCATTAAAGATTCAATGTCTGTTGTCTTTCATCATTCGCTGGAGAGCTTTTGTTCTCTTTGTTTGTTTCTTGTTTTTTTTGTCTCTACACTGTAAATTCCGTAGTATTGTTGTCAGCTAAATGCCATTACAATATTACTTGTTTACTTCACTGTTTTTGTTCAGGTTTATATTTCACAAGGACAAACCCACAGAAAGGGGACCAATGTTCTCCTGGTCTGGGAATGCTTGCACTGACACGCTAGTCTGTTTTGGTTCACACTTCTGCAGGGATAAGATATGTCAGCTCATGTCAAGATCAATTATGGCAATTAAGGATTCACTGTAATTCATCGTTGAGACCTCTATTCATTGCTGTCATCCTGAAATACAGATAAACACATTTCTTTACGGCAGACATACGTATATGGGCAATGGTGCCCCTGTACCCATTATTTAATTGCACTTAATTATAAATACATTATAAAGCATTTACTTTTTTCAGACAAATTTCCACATTTTGCAGTCTGGATTTTGTGACTGTATTGAGACTCATATTGCTAATGCCAAAAACACTGGTATTAGAAATAGTGTGGAGGTCCTGATTATGCCAACCTAAGCTTTCTTTCATACACTGTAAAAATGATTCTGGGGTCTAGTAAGCTAATGTGAATTCAAATAATAATTTTATTTTCCAAGGAGTTGTATATTCGTTTGATATAAAATGTAAAGGAATAAACTCAACTCAGCATGTTGCTCAGCATCTTGACATATTTCATGAGTTTACCTAATGAGGCTGGATAATTGAGTTGATTCAATTCATAACATAAGCCATGGACTATTTAGATAGCTAGACATGTCTGTGCACTGAACATGTTGAGACATACCTTGCTTGCCTCGCAGACCTTTGAGTCAAGTGTTAGTAGTCACCATCTCCAGACAAATGAACGGATCATTCCGGTGTTCTTCACTAAGGTAAAGTCTGTTGCTAATCATGGTTTCAGTAATTAATCAATTCTAGAAAAGATAACATGATGAACCGGTGAAAACATCCTTTGCAATCTAACTTCACTGACATCATCTAACGTTAGTTAGCTAAGTATTTCTTTCTAGCCAGAGTCAGCCTTGCATTATAGCACACCTTGGTTTGCTAGCTTGCTACCAAAGCTTTATCAGTTAACATCATGTAGCTAGCCAGCTAGGTAGTTAACGAAAGCTACTAAATAGCTTCCACATGATTGTCACATTGCCAATTGGTTGCCTTGCTTTGTAGATAGCTAGCTAACTAGTGTAGCGCCCGAGTAGGCGCGTGCTATGGCGTCGTCATAGAGGGGAGATACCTTTCGGCACGCTGGCTCCACCCCCGCGCACTGAGGGGAACCCCGGGACGGATTCCACAGCTGACGGGCGTAAACTAAATGACCAGACTTTAAAAAGAGCGCTCTCACACAAGGGCGCTGTTGGGAGTAGGAACGAGGTAGGAGAGAGACAGAGAGAGAGAGAGAGAGAGAGAGAGAGAGAGAGAGAGAGAGAGAGAGAGAGAGAGAGAGAGGAAGAAGGAAGGAGATAGCTAGGTTTTTGTTTTTGAAATACTTTTTTTGGACGGATTATTTTTGGTTACTGAACAACGGAATTGGACGACAACGACGGCAAAGGATTATCCCGGAAAGGACAACGACTACGAAAGCGGATCACGGACAATCCTGAGAAAGGGAAGTTTGTGGACTATCGTTTGGTTTACAGTAACCGGGACATTCTGTGCCAGCCGTGTTTTCCCTGCCACGGGAACGGCATTTCCGTATGCAGAATACTTCCGCCTTTACCTAAAATAAACAAGTGTTTACTTGAAACTGTCTCCATTGTCTCCATTATCTGCGTTGTACATTGAATAAATTATCGATTATTAGCCGAGTGGAAACTAGCTAAACAGACAGGGAGAAAACTCAACAAGACATGTTTAATATATTAAGGACAAGATAACCAATGAAATAAAATGGCTGGATTCTCCCGCCAATTTCCAGCTGTACTTGGCTATGGCACGATTCAAGTATGAAGAGTAAGATGGTGCCAGAGCACATGACTTGATAACGCAGTGAAAAATAGTAGCTGATGGTAGACTCACAGGGCTCACGGCTGCACAGATAGTATCGCTAATCCTAGAGGAAGGCGCATTAAGGCATGTTTTGGTCTATTCCTGGATGGCACCTGTGGCACAGTTGGTTTAAGAATAATACATGACCTGTGGGTGTGTTGAGGGTTTGGTTCATTATAGCCAATCAGATCATCAGCTTTTTCCTCCTTTAATACCTTTGCCATAGTGAAATTGCAATTTCATCATGTCTAATGAAGAGCAAGCGCTATAGCACATTATGAGACTTCCTTTCATATCATAAAATGGAGTAAGTAATTGTTACAACACAAAATACACACCATCCAACACACACTTGGACCTAACCTCAATTCTATGGCCTACAGAACACACACCATCCCTGACTAAGAATTGTTAACAGTCAGCAATAAGGCCCTATAAGCAATACAGCAACAGTCTAAATGACATCCATTAAATAATTTACATAGATAAATGCTTACCCTTTAGAGGTTATGTCTTCTGGATTTCTTTGCAGCAAAGTCCTTGATCAAGTCAGTAAAATCCACTTTCCGAAGCAGGTCACTCTCAAGCGACATCAGACTCGGATGATTTAGCCTGTCCTGCGCCATTGTGGATCTCAGTCTATTCTTTACCAGTCCCAGCTTGGAGAAAGTGCACTCACCACTTGCCTTAGTGACAGGTAATGTCAGGTAAAGCCTCAAATCAATATCCACATTTGGGAAGATGGTCTGCAGATCTCTTTTCCTCAGAGACTGTAAAAGTTCTCTTGCAGATGATGTATTATTGCTGCCGATGAACTATTTGAATTGGACAATCTCCTCCAAAATCTAACTCCAGGTCAGTTGAGTATCTCCTCTGGAGCAGAGAAGGTAGGGATATTGTTCAGGAGGCCAAAAGTGTTGTTGAGGTCATTATATGACTGATACCTGCAACCAATTTCTGCAAGTAGTCTATCCATCATAGTCAAAAATACACCAGTGGATAACTTTTATCTGCCCGATAAGTGAATCTTAGTTGTTGTGGACTCATCCGCATGAGTCTTACATTTTCTTTGTCTCTGTGTGTCTTCTTTGTAAACTTGTGAGTCTGTTGGAGACATAATTTTAGCATGGGCCTCAAATACATCAAATTGATCTTGCAAGCCTGCACAATATTCCCACAATGATCTCACCAAGTCCACAGCATTACACAGGTCCAGTTCTACAGCCTGCAGTGCAACACTTGAAAATGCTAGAGAACACAATTCCACATATTGCACAGAAAACCAAGCTCAAGTTTTTTCTTTTTTTTTATGCAGCGACCTTGCTTCATCTCGAGTTGCCAGGGTCTGGTTGGTGTCATCTGTAATGCTCTTCAAGGACTCTTGAATATTGGACAGGCCACAGTCAGTTCCAGTTAATTTGTTGCTAGAAGAAGTGTAGGTGGAAATGTTTATGGGAACTGGGCTATAAGTTGTTGCCATTAATTGTGGGGCCATCGATACTTGTTTATGAGCCAACATGGCAGGTTTTTATGACCTTAAAATACATTATGACCTTGTGGTTTCTCTAGTCCACACAGAGGATTATTTTAGTATATTTTCTACCTTGGCTAAGTTTCTGAACATCGGCATAGATTCTTAGAAGTTTTTCCTCGGGAGAAATGGTTACCAAGCACCACAATGCACATTGAGGCCAAGCACACTTGTTTAAGCAAGTTGTGGGATATACAAACCATTTTAAAAATGTCATGCTATCCCTTTCAGTAAAGGGACATCAGCTGATGATGGATTACAACTTGCACACCGCAAACACTGTGAAACCTGCCTTTCCCACCTTTTGCCTACCATGGCTAGAAGAAGAGATCTCAGTGACTTTGAAAGAGAAGTGATTGTTAGGGACGTTTGACAGGAGCTTCAGTGACAAAGACAGCTCAACTTGCTGATGTTTCATGGGAACAGTGGCTAATGTGATGTTAGCAAGGAAGTCTGAGGGAAAGACATCATCAACTAGGGGCAACTGTGGTCAAAAGCGCATACTCCTTGACCGTGATGTCTGTGCATTGGTTTGACATGCAAGGCAAACCAGATGAGCAACTCTGAATCATTTGACTGCAAATATAAATCTAGGGCATGAGCAGGCAGTGTCATCAAGAACAGTCCATTGAAAACTTCACAGAGAAGGATATTATGGTTGGGTTGCAGCCCTATTACGATACTTTTATGAATATGAATACTTTCTATTGGTGTTTCCTTTATTTTGACAGTTACCAGTATCTTCAGTGTCTTTGGATGTGCTAAATGAGGACATACAAGTAGTCATTAGAAGTAAATTACCACATCAAATACATGAACAGTCAAATCCTGTGAACTTGCTATGGAACAAGGTACACAGCTGGGATGGTCTTAGCTCTTGGTTTTACTACCAGACTTTGTTGAAAATCATCAACTCTTAATTCTGGAGAACAATGTTTAATTAATCATTAAGATACATAGTGCAAGGTAACACAAGGACTTCCGTTCATTTCAGTTGGAGTATGTAGAAAATATGCTTCTTGTTGAACAACAGGAATTTGCTGATATGTACACCTTGGCTGTATGTTTTGTTGGAGGAAAGTGCATGATGATCTTGAAAATACACATTTGCTTGGCATTTTAGTTAATTTAATTTTATAACAGTTTTTTAATGTTTGGATTGTCCAGGATTATGGGATTTGAATGCAGATTTCCCTGACAATACAATGACCAATCCCTGACCAACAGAGATGGTAGTGTGCTTGTTTCAACAAGGTCACCACTTATTCTTCATACTTGATATAGTATAGACCTTCTGTTTAGACAATGCTTTTTCTGCTTTGACATATCTTTGTGATAGTGCTACAAAGATATTTTTAAATCTAAAAAAGATCAAACAAGACATGACTTAACAAGACTATACATACAGGTTACTGCCAAAGTAAAGGAAATACTTGAGTAAATTATGGGTTCTGGTGGCTCTGTTATGGTGTGGGGTCTATTTTCCTGGCATGGTTTAGGTCAACCCCTTAGGGAAAGGAAAACTCCAATAAATACATTCTGACTGGTCACCTTCATCCTATGATGAAGCATTTCTATCCTGATGGGAGTGGTCTCTTCCAGGATGACAATGCTCAATTCCCAGGGCACGCATGGTCATTGAATTGTTTGATGAGCAAGGAAACGATGTAAACCATATGCCATGGCCTTCTCAGTCACCAGATCTCAACCCAAATGAACACTTATGGGAGATTCTAGAGCGGTGCCTGAGACAGCGTTTTCCACCACCATCAACACCAAATTATGGAATTTCTTATGTAGAACTGGTGTTGCATCCCTCCAATAGAGTTCCAAACACTTGTAGAATCTATGCCAAGGTGCATTGAAGCTGTTCTGGTAGCTTGTGTTTGCCCAACGCCCTATTAAGACACTTTATGTTAGTGTTTCCTGTATGTTGTTCCTTGTAGATTACATTTAAATCAACAAGAAAATATATTGACCAACTACGCTATTGTAATGATCATACTATTAATCTACTATTGTAAAGGCATGTTTTACCATAAACTCATTTTCCATATGTAATGTGTAAGTACAATGCTAAAACACTCCCAAAACCCTGTTTATGAACAGATTTGTGCATTTGAGATCTTAAAGTGCTCTGAGGCATATTTGATCAATTCCTAAATAAATAAAAAGTAGACCGCCATGGCTTGCCCTGGTAGGAGTGGCTTGCAAGCAGTGCGAGGCAGTGATCTCCACTTTTACTTTAACTTTCTTAAATGTTGCCTATAATTAATAATTGCATATTGCATGCGCAAGAAATTCACCATGTTGTGACTGCTGGAGCTGAGCATTTGCAGAAGCACAAATAGCTAAGTCTTTTTGTTGTTACAAACCTGATAAAGATTTCGAATTGCAACAATTCTCTCCTTTGGCACTGAGCCAAGAGCTAGCCCTATTTGTCATAAAACTTTATTTTCTTGCTGTTTTAAAATGCGCCTCTCCACCCTTATTGTAGGTTTATTATGTCTATCGAAGGTCATTGGACCGAAACAGAGACAGTGTGCAGGAATCCTTTTTGATCTTCACTTATATTTGATTTTCTCCTAGGCACCTCTCCTAGATTCTGTTACTCAGATGTGCAAAAGCCTTTTTCTTTCAAGGTTTATTATGTATGCCACTGAAGTTGAATAAGTATTTGTTTTACAATCTTTATCTGGGCTGTAAAACAGATTGTAACATATAGGTAACTGCCAAAATAAAGGAAACAGGAGTACATTTGGGATGCTTTATTTTGGCAGTTACCTGTAGATAGATACAAGTGTCTCTCTCTCTCTGTTCTGACTCCACCATGAGCAACAGAGCCCCAGGCAGGTTCAAGCACAAAGCCTAGGCACGTGGCTTCAGTAGATCACTGGGTGGAGAGTGGGAAATGTGAATATTCAAGCAGCCCTCAAAACATAGGGGGTGTACATATTTGAATATCAAATATAATATCATCATATAATGATCAAACAATTTTTTTACCAAATTTTTCATCCACATGGGATTTGATGCTATCTTCAAAATGGGGAAATAATCACCACCACTGCTTCTACTTGTAATCCATAAGGGGAAGAGTGTTTTCGGCAAACTTCACAGAAGACAGACAGCTTAAATAATGAACAATAATACAGTTACACCAGAGGTAGTCATTGCGCGGCTCGCAGAGCCTTAATTGGCGCCTCATGATAAGATGTGTCATTGTGTAACTGTTACACAATGACACAATCAGGGAACAATCAGGAGTCCAATGCCGCCCTCTGCCGGCGAGTAGCTGCTGTGACAGTAAATAATGAACGAAACGAGACATAGGTGAAAACACTAAGACAATAATACATTCAGACGATCAGGTGAAACAAGACATAGGTGAAACCACTCCAGACAATGAAACAATAATACGCACAATCCGGAAAGTGACTATCTGATATTGTGTCAATTAAATCCAGTGTGTTAACACTTTTGGATGTTGTATGTGAGATGTAATAACTAAGTTAGGTTTTCATAACAACTAGTTGAACCATTAACCTTAAGCCAATCTTAGTCCTACTATAATTGACTCATTTGAAGTTGTCATTGTCATTGTCAAATGTACTCATAGCCATTCACAATGAGTACATTTGTTTATTTTCAGTTGTTTTGTTGTGTAATGTGCAACATAGACATACATACTGGAGACATTAAACTGAAGCTACCATTTTGTGTTCCTACCATTGATTAAACATGAATCATCTTTCAAATGTTTTTGGTTCTTTTCACTTCATGTGCATGTGATTTTTGAAAGTGAATCTTCTAAAATGGCAATATACACTTGTTTGTTTTGAGAACGCATGTTTTGAATCCAATCCATGGAGTCCAGACCAAATCAATTTATTTATATTTTTTATATCACTAGGCTATATATTGGGGGGACAATTTGATCTAAAATGTCCCCCAATATATATGATTTGTTTTCAGTGATCTAAAATGTGATTTGTTCTCTAAAGCAAAAAACAAATGGCAACAGTTTTGCATGCCTCTTTTTGAATTGGTTCAAATTAAGGATTCTTGGCACAATTTCAGGCTCATCAGTCCTCCCACTCACAGAGGACTGGACCAGATCCTCTTCCTGCAAGGGCTGGAATTGGTTGGACACCACAAGCTCTGGAGATGCTTCATTGATGATGATTTTCTATGCTTGCGCCCTACCGTCACCCAACTCTCTACTGCTCTAGATTCTCCCCCCTACCCAGCTTTGGCGTGCACGCTATCTTTCTAAAGGGCGTACTAATAAGTTCCTGGAACTCTACAAATTCTGCAGAGCAGTTGAGACCAGCAAGTTGAGCTGCCAGATCAAGAATCTTGCTCTTGATATGCTTAACAAGCTGGCAACGTCACAAACGAAACCCTCCTGGAAGTCTCCTTCCAGAAACGTCCGCATGTCTGGTGTTCAATCAACCTAAGTTCACCAATGTCACCCCTCTACTCTCCTCTCTACACTGGCTCCCCAGATTCAAATCACTGGTGCTTGCTTTTCAAGCGGCTAGAGAAACTGCTCCACCTTACCTCCAGACACTCATCACACCCTACGCCCTACATATTATGGCAAAAAAAAAAAATTCTATTCACTGATTTCTGTTTGAAATGTAAGGCTGCTGAATTATGAAAATCTAATTTGACAAATCTATCATACACATTTTGTAGTTCTTCAAATAATTAAGCTGTTTTGCACCAGAGTGCTCACCACACATCAGCTGAGGTGGAAATGGATGGAATTATTGATGGGGGATGATTAAATGGCAGATTGAAAGAGCCATGTTAGGAATTTGACCAGGACACGGGGGAACCTTCTTCTCTTTGCGATAAGTGCTATGGGTTCTTTAATGACCACAGTGAGTCAGGACCTCGGTTTAACATCTCATCTGAAATATACCGTCTCCTACAGCACAGTGTCTCCATCACTGCACTGGGGAATTGGGGTCTTATTTGGTCCAAAGGGAAGGTCATCCTCATAGTGGACCCCAATTGGTCCACCAGCGCCACTCCCAACATTAGAGTTTTTCCAGGAGATCTCCCATCTAGGTACTGATGAAGCTCATACCTGTTTAGTTTTAGTCATTCAGCAGGAGCAGGGTACATGATGACTACTTCTGGCTGCTGGCAAAGTAGTTTGATATACCATGCAAAGAGTATGTATGCATGGTTCTTAGACAAAATGTTTGGTGTATCCAACCAGACACTTTTCCTGGATTCGTTTTTAAAGAGAAGAACAATAACTCCCTTCATTTCATTAAATAGTACTTTAAAAGCACTTAATCATCTTTTGGAAATTGTAGGGTGACAAAAAAAGTCTGAACTTAATAAAGTCTAACCTCATATGTAAGTTACAAACTTTGTAACCTACATATGAGAGGCAGCAGTTTGTCTAACACAAGGCAAAAAAAAATCCATAGCATTTGTTATCTGATAACTTTTGTTGCCTAGAACAACTGCGGAGATAACCCCATGACAAGGTCCTTTACTGTTAAATCCTTCCCTTGTCTGGCGAATCATAAGTATCATAAGTATATAATATAATCCTTCTCAGTCTCTAATCCTCCAATGACTTTGTGCTATTTGTAGTCAGCTTTAATTTTCACCAACATACTGTAATAACATATTGCAAATGCGGTTTTATAGTCCAGATTTGGAAACTGGAGTAAAATAAATAAACCCCTTTTTCGTCAAATAAATAACCCCCTGATGCGTTTGGCTGCAGACTAGAACCCTAGTGACTGCCATCTGTTGCACATTACATTTCACATGTAACGGTGTAGAGTAGAAAGTCAGTTTAGAGTAACAGAAAAAATGCATATGGCCATATAGAATATGTATAGATTTCATGCATTTTAGACAATTTATAAAATGTGAAACGTATAAATAAAGCTGCGTAAATAACAGAAAAGAATGTTTCATTTATAAATCACAAATGTACCTAAAATTGTGCGCACGTGAAATAACTTTTTAACTTTTTAACTGCTAGTCCTTAATTAGCCTTATATGGTGGCTTAAGTTTTCTCGCTATCTTAATTTGTTTGTGAATGGCGTAAGGAAGGCTCTAAAAACATGCTAAAAACATAGCCACCTGACTTTACACATACCTTCGGTTTATGGCTTATGCTATTATGGTAAGCAAAAAGCTACCTCAGTCCTCCTGTCTATCTGTCCATCCATTCCTCCATCCCACATCCAGCTGGCATGAAATTATGTAATTAGACAACAGTAAAACAAATACATTTATGCTAATATATGGACATATGATTATGTATTTGAGCCAGGTCATGGGTACAGAACAAGGACAGACTATAATTAACTTAGTACATAACAAAGTAAATAACAAAGTACTCCTCATGCTGGATTGCACCTGTAAGAAGATTAAGTCAGATATACATGTTCACCCTTCAGCACAGCTGCTGTCCTAGTAACACCTAATAAGAAAGGGGAATGGTAGCACACATTTATGCAGCCAGGTGGAATTTTCACGGAAAGGTTATCCCCTTGTCAGGTCTGTTTATTTCACTGTTCTGCTACATTGGCAGACTCTCATTAGCTCAGTGCATGACTGCACATATACAATGCATGTCTAATGTTTTACATAGTTTGTGAAACATATCAGCAATTAATGTGTAAGGGGAAAGTTAAATGATTTCTGAAAATGGCGAGAAGACATTATTAACAACTAGATGGTTAATAATGGACCTTTATTTTGCGTTTTTAAAGGGAAGTTTCAAAGCTTTGAAGTAGTAGTAGCGATCATTGAAATAGTTTTGAGATAGCTTATGACTTATTATAGCTGTTTGTATGCTATAGATCTGATACAAATTCAGACAAATGAACACTGATCCACCTTGAGCACATAAAAAAATATTCAGCTTGTTTCTGTAACCATGTTGTTAGATTACTAAATGTAACTTTTCCTCATTGTAGGGGGTTGGAAATTTGTTGTGAATTTCTTCATCAACAATGAATAACTATTTAGGTTTACTCTCTCGTGCCAGGCTGTGAACTAAGCCAAAACTATCAGAATTTTTGTTGTACCTGTAAATCCCCCATCCAGTCCCATGACCGTTGTCATGAAGGTAAAGGTAATAAAATAACTAAGAGCACAAGCAAGAAAATACAATGAGACAAGCTTGCATTCCGAGTACAGATCCTTATCACACGGGCCCAGTGCACAGCAACCATTCTTGTTGAAATAAAACGTGCATGCATTTTGGGCACAGGTTCACAAGTTACCACCTACCACATTCTATTCAAATAATCTGCCATCATTCTCCATTGATTCCATTAATTCACTATTTGGAGTTGAGGGTGCAGGGGGTAGTGTATTCCCTACCTAGGTAGCATTCAAGTCCTTACCTCATTCCCACAAAATGTAACTGGTGTGGATGAAGCGATGAAATCACAGGTCCTCATTGCACAATACAGATTCCTCATAGGGACAAATGTCTTAGATAGGCTTTATCAGAATGGGGTGGAGACAGAAGTGCTGAGATTCTTACAAAAAAAGGATCTTTGCAATGAATATGCCCTGCTATTTCAGCCTGTCACACAGAGTCATAGTCAGAGAAGATGGAGCTAATCTAATGAGGCAAAGTTGCTGGGATGACATCCTAACACAAGTCTACCACCACCAGAGTGTGTGTGTCTAGAAGGAGAAAACAAGCCGCTTCCCAGACATTTCCCACTGAAGCCTTTCAGACCTCTCCTGTCGAGTGGGGTTTTTCTCAAAAGAGCACTCATAGATATTGCATACCAGTCCTTACATATGATCCCTGTAGTCCTTGTAATGTAATGTAACTGCACACAAAATCACCCTGCAGCCAAAACGTGTGATATCTGAGATGATGGCTGCCCAATGCGTAATGCCGTTGAAAACAAAAAGAAAAGACTCGTCATGTGGCATCCAGTCAGTGGCCTCCTCTGGCAAACTGACTGTCCCATCCCTCCGGGCGCCCCGTCAGCCACTCCTCGCGGTCTCGCCTCTTCTCTGTCCTGACCCCTCGGTGGTGGAATGATCTTCTGCACTCGGTCAGGGCTGCGGAATCACTTGTGATCTTTTCAGACTCCACTACCACTGAATTCTGTATATCTAGCCAATTGTCATTACCACTGCTTACATGTTTATTACTGCATTTGTATATGTATACTTGTTTAAAACTTCCTCTTAAAAAATAAAAAATAAAAAATGTACTAACCTTTTCCTTACCGGTGTGACAGGTATTATATGCAGCTGCCAACAACAATGTTTATCGTGGTATTACTGCACTGATCTCTTACGTGAACAATTATTGATCATACCATGTATTAATGCACATCTTCTAAGTCGCTCTGGATAATTGCGTCTGATAAATGCTTAAAATGTAAATGTAAAATGTCAGTGGATATAGATAAGCCTTAAAACAACAGGCTATCATTCAATCTTGAAGATTCTCCTATCTCATAAGAGGGGAAGAAGGACAACCAAATACTAAGGATGCACTGATATGAAAATTCTGGACCGATACAAATAATTCAAATAACACAATCGGCCGACAGCAGTACCGATAATTTGTTATTTGTTGTCCTATTTGTGCCCTGGCAAAAAATAATAATTCTGCCCTTATACTTTTCAATGAGCACAAATTCAATCATACAAATGTATGGAACAGCTTTTATTGTAACATTCTTTCACATACTCGTTGTACTGTGCTACATGTCTTACTTGTAAATGGCTAATCAGATGTGATGTATTAAAATACTTGCTTGAGTTGCCTCCTCTTGAAATCTCACTGGAGCATTTGTTACAAATAGCAAATCGTTTAATTTCAGGCTGTAAGGCAACAAAAGGTGCAATTTTTGAGACGGGGTGTAGACTTTAAAGGGGCACTTTATAGAGTATATATACACACACATAAATTGCAATACATGTGTGTTCAGGGGTTACATTTGGCTAGAACCAGGTGGAACCTTCAGTTGGTTGAGTAAATAATCTAGGCTTGAATTTCACAGTCTAGCAAGTTTAATCTAGTCTAGCAACTCCCTTTGGTGCTGTCCTGTGACAGGGTTTCCCTGTGCATTGCAAGGGCATGGAATGCTGAAGTGGATCGAGCACATTTTCAGTCGCCAAGTTAAGTTTGCAATTCTGTCATATTTCACCTGGTTAAAAAGTGTTCATTTTTTCAGTATTTTCTTTCCTTTATACTGTTTCATGATCGAAATATTTGTTACTGTAGCCAGTATATGTATATATATATAGCAAATATAGACTCATCTTGGCTGTGTTTATAATAGCACAATGAAATTGATGAGCCCTTGATCTTAGCTCACCTTCAGTGTGATTGTTAGCAATCTTTACTCGATGTGACATCTTTTTCATGTTGTTATACATGTCTCCTATTGCAATGTCTGCACCTTTCTGTATAATATCATCTCCAATTGTTGATGCATGCTGCGTTCGAGAGATGAATTTCCAGGTGGTGCTGTCATAGTATAGCACTTGAACATCATCCACCCTTACCACTGTACTGAATTCTGGGAACAGTGTATCTCCCCATATGAATGTTGCAAATGCCCAGATAGAGTGTGAATCTGTGGAGCAAAAGACAAGCGGTTAGTAGAGTTGCTAACTTATACTATAGTCTTCTTCAGTAGCCAAATCTGAAAAGTCCTGTTTTGTGGAATGTTACGTTTTGATTAACCTTGCCCTCTGAGGGGTTGAATGGACCTAAACCATGCAAGAAAAGGCACCCCACACCATAAGAGCCGCCAGAACCCTTCATTTACTCAATTGTTTCCTGTATATTTGGAAGTTACCAGCATATTTTATCGTAAAGGAATCAACATAATGTACATTTGCATCAAGCGTATAAATAGTTAAAGCTGTACCTGTGTCTATAGCTGTAGCCTGTACAAGGAGCAGAAGAGTGGCTATTCCTTTCATTATTCGTTAGTCCTCAAAAGCCAGCGACCCACCTTATCGTTACCATACTTTCATTTTGGGAGTCGAGTTCCTCTTAGAGGAAGAGAACCTGTGCGTATTGTACGTAACAAAACCAGTCGCATCGTCAAACGCATATATGCAGGTGCACGTAGGTGGTGGTACGTAAAAATACAGCCGCTTTGCCAAACGCATATGCGTTCGTTTTGGCACTAATCATCCCCTATACCTATTTAACCCACAGTGTTTCCATATTGAAAAATAACCCGATGTTGTTTTTAACCATGACATACAATTAAAAATGTAGTCAATGGTGCATACGGTAGCCTATGCAAAACACGGGATGTATTGATGAAAGTCAACTGAGAATGGAGAGATTTTCATAAAATAATGCAGTAATCTAGCAACCAGTATTGGCAGTTTTGGAAGATATAGTCCGCTTCTTTATCAAGGGGTCAACGCAGATATTGACTGAAGCAAGCTTGGGCATCTTCCGTCTACTGGCAGAAAGGAATACGACTTTTGCTGATTTTTAACGAAGAAATGAATGACATTTCGAACTTTTTCGAGAGATCAATAATAATGTTAAGTCCACGATATGATCTATGATATAGTTCAAAAACTCGTCAGAAGTGTGTGATACCGGTGCATTGTTTTTGCCATGTATCCCGATGGAGATTCTGCCTAGAGTGTCGTAGCGCTGATCTATGTTGACGTGCAATCTGATTGGTTGTGGTGTTGCGTTGCGTCATTGCATCGTCACGCTCTTGCCATCAGCCTAGCCAGTAAGCAGATTTGATCTCCTCAAATACAATTTAATTGATCAAAATGATTTGATATTGATAGTCTAAGAAATGTCGTGTCTTTCACACACGCTTTGGAGTATTGGAAGAAAAGAGCATGATGTTATTGGTTATTGTAATAAACCTAGACCCCTCCCCCAATAGGTGGCGGAAAAGCAGTGTTGGGGAGTAGCGGAATTATAAGTAGCAGAAGTACTAATTGAACTACATTTTCCAGTAAGGTGTGGTAGTTTAACTACTTCCAAAATCTAGGAGCTTTCGAGTAGTTAAATCATTTTTTTTTTTGTCAAGTAGCGCAGTAGCGTGGACAAAAGTTATAAGTTACATCTCCCCAGCAGCAGTATTATTATTATATTTATTCTTTTTTTGTTACAAAAAATATCAAATGTCATGTGACGGTTTCAATGCAGCTGTTTGATTTAGTTTGATGAGAACGTGCAGCGGTACTCTTGGCTAATCATGGACGAGGTGGTGGAACCACCATGGCCATACATGAAACTAACAAAAGAAAGTGA
Organism: Aldrovandia affinis; assembly: GCA_029706075.1. Taxonomy (NCBI): domain Eukaryota; kingdom Metazoa; phylum Chordata; class Actinopteri; order Notacanthiformes; family Halosauridae; genus Aldrovandia; species Aldrovandia affinis. Next base: position 1,551,018 of record JAINUG010000215.1, read on the forward strand.
GAAAGTACACACTTTTCAGTGCTTTATGTGCCAACCAAAGCAGAAGTTGCTCAACTCCTTGAATACATCAAGCTCGAAATTGAGAACACATATTCAGGTGAGTAGCTAGCTAGCTAACATTAGGTGTTTAATTTAGCTGGTGTTTTACCATGCAACTCTGGCTAACTACGTTAGCTAAAGGGATGGCGAAGTTGAATGTTGAACTTGGGTTTCGGAATTTCTGTCCTCAAAACAGTTTGTGGCTTTGGTTCATTCATTAAACATCAACGAGCAAACGTCCTAGCAGGGATGCTAAGTGCCAACTTTGAGCACTCATTTAGATTCCGTCTGTGTGGGCCCGGTGCTATTTTTATGACTTCATATTATGGGACAGCTAGTCAGTTTAGTCTCCATTCACGCGGCAAGCGCAAGCTGGCGCATCTTTCCATTGAATTGAATGGAGATCAAAGCATCTTTCCCTAGCCATGCTTCTCAGTGTGAACAGCTACACAGGGCGGCAGGTTCATATATAAAAATGTAGCTACCGCATTGGCTGCTGTTGTATGTTGCAGCGATACGTCTGCACGGCCGCCATGTTGGCGCGGGCAAGATCCGCGTCGAACAAACGCATGTGTATTGAGCGATGCACTTCCTTTGTACTTTAACGAAAGTTGACAACCCAGTGTGGCCATTGTCAAAAAGGTGGATGAAGGTGATCACTCTTTATTATTTTGTATTTATTGGCATTTACCTTGCCCTCTAAGGGGTTGAGTGGACCTAAACCATGCCAGGAAAATGCACCCCACACCATAACAGCCGACAGAGCCCTTCGTTTACTCAAGGGTTTCCTTTATTTTGGTAGTTACCTGTATATATAAATTGAAATACAAAAAAAGTTATGCAAGCTAGTTTAGTAAAGGCACTTACTCAAAGTGCATTTCTATTTTTGAATGAAAAATGATAGAATAAAAATAGCATTAAAAACAAATTGTTCAGGTATGTTCAGTAAGGTAGCCTAAATAAGAGGCAGACACATTTTGTACTAAAGACTAAGTGCTTGGTTATATTGCTGGCTACATCCCTCATGAAGTGCTGCACTTGGTTTAATACAACCATAGGCTGAGACGTATTTAATGCACTGCTAATTGTTTTGCTGCAAGAAGATCCTTTTTGCACCACGGACCGGTTCCGAGGTTAACAAGATCAAGAAAGCTGGCTACAAAACAGCCGTTTGGATACAACAATGATTGTTTAATGGCATGCACTACCTTTATCGTAAAATATAATTATTTAAACGGAACAGTGTTGATGCCTTAAATGGCCTTAGTCACTGAGTGCCTCGTCATTTCGATGTTGCGCCTTCTAAATAACGGTCCTGCGGATAACGATCCACAGTAAGTAAGCCATTGTAGTTTCGGACTTGTCTTGCCGTTTTTTGGGGGGTTGTCACATCCAAAAAACGGCAAGACAAGTGCAGGGAATGTCACTATCAACGGCCCGATAGGTACACTGTTCTGTTACTGAACAAACATTCCTAAACGCGAAGTAAAACTTCTAAATGCATATATTCGATTTTACACTACGTTATTATAATCACGGTACTATATCACATACATTGACTCAGAGGCGTAGCGTGGGGGGTGCGAGTGGTGCAGTCGCACCAGGCGCAAAATTTCGAGGGGCGCAAAATTTAAGAAAACGTTAAAAAAAACAACCTTTTTTGCACCACGGACCGGTTCCGAGGTTAACAAGATCAAGAAAGCTGGCTACAAAACAGCCGTTTGGATACAACAATGATTGTTTAATGGCATGCACTACCTTTATCGTAAAATATAATTATTTAAACGGAACAGTGTTGATGCCTTAAATGGCCTTAGTCACTGAGTGCCTCGTCATTTCGATGTTGCGCCTTCTAAATAACGGTCCTGCGGATAACGATCCACAGTAAGTAAGCCATTGTAGTTTCGGACTTGGCAAGACAAGTGCAGGGAATGTCACTATCAACGGCCCGATAGGTACACTGTTCTGTTACTGAACAAACATTCCTAAACGCGAAGTAAAACTTCTAAATGCATATATTCGATTTTACACTACGTTATTATAATCACGGTACTATATCACATACATTGACTCAGAGGCGTAGCGTGGGGTGTGCGAGCGGTGCGGTCGCACCAGGCGCAAAATTTCGAGGGGCGCAAAATGTAAGAAAACGTTAAAAAAACAACCTTTTTTTCACCACGGACCGGTTCCGAGGGGCGCCATTATTTCCTCGCGCACCCCCCGTGCAGGAGGTTCCGAGGGGCGCAATTATTTTTTCGCGTAGCACCCCCCCGCCCCGTCGACAGAAAATGGGGCGCCGTTTACGTGGCTCGCACCGGGTGCTGGCAACCCACGCTACGCCACTGCATTGACTTCATACGTGGATATGGTTAAGGTTTTACTGCCACCTACTGTCTGAAAGATACATATATTTAAATATACTTAATTACGTTT
>JAINUG010002150.1:0-13313 GCA_029706075.1 Aldrovandia affinis
TTAACAGAGGAGAGAGGGAGAGAGAGAGAGAGAGAAGAGAGGACGCAGGACTACCTGGTGAGTGCACCCCGACCGCCGTCGCGCCGCGTGCTTGCGTTTATTATTCACCAGTGGCTGCGATTGTGCGCTGGCTTAGCAGACGCCGGTCCTTTGTGCAGACCAGCTGCTCACAGCGGCTCCTCCAATCACCGCTGCGGTCCGCTTGCCACCGCGCGTATAGACATTTTAAGCCTCATGGTGTCAGTTTTAATGCGTGCGCGGTAAAGTGTTGTTTCTGCGGAGCGGTAAAAAGAGTCGTTTCTGCGGAGCGCCTTCGCCAGGTGAAGGGTTTTAGCGGTGTTGTTCTGGTACAAGCTGCTGAAGGGGCTGTAATGCCGCACACAGTAACAGCGCGTACCACAGAGGAAGCGTGATGTGCATTTGCAGTTTTTGCATTTTGTGCAGCTGAATTTGGCACATGTCCACCCTGATGTAGAATGATCTTGATGATGAGGAGCTTTTCTTGTTTTCAATGTTGTATGTTTTTAATGTGTACTTTAAAGCAAAGGACAGTAAGTTTTCTAATCCAATCGACGGATGGAAGTAAGCGTACTCCTGCTGCTGTAACAAGGTTACTGATACTGGCGGTAGAGAACAATGGTGATGATGATGATGACGATTATTATTATTATTATTAATATTATTATAAATCAAGAAGCCTGTCTCTCCCATCAGTAAGGTGATCACAGGACAGGTAATGCTATCTAACATCAACCCCCCCCACGCGCCGATCACCTTTAAAACCACACTGATTACCGTATGGCGATGACGTCGGTGTGGTTACAAATTGACTGGCGGCGAATTGATCTCTATCACCTTGCGATGGGAAGACCTTCTTGATTTATGTAATATTAATAATGGCTGTGGCGTCATCATCATGCATTGTTGTTGTTGTCTCACCCATCGTCGAGATTGAACAAACTTGCTGTCCTTTAACAGAAGGTAATGTTGTCGAACATGGCGATGAAAACAAACTCCTAAGATCGTCACATCAGAGTGGACATATTATTCAACTGCGCAAATGCAAGGCTACAATCCACATCTATCTCTGTCTGGCAGCATTAACGAAGCAGCGACCAATTAACACTAAACCTCACCTGCGGCGCTCTGGCGCTCTTCCATCGCCAAAAGCTATAACACTTTACGCGCCGCGCTTTAAAAACTGACGCCGTAACTTTAAAATGTCTATGCGCTGGCGACGTAGCGTGGAAGAGCGCTGTGAAAACGCAGCTGGTGCACAAAGACGTCTGCTGCCAGCGCGCAATATAACGTCGCGTGGCAGCGGCGCTAGCGGCCTTGGCGGCATCGGGATTACCTTACCAGGCTGGTCCTGCGTCTCTCTCTCTCTCTGCTCTCCTCTCTCCTGTTAATCCCAGCAAATCGGCGGGTGGCGTGTCAGGAGGCTGCTGATCCGGGATTCCCCTCGATTAGCTATCTCTCACGGGCGGAGCTTCGAACTCGCCCCCTCCTCTCCTTTTTTATTTTCTCTCTCTCTTTCTCTCTTTGTCTCCCCCATTGCCTTTACGTGATGTGGAAAAAAAAAAAAGGTTCTGGCACAAAGTTTTAGCTGGTAGTTTAGATTGTGGCACAGACCTCCCCCTCCCTCCCCTCTCCCTCCCCCTTCCCCTCCTCTTGGCACAAAGAGAACAACCAGCACGAGACACCCCCCCCAGTCTGTCCCCTCCACTCTCCCTCCCGCTCTCTCTCTCTTCTCTCTCCCCCTCTCTCCCCCTACCTCCTTCTTCTCTCTCGCTGTCTCTCCCTCTTTCTCCCTCTCCCTCTCTATAGTTGTTTGCAGTGAGAGCCCAGCTGGTACCTGTGCTCCCGTCTCTGTGAGACTCCTGGTAAGTATCCTGGAGGTGCCGGGTCACACACAGCTTTATACAGGCAGACTGTGGGCGCCTGATTGATAAGCAGGGTTTGCTGGTGTGCGACCAGACACGGACAACCTAACTGACACTGACTGTGTCCCTCCCTCCCTGGGCGACGCTACCACCAATTATCCGGCGTCCTGCGGGGCTCCTGGCCACAGTCGGCACTGGCACGGCCTGGATTTGATACCAGACTGTGGGGCTCATCCACACACTAGAACAGCACCTTATGTACCTTTACAGGATTAGTCACCCAGCAGCCCCACAAGTACACATTCATTTTAACAAATTAACAAATGAGGTCAACACTGTAATTGTAATAATAATAGCTGTAGCAGTAAAATAATACACTTACTGTAAATACATTTTATACTAAAGAATGTATAGAAACACACAATTATTATTTTTACAAACCCATGAACTGGGTAAAGAAGTGATGCTTATATTTCTAACATAAGCATGTTATGTTTTATACATGTTGTTGGGTGGTTACTCAGGTTGTGGAGTGTGAGTAAAGCTGAAAGCCTTCCCCCTAAAGGACTCACTTTCCTCTGCAGTCAGGGAGTGGAATTTCTTTATATATGTATAGAAATATAATTTTCAGATTTTTGAACATCATTAACAGTGTATGAGGAAGTGTATATCTGTCTCAAACTCTGCTCTCTCTTACAGTGACATAGACAGGTCATTGTTCTTTGGGCAACTGTACATTTTTGTGCCCTCCTTTGCCCCCGCCTCTTTCTTTCTTTCTCTCTCTCTCTCCCTACCCCCCTCTCTCCCTCTTGTTTTTTAGTTTTATCAATGCGTTATTGGCATGACAAAGCAGTCGTGTTTCCAAAACATGTACATATCAAACAAAAGGATCCCCGATGCCACAGTGACTGCGGCCGCTGTACTAATCCACAGGGATCTCCGTGTTTCTGGAGGATTCCCGGGCTTTATGTGCCTGACAGGAGTAATCCAGCGTTACTAAAGCGTCTTTATGACAGGAACGCATGCGACCGCTCCTCTCCTCCCTCACCTCCCTCGCTCTAGGAGAAACGAGACCACAATAACACGTTACAAAATAACAATAAACCAGTCTCTTTGTCTGTCCCACTCTCTCTCTCTCCCTCGCACTCTCTCTTTCACACTGTCTGTCTCTCTCACACACTCTCTCTCTCTCTCTGTCTGTCTGTCTGTCTGTCTGTTTCTCTCACTCTGTCTCTCTCTGTCTGGGTTGCGTGCGAGGAAGGTGTTGTGTTAGACGTATATTTACACAATGCGCCTCCAAAAAAACATCTTTGTGCGTGTATCTATTCTGCCAGCTCCAGGTTTTCTTTGTTTGTCCTTGTTTGTGGAAGAAGCAGAGAGCATGTTCGCGTGTTTGGTCAGGGGGATGGCAGAGCACTGGGCTCGTTATTAAAAAGCTGCAGGTTCGATCCTCAGGCGGGGCGGCATCCAGCTGGATACATGAGCTGCGGTATGTAGATTGCCCTGGACCGTGCTGCTCTGTGTGCAGTGTCCGTGTGCAGTCTAACCCTCGCACTGGTGCTGTGGTTGTCGGCATTGTCTAGTGAATATTGCTGCCAGGACTGTGGTGGAGTCAGACATGCCACAGGACTGCAATTACGTAATTCTCTCCGTTAGTAGTCATTGTGTTATGATTAGTATCAGGGTTCTTGATCTCGATATTGATCTTGATCTTGATCTTGATCTTTTGATCTCGTTATTCTTGTTGTTCTTGTTGTTCTTCTTCCTCCTCCTCGTTATCATTATTATTCACAACAATCATTTTGTGTTCTTCTCTAACAAGGGTTTCTCTCCTGCTGTGATATCAAAATCCTGTCAGTGTCCATCCTGGTTTTGTTTCCGTCTTTCCCTGCAAGCATAAAATGGAAAAATTCATAATAATGCCATTCGAAGATCGGCTTCGGTCGAGGTCTTGCCACAGGGGGGATAAAGTAGGGGTGCACACCTTCACCCCTCGGGGAGGGCAGGGTTGGCGTGCTGGTTTTTATTCCAAACAGTTATTCTAAATGGCTGTGTACACCAGTGTCGATCCACTCCTAAACCAACACTGGTGGTTTAGTTGGTTTACTGGACCACAGTAAAACTATTTCACCAAGGCATGTGCAGCCTCATAGTTAGATAATTAAGAGCAGAGGTCGCTCAGATCTCACACGGTACAGAAACATGGCACAGAAAGCCCCGTGCAGGTTTATCAGTTGTGATCTGACTGCAGGAGGATTATATGGCACAGGTGAATATTCATGGTCCTTGGACCAGCACCTGTAAGAGTAGGGTGGGGTGTGGGGGGGTTCAGAGTGCTGGACAGATGCCTTGTGTGGATTAGCAGCACTGTTGGTCAGAGGGTTACCAGTGGAATGCCTCATGCCTGGGGAGCAGGAATGTGTGCTCTGATTGGAGGGTAGGGGAGCATTCCCCCCCCTGATTGGAGGGCTGCCGTGGAGGGTCCAGACTCAGCGGGGAGACGTCTTGTGACTGTGGTGTGGGGGTCGGGGCGCTGGGAATCTGTCGGGGAAAACTGCAAGCACCAGCCGACATGCATCAGGGTCATTGCACCTTACTAACCACTGTGAAACACACCCACACATACACGCACACACACATACAAATACACACTTTCACATACACACCCACACATACACACACACTCACATACGCGCACATACACATACACACACACACACACACACACATACACATACACACACACATACACATACACATACACATACACACTCTCACATACGCGCACATACACATACACACTCTCACATACACACACACACACACACACACACATACACACACGCACACACATCTCTCACACTAACGCACAAATACATACATACATACATGCAACCACACAGGCTCTGTGATTTCCACAACACTCTGCATTATGTCTCACTGCAACAATCAGTTTATTAGTGAGTCCTCCCCCTGCTATTCTGGGATAATATTATACTGCAGATTGCAGTACATTACACAGTGCTGTGTACCTGATTATCTCATGCTGTGCGTGTGCGTGTGCGTGCGTGCGCGCGCCTGAGTGTGCCTGAGAGTGTGCCTGTGTGCGTGTGTGTGTGTGTGTGTGTGTGTGTGTGTGTGTGTGTGTATGAGAGATATTCTGAGTGTGTGTGGCCCCCCACATTCCCTAAGCCCTGGGCTTGAACCCAGGACCCTATGCTGGGCAGGGGTGGGGTGAGATGGGGAACCCTGTCCAAACAGAGAGACGCAGTGATCCACCAAATCCCGCCCAGTCAATCCCCCACCCCCACCCCCACCCCTCACGGGGGATTGAAACTCCGAGAACCCCACTGAAGCTTGTACGCTGTCAGAAACTGAGCCAGGCCCCAACCGCATTAAATAAGTTACAAATGTTTCATACATTTTGTTTCTTTCTGTGTTTTTTAAATTTATTTATTTATTTATTTATTTTGTTACACAAGACCACTTGTCTCTGGATAGAAAACGATGTCCGTCACGCCGCTATGTTCCAGATATCACAGTCGAATGTTATTCCATTTTTTGTGGTTTACAATAAACGCACAGTTTTGAACTCGCTAATCCTGTGTGAGCTGTATGGCCGTAGACGCAAATCCAATGCGCTCTCTTTCAACGAAAAGTTGAAATGGGCTGAGAAGTTAAAACGTAATTTAGTAACCCCAGGGGTGGTGGGGCAGGGTTTGGATTATGGGGAGGGATCCTCGGAGGGAGGGGAGGGACACATGCCCAAATAAACAGCACCACCGAGGGGGGTCTCCATGGGGGGCCGCCACAGCCCCATTCATCACCAACGTCGCCGAGGCAACAGTTTACCTGTGCTGCAGAAGGCCTGACCTATGCTAAATTTGAAAAATGTGATAAATATACAAAAAATGAGTGAAAAGAAAAGCACAGAGCCTCCATCTTTAGTGCCTTCCACGTTCTCTGAAAGAGGACAAAAATGTTCTTGTTTTAAGACAAATCCTCCCAACTTCCGAAAACAACATTCATTACCACTTCTCATCCAGTAGATGATATTGAATCATACTTGGCCAGATTTGATTGAATGTACAAAAAAAAAATCCTTTGTCTAAAAAGATGACGTAAAGTGGTGTAGTAGATCCAGAATGTTCTGGAAATGGCCAGTCTGCAGTCCCTCACCTCTGCCCCTGTTCTGGGGGCTGCCGGGGAAGGGGGGCAGGATTTGGGGAATGACAGAAGGGTAGATCATGACTCTGAGTACCCCCGTGGGGGGGGGGGCTCTTCCGCTCCCTCAGCACTGCAGAATTCACTCTGACTACAGGCCCATAGATTACCTGCAGAGAGCTGAGCTGAGCTGAGTGTGTGTGTGTGTGAGTGAGAGTGTGTGTTTTTGTGTGTGTGTGTGTTCATGTGCATTTTGTGTTCGTGTGTGTGTTCATGTGTGTTGCATGTCTTTTCATGTCACTGGATCTCCTGGAGTCCCTCGCACCGCCTGTATTTGGGGAGAGGGTTGTTTCTCTTCACAGAGTGCTGTTGAGAGTGAGCTCAATTCCCAGAATGCATCTCTTGTGTCAGAACACCTCCGCTGGACATGGAGTTGCAGGGGCTGAAGCAGGTCCACTGCACAGCGACAGGGGGAGGGCCTACTGTCAATCACCCACTGACCAACCAATCCGGAGGCTTTGCTCTATGTAGCAAAACCTATTGTGATTGGGTCACATCAGTCAGTGATAGCATGTCATGGTTCTATGTATTTTGAGGCACATATAAGCTCGTACTAACTTGGTTACTGGAACTTGAAATCCACCCCCAAAAAATATTGAAATGTATTTCAGAAGCGGATGCTTTTAATGAAAAAATTATTATTATTATAAATTGTTTTACCTTAGTTGAAAAATATATTATCATTCTGTATGTCAGATCTCATTGTGATGCCATCATGTGGCATGTTTTGCTGTGAACATATCAACATTCCACGGGCCAGATCTCATTGTGATGTTGACTTATCTGCTCATGAGGGAGTCTGGCCTAGAATGGCTATGAAATTAACACTCCTGATTGGCTCACCGGTTGGCAGAAAGGTGCTGTGCAATTAGCTGATGTGAGCATGAAGCATTAAGAGTAGACTACGATCTCTGGGTCGCCTTAGACTGTGTGTGGTACGGAATGGATCTCTCAATCAGACGCCATGTGTGGGGTGTGAGGAACACCTGTTCTCTTTGCACGAATGTGCTGGATTGCACAGCCAGTGTGTGGCACACGCTGAGAATACCTAGCCCGTGGGACCGGTAGCCACGGAAATGGGCCATTTGCAGACGGACAGGTGTAACCTAGGCGTCTCTCTCTCGTCCCTGGCCACTGGTCCTCTATAAAGGGCAGAGAGTCCCCCTGTGTGTACCCAGACCTCCACGAGGCACTCATAAAGAGAACGCTTAGCCGCCAGCGCTACCGGCCCGACTCTGGCCTTCTGCTCTCTGTTTGCCGCCGCTTTTCAGTCTGACTTCCACGCCGAAAATAAACGATTAACCGAGAAATTAACCCGATTCTGAGTCAAAGGCCATCTCCGTGTCAGATTCCCTTTCCTTTGACATCACCCCCACCTCCTCCCTGTGTTGAGGTGACATCATGACATTACCAGATGCCTGAGACTGACCTAAGGTCAAAGGTCATGCAGCCCAGTGTCCCCCCCCTCCTCACACCTCCTCACCTTCCTGACCATAATAATGACCAGCCGGCTCTTTCTGTTTTGTTTTCCTGGGGGTTTATTTTACTGTGTGATCCTGTCAAACTCGGGCTTCAGAGGCAAGGCCTCGATTAGTGTCGACAGCGGACGTATCAGAGCAGCAGGGGGGAGATATTCAGCTGCAGATGTAAAGCGGTCTGGCAGTAAAAACACTCGGATGCTTCAAAGAGTGGTCTTAATATAGGAAGAGAGCTGCTGTGTGTGTGTTTGTTTGTGTGTGTTTGTGTGTGTTTGTGTGTGTGTGTGCGTGTGCGTGTGCGTGTGTGGAGGAGATGGTGGTAAGTTCTGGAACTTTATGCTGACCAGCCCATCAGAACCGAACAACTCCAGCATTAGCTACACCACTGATTGGAAGTGACATGAAACTCCCAGTTTCCTAATTGCTGACAGTATTTACTGGCCATTTGCTGATTTAGTAGCTTATTTTCTATGAATGTCTGCACTTTGCCCAAAGATTTAAGAGTTTGCTGTTGAAGTACTGCGTGCGAGAGGTAGTGCTGATCGGAGGAGACGTTTATCTCTTACTCACTGTTTAGTGCCAGGCTCGGGCGCATGGTTAGATCAACTGCAGCCGTATTCCGAGGAACCCTGCCCTGCCAGTCGTCAGACTTGTAAAAATATATGGAATTTCCCCTGCTGCTGGAGATTCACTTGCAAGTCAACATGTGATCGGCATAAACCAGCATCTTGATCTGTTGCTTCTGCTGAAGAGGAATGCGTTTATTTTAGCCATCGGGAAACGTTAAAAAAGAGAAAGAAAGAAAGAGAAAAATGGAGAAGATCGTGATTCCATTTTAAATCCTCCGTTTGGGAAGCCGGCTGAGATTGCGGTTCAGGTTGATTTCGGGGTGGGAGAGGAACCAGGAGCCTGCTGCGCTTTCAGAGACCGCGGAGGAGTCGAAGGCTTTGAAGCGGTCGACCAATGCGAGAATGTCGCTGTCGCCCGCGTTCTCGGGCGGACACACCCCGCTAATGAGAGACAGGGCTTACATCATCCCAGCAGGAGACCAGATCTGGGGCTACTGAAACCGACTCGAACACACCCTCCCCCAGACCCCCCCCTTCCTCTTGATCTCCTGGACACGAGGGAGAACTGGGTGTCAAGGCTCAGGCAACACGTGTGTGAATTAATATGGCCTGTTCACACGACTGTTTTTCGCTTCTTTTCATGTGTTTTTTGAGAGAGCGAGAGAAAATGAAGGCACATGACAGTGAGTTTGACAGTTTTGTTCATGGCGCAGCAGTCAGGCACGGTTATCGCAGCGGTGATGTAGCACGAGACTCCCGGCGCACTGCCCGCGAGCTCCAGTGGCGTTGAGTGGGCATGAAGCCACTCTAGCCTGCAGTTCAGCTGTGGTTCTTACTGAGCGCGCCCAGAGCGTGGTGGAGTGCTGGAGGGTGGGGTCACACCACTGCACTGCCGGTGGCTGCCCTTTCTCTTGGTGTTTGTGTGGGTATTTGTCTATGTTTGGCTCCAGTGCTGTGACAGGACACACTTATGGTTCCATATGCTGCAAGCCTAGCTCCACCTACGAACGGCGTTGTTTGAGACGTTTTTGGCATCTCCTTTCAGTTCCTGTTATTCCATAACGGCACAGGAGGGGGTGGTTGCAGTCCTCCTACACTGATCTTAATTTCTGGGTGTCTGGGGAACAGAGGGTACCTGTTTTTTGAGAGGAAGAGGACCAAGATCTGCGATGATATGCAACAACACACATTATTAGCTAGCCGAGGGACATACAACATGTGTATGTGTTTCCAACAAAACCCCTTCTGTAATCTTTATCTACGCATCATTCCAGTTACCAAAAAATACCACCCCAGATACTGCTAGCGCCCTCCTTAGTGGATTACTCCAGTATTATAATCTCCACTTTTTACTACAGAGATGGTCTGTTAGCTAAGGGAATGTGATTATGTGCAGGCATGACCATGCGGCCCAAAAAGAAGGCCCATAATCAGGCGTCTTTTTCACAATGTGAACTGTTTACTTAGCTCTTAACGAGTGTGTTCTCCCATTTAAAGTAATTGGCTGGTGTAGTGGTGTTTTGAGATTTAAATATGGCTCCCCCATTCTGAGTTGTTTACCTCAGAGGTTAATCGAGAGTTCTCTCCAATCACGGGGCACCAGCTAATGAATTATCATTTAACAATTCATACTAATTTAGGAGGAAACTACTAAACACCTTAACTAGACAAATCTACATGTTGGGAATGTTTACCTTTACTTTATGGGAAATGTTCTGGGAATTACAAACTGTTAGCTGGGATTCACTCTCTGTTTTTCTCCTCCTGGATTACCTGACGCTGGGTGTATTTTCAGGCATGTGTTCGACTTTAGCAGGGCTTCAATTAACAATAAATATCTGACGCTGCTGTCCTGAAGGACAAGGATAGTATGGGGACAGGAAGGGTATGAAGTCATGTCTCTAATGATTTTAGTCTGCTAGTGCAGCTCACCATGGCTGATAAGATAATCACACGGTTCATAGAGAGGCTTTCCTGCCATGTGCTGCACCATGACCAAACTCTTTCATGCTCTCTTTGAAACCACAGTTATAAAATGTGATCATAAATACATACATAAGTAATATAGCCAGTGGCAGGATAAATCAATGCACCAAACAGCCAAATAAAGCACGCTTTGACATCACAATAAGGAGCATTTCATCGCTAACTTTATTGAACTGTGTACACACACACATAAGACCATTCCATAAGGCTGAAAGGTATGAAAGAGGTTGTTCTACGTACCTGCTTTACCCCCGTCTCCAGCTCACCCGCATGGGTCTGCACTGTCACGAGCAGCTGCAGGTCATAGTTTAGACTTCACATTGTAAACTGCATCTGCCGCCCACTGGGGAAACTGGTCTTCCAGGAAACAAAGCTGTCCACAGTTCTCGCTGTTGTGCTGTGGTACACTATTAAAAATGTCACGCGGCCATTACGTTATTTGCAGTGAGGGACATTCAGTGAATGAAAGTTACAGCCTCTCCGTTTGTTGCGCTTGTTTTTCCCTGTCCGATGATCAGAAGGGAGACCTGTGCTTTCATTAGGGTGTGTGTTGAGTGCATGAGTGGAGGTGCGAAACCCTATAACAGTGTTCGCATATAATGGTTGGTTAAGGAACTGGGCCGAATGCAGCGTTACTGTCTGACCCCAGGTGGGCACTGCCGTTTGTACCCCTGAGCAAGTTACTTAACCTTACTGCTTCAGTAAATATCCAGCTGTATAAATGGATTGTATGTAAAAGAAAATGTGAAACATGAAAGTCGCTCTGGATAAGAGTGTCTGCCTAAATGCCTGTAATGTAATGTAATATGCCACATAGACATAGGGCCCTGCTGTGTGGCCCCTCCCTCTAGAGGGCTAACCTGTGCTGTTGGTTTAGGTGGGGGGGGGTGTTGCATCATTAAGTGATTATGGAATCAGGTTACTCATCACAGTCTTTCCTCTCTGACCTCTCTCTCTTACCATGGCTGTGTTCGAAACCGCTCACTCGTTCACTCGTTCCTATTCCCAAATAAATTGTTGAAATTCTAATGATGTGCAAGTGTGGTTTTGTCAACTGTGGTGCTGTCTGCTAGCCACTGCTTTGTCCACCAATAGCTACCGTTATGGAGTCGTGAGCTAACTAGCTCGTGTGCTAACTTTAGGTAAACTCACAAGCTCACGACTAGCACCAGCTGTAGCGATAATACTTGGTGGCTTGCGGTGGCTAAAGCACGTTACCACCATGATTCTGCTGTTTCTGTTTGCTGCTGTTGGCTCAACTTTGTTCTTGAGGCATCATGAGTGTGTGATGTGACACGACCGCATTGCATTGTGGTACGGGATAAATTGTAAGTACGTCGCTGTTCACTACAAATCCACAATGGTTGTGAGTATTTTCTCGTTCACTGTGTAGTGAACGAAATTAACAGTTTAGAATTCGTCAAACACTACAAAATGGCGTACACACTATAGTGCACTATATAAGGAATAGAGATGATTCGAACACAGCCCATGTCTCTCTCGCTCTCTCGGTTGCCATGGATAACCTCAGTTCTCACCTGGCTATTACCTGTTAGTGTGTTAGCTGGAGCTCAGTGGAATAAATCACACCGCTTTACACTACGATTAGCATCTTTAACTGCGTTAGCATCTTTAAAGTATTTGAAATAAAGATAAAAACAGCTACACTTTAAGTACAATGGAAGAAAGTAAGTTATTGTTTCTGGTTTAAAACCAAGCTGGCATGTAGCCTTCGTTTCAGTATTTAACCCAGGTGTGGCGGCTTTGCTCAAGCATGCGCGGGTGAGTGCTCTGTGTCCATGTTTGCTGGACGGTGGGTAAAACAGAGTGCGAGGCGCGGCTTGCAGGGGTTTCCTGGGATATGCTCATTTCCGCGGTTTCCGTGGCAATAGGGGTGGCCGCCATAAAGCTGACTCACCTGACAGGTCTGTGAGTAAGCGCTGATCTGAGCACAGCTGCACACTGCAGACTCTTAACACCTGGACCGGAGTGTTCAAAATATATTTATATAAAATTTATATATATATATATATATATATTTATATATATATATATACAGTATATATATATATATACACTGCCTGGCCAAAAAGTCACCACCTGGATTTAACTAAGCAAATAGGTAGGGCCTTCCATTGGATAATTACTGCATTGATTAATATGTTTTAGCTGGCAAGAAGTTATTTAGCCCTAACTGATGCAGTGAGTAACTTCTCATTTCTTAAACAACCATGTCGGAAGACATATCCTATGGTTGTGGAAAAGATGTTAATCTGTTTCAGAATGGTCAAATTATTGGCCTGCATCAAGCAAGAAAACAACTAAGGAGATTGCTGAAACTATAAATTGGGTTAGAACTGTCCAACGCATTATTAAAACCTAGAAGAATAGTGGTGAACCATCATCTTCGAGGAAGAAATGGGGTCGGAAAAAATCTTCAATGATCGTGATCGTGATTACTTAAATGTTTGGTGAAATCATATAAATTATCAACAGTAGAACTCCGCGGCAATGTTTAATAGTGAAAGTAAGAGCATTTCCACACGCACAATACGAAGGGAACTCAAGGGACTAAACAGCTGTGTAGCCTTAAGAAAACCACTTGTCAGTGAGGCTAATCGGGAAAAAAAGGCTTCAATTTGTTAGGGAGCATAAAGATTGGACTCTGGAGCAATGGAAGAAGGTCATGGTCTGATGAGTCCAGATTTACCCTGTTCCAGAGTGATGGGGCGCATCAGGGTAAGAAGAGAGGCGGATTAAGTGATGCACCCATCATGTCTGAGTGCCTACCGTACAAGCCTGTGGGGGCAGTTTTATGATCTGGGGTTGCTGCAGTTGGTCAGGTCTAGGTTCAACAGCGATTATGTGCCCAAGGAGCTGGTCAGCTGACTACCTGAATATACTGAATGACCAGGTTTTCCATCAATGGTTTATTCTTCCCTGATGGCACGGGCATATTCCAAGATGACAATGCCACGATTCATCGAGCTCAAATTGTGAAAGAGTGGTTCAGGGAGCATGAGACATCATTTCACACATGGATTGGCCACCACAGAGTCAGACCTTAACCCCATTGAGTCTTTGAGATGTGCTGGAGAAGACTTTGCGCAGTGAATCCGACTCTCCCATCATCAATACAAGATCTTGGCGAAAAATTAATGCAACTCTGGATG
>JAINUG010002151.1:0-13305 GCA_029706075.1 Aldrovandia affinis
GTCAAGACTCATACTCACCTGATACACATGCGATTTCTTGTGTTTAGCCTACAATCTAATTTGGTAAGAAATCGCATATATGCTGTATAAAAAGGCAATTGGAAACAAGGCCTTAGTCTACAGTCAGAAAATAGGGGCCACAATGGCACATATTTCATGAACAGATGTTCTACAAAGGACTGTTTAAAAAATATATATATATAGGCTACTTGAAACAAAATGTAATAATAAAAAATATATCAGATATAGGCTACGTGACTGCAGTCTTTGGCAAAATAAAAATGTATATAAAATTTGATTGCATCGCCCTCCCATATAAATAATAAAAGAAATAATTAAAGCTCTCAGATGATGAGAAAGACTTGAGCCTGGTATGTTGGGCTCAATCATATCTACATGCTACATTGCTCAGTTATTTGAGGGGAAAAAGACAAAACAATTCAAACGTGCAGAATTTATCATTTTAATAATGGTTGTCTTTTGGATTGCAAATAAAATAAAATACTTTCAGTAAACTATTTCAAATATTTTGAAGACACATACGACCAAAACGTAATGATTAGCATTTAACTGGGCACACTTCTATTGTTCAGCAAGAGTTTATCAATGGACAGAGTGTGGGAAAGCTCAGGAGAGTAGAGTCACACTTCCAGCATCATTAAAACCCCAATCCCACCAACACCTGATGTTTTAGTGTTAATAATTTAATTAGTCAACTATTTACTTCATCTTAGTGAGTAGTAAAATAGTGAGCCAGTAAAATAGAGCTAGTGTGGCATAGTTGTTAAGGAAAATGTGAGCTATATATTCTCTATTATAATCAGTATATATTCTTTAACAGGGAAGACTTCAGCCTTACAGCATATACATGGAAGGCTGTGCCAAATGCGCCATTGTGGGCAGGATTCATTTTTTGGTTGATTAGCCACTTGGGAGCGCAGTCTATGCCAGTTTATAAAGTGATTTTCATAATTTAACTGGTTTAATGGAAAACCTTATCGCTATATTAATACATTCCTCCACTATCCTCTGTATGAGCTACGCTACTGATTATTAATATTTGTAATATTATCTGTCAAAGACTGCCTGCTGTAATTCCTTAATAATTTGCCTGTTTTATGATCCATGCTCATGTACAGATGTACCTAGATTTACAAAGGAGTTCCATTCCTGAAATAAAATTTAGGAAATTGACATGTAGTTTTTTTAATGTTTTGAGACATTTGTTCTGTTTGTTTTTGTATTTTGTTTATTTTCTCATCACTTATCATTCACGTCAGTTCCCTGTCTGTCTGTGTTCCTTGTTGTTCGAGATCCACTCCTCGTCTTTGTTATTGCACTATTCGAGTGATTTCGACTTTACAGGTTTTCTGCTTTATTTTCCTATCTCGTTTACTTCCTTCTTTCTTTCTAGCACTCTGTATATATTAGTTAGATGTTTATAGTACTAACCTACTAACCTACTAGCATTAGGGATTTAGATTAAGTTACTAACATTACTAATTACTAATTATCTCACGCTTCTATCTACTGCACAGGTGTCAAACTCATTCCATCGAGGGCCGAGTGTATGCAGGTTTTTGTTGCAACCAATGCACTACGCCAGGTGATTTCACTAATTAGCTCACTTCTTCAACTAAGGAGAGAACCTAATTGAAATCACCTGGTGTAATGCATTGGTTACAACAGAAACCTGCACACACTCGGCCCTCAATGGAATGAGTTTGACACCCCTGATCTACTGCTATCATTCACTCTCTCGTTGTCCTATCCCTGTACGCTTCTCTATTTTCGCTTTATCTGCACGCATTCTTTCTATGCGCTCCTCCCCTTCGAACTGTGCACGTGTCCACCTGCTATTCCAGGTAGTTTATTTTCAGTGTGTTTATGTGCTTCCCAGTCCGTGTCTTTTGTCTCCCCTCATTATTGTATTAGTGATCCCTATCGTTCTCACCTGTGTTCTTGCCCTTCTCTCCTCCCAGTCACACCTGATTCCTATTGTGTTTCCCTTCCCGCTTGTATTTAAGTTTCGTGTCTGCCCTCAGTCTTTGTCAGAACGTTGATCATCATTCACTGTGCCGATTGTGTGTAGCCTAAGCCAGAGTTTGTTTGTATTTTCCGAGACACCCCTTCTGTTTGACTTTGAGTTGGCCTTCCGATTTTGTTTGTTTGCCTTTCTGATCATTTGGTTTTGACTTTTGTATTGCCTTCTTGACTACTTTTTCTGACTCTGACTATCGGCCTTTGAACCTCGCCTGATCATTAAACGTTCCTTTACTGCCTTATCCTGGTCTGCGTCTGGGTCCCTGTTTGGTACCTCAGTTTTTTAAATGTATTTTGACATAGCTTCCCCGCACTTCCATATTTTAAGTTGACTGTATTGTCTCTGCTCTTGTGATACTCTGTTGATGTGTTTGTGTGTTTTTTCTTTTCTTTTCGGCTGATGTATGGTCTGATTAGTGTTTTGTGAGGACCACAATGGAAATACGCCTTCAGGCTTTATTGTGTTTTTATCCTCGGTGGTTTTTATTTTTACTTTCTCTTGTATGTTATGTGTGTTGGCCTATGTGCCGTTTTTAATCACCAAATAAACCAAACAAACAAAATTCGCAAACCGAAAATGTAACGCTCGCAATTACTGGAGCGGCTTTCGTGTTTACTAATTTTTGCAGATCAGAGACAAACCGTTCCTACTGAATTAACACGCCGTTTTGTGCGTGTTGAATGGGTCGAGTGAAATAACTGGCAGAGACCGACGTGTAATATTGAGAAAATAAAATTTGTTAAATGAAAAAAATGGCCGAAATGAAGTTAGTGACTTCGGATTTTCGTAAATAGAACCTTCGCAAATACAGGTAGTCTATAACTTTAATTGGAAATCTGCAGTCTGAGAACAATCCCTCCCAATTAACGCTTAAAATTTAGCACAACTATACGGGTAAACATGTCTTTCCCTCCAGCAAACTTTCCCTCCAGATGGTCTTTGATGTGAGTCTCCCCTTGTCCCATAGAGCAGGGCCAACTGCCACCACCAAAGGCACATTGAATACAATGAATGTCACGCAGAACATGACTGGGTGTGGGAAACAGAGAAGTTCTATCCTCACAGAGAGTACTAGTCTAAAGACGGAACACATCTGTGGCATCTGGATTGCCAGAAAGGATAAACGTGATTCCCTGCAAGGGAAGAGGAGAGACTGAATGTGTGTGGAGGCTCGTTTACGTGTTTGCCCATGACTTACCGTATCTTCAATGGCTCCTTGCAGCCAATGAAACATATCCACAACTCCCAGAATGCACTTCACTGTCCTGCGTGAGTGTTGAATAAAGCTATGCAGGTTAAAAATGTATCTCATAATTAGATTCTGTGATTTATTGTTATTCATTGTGATGTTTGTCTTGTTCGTTCTTATTTTAGTATACGTGTATATTTTAGTAATTGGGGTCTTTGAAGCAAAGACCATACATTTGCATATTTATTCTTTATTGTATTTCCATAAAGAAAACTACATATCACTCACACATGATACATTATATTTTAATGAAACTGACTGTAGCTTTCCAATATTTTGTTGTTGTTGCATCCATCGTGTTAGCACTGTAATTATGACCACATATCCAGCTGTATAAATGCTGTATAAATGGATTGTATGTAAAGAACTGTAAACTGTGTAAGTCGCTCTGGATAAGAGCGTCTGCTAAATGCCTAAAATGTAAAAATGTAAAATGTAAATAATTACAGTGTTTTTCACACCTAATATATTCATTACGGCTGAGCTGCACATCGTGCAATAAAGTTTTTTAATCTCCTGCTGAAATGCTTGAGGTCGAGTACATATACAAGTTATGAGATGTGACCAATAATGCACACATTTTAGATATGTGTCACTCCCACACGTGTACATTATAATGATGAGCGTGTCTCTGTAACTGTCATTGATCCCAACATCAGGCGACAGATCTGCTCTCTTAACAGGGTCACCACTTTCCCAGATTCACACAGCGTTCTGTGAGTCACTCTCCATCACCCTCCCTCCACCTGTTCCCCTGAGACGTGCTCATTGTCCCCCGGCAGTAAGCACTTCATTCAGCATGTGGCAGCAGCGCTTTCCTCATTGTCCTGCCCAGCTCTCCCATTGGCTGCACACTGTGAGAACCTCCAAAAAGACCAAGACCCACACATTCATATGGAGATTACAGAGTATAAATAGAGGAGAGGACTCCAGCACATCTCAGACTGCCTCAACACAGAGACCTCTACAACACAGAGAAACAACCATGGCACCTACAGTCACTGCAGCAATGAACTATTCCAAGGAGCACCTGACTCTGACTAACAAGGTAAATACAGGACATTAAACTGGATACAATAATTATAAATGGCTGTAAATTTGCATATTCAGAAATACATTTCTCATCCAAGAGCAAGATTGTTAACAATGTTCCTGTTTTTCTTTTGCAGTTGAGAAAGCCAATGGTGGAGAAGATGCGTAGAGATCGTATCAACAGCAGCATCGAGCAGCTCAAAGTCTCCTGGGCAGACAGAGCTCCTCAAGCAGAGTACCGACTCCAAGCAGGAGAAAGCCGACATCCTGGAGATGACAGTTTGCTTCCTGAGGCGGCAGCACCAGCCAGTTAACAGCACGTCCTGCTCTACAGCTGTCAGTGAGGGCTACTCCAGGTGTGCGCAAGAGATTGTCAACTTCCTGTCCCGCTGTGAAGTGAAGACACAGTCCCAGAGAAGACTGCTGAGCCATTTCCAAAACCTGCAGAATTTATCTGACCAGAGCAGGAGTCAGAGTGTCCTGCCTCACCTGAGCTCCCCAGTCTGCCTCACCAGTAGCAAAGAGGAGACTCCAGCCACCAGCGCCCTCTGGAGGCCATGGTAGAGTCCTACAGACTGTCTTTCAACTGTCAGACAAACAGAATTGAACATGTCTGTTGTACATGGACATGGACAGTGATTCTCAGGATGTAGGAAGTGTTCTTCCTCTTCAGCATTTGCAGGAGGCTTAATATAAGCTTAATATAAGCTTTCTTTCACATAAGAAATGTGAATTTTGTCAAAAAACTTTTAAAAAAAGATTTGATCATACCTGAACAATATTGTGTCTTCTGAGGAGACTCCATGTATGAATGATATTAACTCTTTACCCAAACTGGGCATGATCTTAAAGTATGTATTTTGATAGCATCTGGAAAAAATAACTTCTGTGAAGGAAATATTTGATGTAGCATTATAAATGCTGTGTAAGAAAAACAATGTTCCACATCTGGAGCTTGAGTATTGGCACAATTGCCTAATTGCATAATTATTTGTTTACCAACAATATTGTATCTTCTGTGGAGACTCCATATGTGAATGAGATTAACTCAATTTAAACATTGTATGACAATGAAGCATGCATTTCGAATGTGTCTGGAAATTAACTTCTGTGAAGACAATACTTTATGGAAAACAGTACTTCCCTATCAGGAGTGTGGGTATTGTTAAAATAACCTGCAAGATTCCTGTAAAGGAAGTTGTCTATTACCGTTTCAGGACTTTGTTGAAGATATGTTTAAAAATGAATTATCTCATTGTTGATTGAATAATGTTAAAGCACTGAAACGTTTTATTGTCTTTCATAAAGATATGTGTACAATGTCCTGCTCCACTGTGAGTTATCTAGTGTCTTGAAGATATCTTCAAGCTGCCAGTGATGTGTATCACTCTGAGAGTGAATTCTATGTTTGATATTGTGAAGAAATTGTTTCTTCAACTTCATACAGTATGAATAAAATAAGTTAAAAATGTAATTATTGCTCCTTTGCATCTTTTATGAATACAAAAATCCAACCAAACAGGTATGGAGGTGAGAATTAACATAATATATATTCATTGGGAATCACTTATGTAATACAATTATTCATTGGTAGTTATATGACTATGAGTATTCTACTTTAACTCATCTGCGTCAGCTGTTTTGCCTCGACAATTCATCTGATCATAACATCACAATTGTCTGCCTGCATCATCAGTGGTTGATCAAGGAATTACATTCTCAATACGAAGATGTCACAGGTTCATAATCAAGGGTCATATTCTTCTCAGATTCTAATTTCATTCCAATTAATTTCCAATATCTCCTTGTCACACGCCACGTAACAATCCCTGGACGAGTAAGCTCGTTCATGAGAAACAACGTCATCCCTAGCAACGACGTCAACCCCGCCCTCACTCTTAGCTTGACAATATTAGGAATTCCTTAGTATGAGTTGGTCTTTGGAACTTTGTGAATAGGATTTAAGGTGGGACTCCTAACTAAAAGGTTTTAGTGCGATTTAGAAGTACTCCTAGTGGTAAGATAAAATGCTTTGTGAATACGGGCCCTGATCTTTAATTTTTTCTGTCTCTCCCCCCAGACACGGGAGAGCAGGTTAAAATAAAACAAACGCAAACACAAAATCTTCACCCTACTGCAAAAACAATGAACTAAAATAACAAACTAAAATAATCAAACCATAAATGAAAGCCCACCTCCTCCGAGGGGGGAATCCCCTTTCAGGGAACACACAACAAACACAGACAATCAGCGGCTTTCCGCACCGCCTTCATACATCCACATTTAACACACATCAACACTCACCGGGACAGGGTAGAACTCTACGCACTGTCCCGACACACATCTCAACAAGCCTCCTCAGACCGGAGTTCCCCTAGAACCTCCCCAGGCACACACATATCCAGTGACTTTTCAAGTGCTTCCCAAACCCATGCACACAGAGACACTCAAACTTTTCAGTCCGAGTTCTCCAATCAACCCGAGGGCGAGAGGCAGACCCTCTTTCAGGGCTCCCTCTCACTCTCTTTCACGATCACACCAAGGGAGAGAGGCGGACACTCTTAGTGCGCCCCCTCTCCCTCCTTCCCACACACACAGGAAGCACTGTACTGACAAACGCACACAGAACTCAACATAGATTCCACACAGACTCCGCCTCCCAGAAGCTTGGATTACAGACACGTGCCGCCATGCCCGACAGAGTCACATCGAACACCAACACTCACAAACGACACGCCCACATGAAGGAGATAAACACTTCTGCAGACACACACATGGACTCAGACTAACTCTGATACACTCTGATACGTCACAACTGACATTAAACTTATACTCTACACTGCACGATATGCTACGTGTGCACACGCACATTCACACACACGTGAACACCAAGACCAATAACTCAATTCACACACAAATGACAAGACTAACAACTTTACCACACACACACAGAGGGTTGGGTCTGCAGAGGTCAGAAAATGTATTTTGTCATCTCTTATTTATGAGGGCCACACACTCCCAAATGGCTGCACACCATCAGTATGTATCACACACACACACACTCACACACAAACACGCACACAAACACACACACTCACATACACCCACACACACAAACGCACGCACACATACACACACGCACACGCACACGCACACGCACACACATGAATAACAATCAACAACTCAATGCACACACATGAATGACAGGACAAGACTAACTGATTCCCCACTCGCCCCACCTGCTCTTAAATAGGCTTACTTTCTGCCTGGCTCAGGTGGGACTAACATTCACACACCTTATCACAAAACACCAAATAATTGACAGACCACACCCACTCACATTCTCACACACAAACAGGTAAGTGAATAATCACTTACCAATTACCACCAATTAATTATGGCCTTTGGAGCAACCTTCTGGGCACCAGTTCACACTCTCACACCCTGATAGTGCCAAACCTGCCCCCGGAAAGTCTCACTGCTCCAAAGGCCTCCACAACATGGAACAACCAAGGCAACCCTGCCACTCCCATGTTACCGAGACCGACGCCCTCCACACTCCTCAAACCACATTGTAATCATGTAATAATAATAATTTCAAACATATTCTCACTGTAAACTAATATCGTTTCAAACACATTCCAAAAATGTAAAAAATTTAAAATGTTATTTTGCCACTTTCTTGTCACATTCCAGATACAAATTATATACTAATCTTATTTCAACAATATTGTAGTCAAACTATATTCACAATTATTTTAATTATGTTTATATGTGTTGAGATATGGGAACAAACTATTTATATTTGTCTTATTTTAAAAGTTTATTGTTCAAGGAAATATATGTACATAAATTAGAACATAGCTAGTCCCTATATAAACTTTTAATTATTTTTATATATACTCACAATCATATTACAGGTAAACTGTAGTTTGCCATTTATTTTATTGAGGTCATGAAGGCATTTGATTCCCTGAAAATGACTGGCTTCTTTGAACAAGGAGATCTGTGTCTGATGATATTAAAACTGTAGTCCATTTTACCATATGTAACATGCAGATGTGATAAATTCAATAGAATTTAAAAACCTGTAGGTGTATATCTATCTCACCTGTAATGTTCCAGGTGTTTGACTGAAATGGCTCAGTGACCAGTTGGTGCTTTTGTGGTCACTTAGGCATAAGGCCCCCTGTCCACACAATGTGGGATCAAACTCCATAGCTCATGTGATGTGTAATAAGACACACTTCTTTTGTGCGTCCATTGAGCTCAGTGAATGGATGGAGTGTGGGAAACAGAGGAAAGCTCACTCTCAGAGCCCGACTGGGACAATAGCTACTGAGGCCACAGACTTACATCCAGGGTGCACACATTACTGAGTATCTAACGAGGCACAAATACATATTTTAAATCTATCTTCTATTTTTAATAAAAGAGTCCTGTTTGGGGTAATAAAGCTAAACTAATTATTGTGAGCAACCACACTTTGAATCCTGTACTTTCTGAAATTGAAATTACTGTTGAGTTCTGTCTGGGACAAACCAGTAACAACTGTAGAGATTTCTCATGCTATTAAAACAGTCAAATTCTTTTGTGAGTTAAAATCGGTCTGAGTCATATAGATGCTTTGAGACTTTCAAAAGCACAGCCACATAAACCACAAACAATGAATACATTAATTAATGAACACAATGAAAATGAAAATGCTATTATGGACTTACATAAACCCCATTGACCTAGACACTGAAATATCATACACTGGTGAAGTTTCGAAAATTATTTTTACTTTTGGAAGCTGAAATCTGTCAAATCCATAGAAAATTGACAAATAGCAATGTCATGGATAAAGAAACAGAGACTGGCTATGGATGGTTATTTTTTTATTCCTGAGAAACTCTGTATCATCCTTAAGTGGACATGGACAAATGGAATCATTGTAACCTAATAGAAATCTAGATAAACGAATCTTAGGCCATAGTACAGATGAAAGAGTAGTGGTGATTGAGAGCATTTTACTGTCGTTCACTCCAGTGTGCTGTAGTACTGACTGTATGAAATGGTTCTTTAGCACTGCTATGAATCTCTGCTAGTTTGTTTTCTCATTTAGGACATGTGTTGATCAACCTTTACAGCTGGAATGCATTCTTTCTAAATGTTTGTGTTTATCTGCCTCTTTATTAAGGAATATTGGTCTTACAAGTCTTACCCCAGGGGGCTTGTTTGAGACTCTGCTGGTCATGAAAAGGAATTAGCATTTAACTGGGCACACTTCTATTGTTCAGCAAGAGTTTTATCAATGGACAGAGTGTGGGAAAGCTCAAGAGAGTAGAATTACACTTCCAGCATCATTAAGAGCCTCAATCACACCAACACCTGATGGTTCATTATACATGTAGACAATTACACAAATTAAATGAATGAGTCATTACTGTGGGAAAATCAGGGTAAACAAATCACTTGGAAAAGTTATGAGAGAGACACTTTTTAAAGAAATGTATAATGAGGGGAATAGGTTAATCTACTGTGTATATGTCTATGTTCACGCTTTGGATGTTATGGCTAAATGCTTTGAGATGGACAGATCAATGCTTACAAATTAAACTTGCTGTCTCACTTCATGTATGTCACAGTGGTTGTCAGGATGCACCACATTCAGTGACTTAGTGCTGATGCAGGATCGACCACTGATATTCTTTCCCTCCAGATGGCCATTGTTATTACCCTCTCTGTACTGCACCACAGAGCCAATTACCATCACTAATGGCCCATTCAGCATGCTGGACTGTCTTTGTGCTGCACTGACCACAGCACACAGGACTCAGTGTGGGAAACTCAGAGCAGCTCACTACTCACACCGACTACCAGCCTGAAGACTTAAGAAAACATAATGACGAGAAAGGGCCGTTCAGCCCATCTATGCTCATCATGTCCTAATCTAAAGAGTAGTACTGCATCTAGCCTAGACTTCAATAGCCCAAGTGTTTCTGCCTCTGCTACCCGACCTGGCAAGCTGTGCAAGGCATTGACAACTCAAGAAAAACTTCCTAATATCTGTGCGGAATTTGCCTTTAACTAATTTCCACCTGTGGTCTATTGTTCTGCTGACCCCACTTATCTTAAAAATTCTTTGGTAGTTCACTTTGTTAATCCCTTTTAGGAATTTTAAAACCTCAATACAATCCCCCCAAAGTCTCAATTTGCTAAGCTTATATAGATTGAGTGACTTAAGTCCATCCTCATAACTTTTACCTTTCATACCATGTATCAATTTAATTGCCCTTCTTTGAACTTTTTCAAGAGCTTCTATACCTTTCTTGTAGTGCGGTGCCCAGAACTGCACACAGTACTCTAAGTGAGGTCTGACAAAGGCATTATATAACATTAATATAACCTCCTTTGATTAATACTCAATACTTTTTGCTATGTATCCCAGCATCCTGTTGGCCTTTTTTGCTGCTGTAACGCACTGATTTGATGCAGATAGACTTTGATCAACTGCAGTTCCTAAGTCAGTTTCAAATTGAACACCTCCTAATTTTCCTCCTCCAATAAAATACTCATTTCTTATGTTTTTATTTCCCACATGCATATCTTTACATTTAGCTATATTAAATGTCATCTGCCATGTTTCTGCCCATTCTTTGATTTTGTTTAAATCATCTTGGATTACTTTAGTTGATTCCAAACTATTTGCCAAACCCCCAAGTTTAGTATCATCTGCAAATGTAACTATTTTGCTACTAATGTCCCTATCAAGATCATTTATGTAAATAAGGAAGAGCAGAGGTCCCAGCACCGATCCCTGTGGTACTCCACTGCCCACAGCACCTAGGTCAGATACGGCCCCACCTACTGGTACTCTTTGTATTCACCCTTGCAGCCAATTATGAACCCACTCTGAAACAACTCCTGAAATTCCTACTGAATTAATTTGAACAATGAGCTCTCTTCTGTGGTACCTTGCTTTTTGAAAGTTCAAATGTATAATATGATAAGCCTGGTCCAGGTCAACACACTTTGTATCCGCTTCAAAAAAGTCCAGGAGGTTTGTTAGGAATTACCTCCCTTTAAGAAAACCATCTTAGCTCTCCCTTAAAATACTTATTGTTTTTCAAGAATGATTCCAACTTGTCCCTAATAATATAATCCAGTAATTGACATGCGATGCAAATTAAACCGAGAGGCCTATAGTTCCCTGGGTCTTCTTATATATTGGAATCAGTCATCTGGTATTTCTCCAGTGTTTATGGATTACAGAAAAATATCTGTCCATGGTTTATATATAATTTCCCCAAGTTATTTGAGTACTCTGGGATATATGCCATCAGGGCCTGCTGCCTTATTTGTCTTAAGTTTTTACAGTTTTTGTAGTACTTCTACGTCCCTTATCTCAAAGTCCTCCAAAACATTCTGTACATTGGCTATACATTTAGGCATATTTATAATCTATTCTCTAGTAAAGCTCTCAACAAAGTAACTGTTTAGTGTGTTAGGAATATCCTTATTGTTATAAACCAAAATTCATTCCTTATTCTTAATGAACTTAACCTCATTATTAGCTTTCCTTTTTCTACTACAATATTGAAAAAACTTCTCAGGGTTACTTTTTGCATCTTGGGAAATTTTAATTTCAAACCACCTTTTAGCTGCTCTCATTTCCTTTTTAGCCTTAGCCCGCATATTACAATAATCTAACTTGTTTCTCTATGAGTTTTCCTTTTTATACATTCTGTACAGTCGCTTCTTTTGCCTCAAAATCTCTCGTAAAGATTTAGTCACCCACTGCGGAGACAGTTTTTTCATCCTATTTTTCCTTACTTTTGGGATGAATTTACACTGTACATCTACAATAACCTATTGTAGATGCAATAACCCTATTATTACACAAAACCAGATCCAGTATTGATTTCCCTCTTGTAGGCTGAGTAACAGATTGTACCAAAAAACTGTCATTGACCACATCTAAAAACTCCTCTTCACATTTACCCTGACCTGACACTACTTCCCAATTAATAGAAGCTTAATTGAAGTTGCCTATTATTCATGTTTCTCCTTCAGCACAGGTTTGTTTTATGTTACCAAAGAGCATAGTATTTATGTTACGTTAGTCCGTCCCACTTGTACAGGTCACCCCTGTTCCAAAAGGAGTGCCAGTGTCCCATAAACCTGTACCCCTCTTTCCTGTACCAGGTTTGTAGCCACGTGCTAAATCTCCATATACAATTCTGCTTGCCTTTACTAGCATGTGGTACTGGCAGAATTCCAGAGAATTCCTAATTTTATAAATGTGTCCTGCAGAACCTCAATCCTACCCTTACCTATGTCATTGGTTCCAACATGGACCATGACCACTGGATCCACCCCTGCTCTGGCCAGGCGCTTCTTACCTCTTCCTGCAAGGGCTGGAATCAGTTAGACACCACAAGCTCTGGAGATGCCGCCCCTGCATTTGCACACTCTTTTCTATGCTTGCACCCTACCATCAGCGGCGTGTTTAGGGGGTGGCCTAGGGTGGCACGTGCTACCCCTGGAATCTGATTGGCCACCCCAGGTGCCACCCCATTCCTAAATTTAGGAATCGGTTAGCTTTTTAACAAGCTGGCCAAAGCTAGACGAGGAAAAAATGGAAAATTCCCTCTCTGTCCCCTAATGGCAACAAAAGTTAATCTGAAAAACAAATCCGTTTACCATTTCTGATGACAAAAGCCAAAACACAATCAACTATACAAAACACAATCCCAATAATCTCAACAACCGAAACAGCAACAAACAATCCAAGTAATCCATTTTACCATACGTAACATACAGATGTGATGAATTCAATAGAATTTAAAAACCTGTACATGTGTATCCCGTTAGAAATCTCGGAGTGATCTTTGATAGTGCCTTTAAATTCACCAAACAGGTCTGCTCAGTGGTTAGGAACAGCTTCTTCCATCTCAGAACCCTAGCAAAGACCAAGGCCTATCTCTCCCAGAGC
>JAINUG010002152.1:0-13303 GCA_029706075.1 Aldrovandia affinis
GACGTGTGTGTGTGTGTATGTGTGTCTGTATGATGTGCGGTGGTTATGATGTGTATGTGTGGGTCTGTGTGTGTGTGTATAGTGTGTGTATGGATGTGTGGTATGGACGTGTGTGTGTGTATATGTATGTGTTTGTGTGTGTGTGTGTGTGTATGGTGGATGTGCGTGTGTGTGTGTATGGATGTGTGTCTGTGTGTGTGTGTGTGTGTGTGTGTATGGATGTGTGTGGGATGGATGTGTGCGTGTATGCGCACATGACCTAATGGCTCTCCAGGGGCAAGAGTGAACACCCTGCTCTCGACAGTCTGGGGTCGAGATTAATAAACCACAAGCAGAAGCCTTTTAAAAGCTCTTTCTCTCTCTCTCCCCCTCCACTCTCTCTCTCTCTGTCTCTCTCTCTCCTCCCCTCCACTCTCTCTATATCTCTCTTTCTCTGTCTCTCTTTTCCTCTCCCCTCCCTCCCCCCTCCACTCTCTCTCTCCCTCCAACTCTCTCTATATCTCTCTTTCTCTGTCTCTCTCTTTTCTCTCTCTCCCCTCCCCATCCACCTCTCTCTCTCTCCCCCTCCAACTTTTTTTCTCTCTCTGTCTCTCTCTCTCTCCCTCCACCTCTCTCTCTCTCTCCCTCCACCTCTCTCTCTCTCTCCTCCCTCCACCTCTCTCGCTCGCTCACCTCCACTGACACCTCGAGAGCAGCACCTCCTCCATGAGAGCGATAAGACACATGGGAGGGATTTAAAAACCATCTGTCTGGGGTGACGCAATCAGAGAACCCCGATGGCGTTTCACGCACATGAGCTGGTCTGCCATTAAATCACCAAAATCAATGAATGTAAATCTTTTCGCTGCACAGCCTCTGAACAGGAAGTATGCAGCTTTAAATATATATTTTTAAAACACTTCTTAATAAAAAGGTCCTCAGCTCTGTATGTGAAAAACACACTGGTGAATAATCTAAAGCCCGGATGGATTTATACAGATAAAATACTGTTTAAAAATGAAATACAGTTCTTAAAAGGTCACTGCTTAACTACTGCTAGGCATGTTGCAGACCTATGCTATTTAATGCAAGAAAGTATGTGATCTAAACCAGTCACCAAGCATCTGTTGTCCTTTCAGGAGCATCATGGAGTGTTCGGTGAGATCACACACAGTGTGCATGCACACTAACACACTGAGAGCATGAACACTAACACACTGAGAGCATGCACACTAACACACTGAGAGCATGCACACTAACACACTGAGAGCATGGACACTAACGCACTGAGAGCATGCACACTAGCACACTGAGAGCATGCACACTAACACACTGAGAGCATGCACACTCAACACACTGAGAGCATGGACACTAACGCACTGAGAGCATGGACACTAGCACACTGAGAGCATGCACACTAGCACACTGAGAGCATGCACACTAACACACTGAGAGCATGGACACCAACGCACTGAGAGCATGGACACTAACACACGGGAGAGCATGGACACTAACACACTGAGAGCATGCACACTAACACACTGAGAGCATGCACACTAACACACTGAGAGCATGAACACTAACACACTGAGAGCATGCACACTAACACACTGAGGGTACGCACACTAACACACTGAGAGCACGCACACTAACACACTGAGAGCATGGGCACCAACACACTGAGAGCATGGACACTAACACACTGAGGGCAATTTAGAAGCAGAACCATCTAATCAAGTGAGACTCATTCATTAGGACAATTAATTAGGTCTCATGGAAGCTCACGGAAAAGGATAACAATAACCAGAGCACTGCGACCTGATTGGAGGAGGGTCCTGTGGACGCAGGTGTTGCTTTGTCCTTAATTGAGACAGAGTAGGTACAGTGTCTCAAACCCCAACCTGAGAGACAGGTGATCTGCAGCATTAGAGAGAGGGGAGGGTTCTCCATAGGGTCCTCATAACCCTATGGATTTGAGCTTATCATCATTAGGTGTATGCCCTCCCCCTGCACCATGTGGCCGGACTGCCAGAAAGAGAGCGAGAAAGACATAGTGTGTGTGTGTGTGTGTGTGAGAGAGAGAGAGAGAGAGAGAGAGAGAGAGAGAGAGAGAGAGAGAGAGAGAGAGAGAGAGAGAGAGAGAGAGAGAGAGAGAGAGAGAGAGAGAGAGAGAGAGAGAGAGAGAGAGAGGGAGAGAGAGAGAGAGAGAGGGAAAGAGACAGAGAAAGAACACCTAAAAATAAGGCCAGACAGTTCTTTACAGTACAAGGCTCTACAAACCCAAGAGTTCAGCCCAGAAAAGTGTCCCCTCAGTCAGCTGGTCCTGAAACACAAAACCAGCTTCAGGTCAGCACTGCTTCACAACGAATTAGAGTCAACCAAATTATGAAACAAACCAAAATCACCTATTTGGAACATTGGAGCAAGAGTACCAAATCCCCAAATAAACTGAATTGCTACCGGACCCTAAACAGAGACTACACACTGGCAGAGTATCTCTTCTATGTCAGAGATACAAAGCAGAGACAGATCCTGACAAGCACAGGCTCAGTGACCACAGCTTAGCAGTTGAAAAAGGTAGACATAAAAATCATGGCTACAAAAGAAAACGTATTTGTGGTTACTAAGACAGGAGAGGTAAAAACGAGATGCACTACCGCCTACTTTGTGAGAAATATTCTGCAATCAGAAAAGTCTATTTCAGTCAATTTGCAAATTCAAAACAAATAATTTTCCTGAATAATGAGAAAAAGCTATGAGTCCTTTTGGGGGAGGGACCAACAGCCCCACTCATAGCCCAATATGTATTAGCCTCCCAGTCTGCCCGGAGTCTTGGAGTAACCCTGACAACCAGCTGTGCTTCTCAGGCCACATCGCAGCGATCACCCGAACCTGCCGATTCTCCTCCACAAACATCCGGAGGATCCGCCACCGTTCCTCACCCAAGAGGCCACAAATCCTGGTCCAGGCCCTGGTGATCTTACGCCTGACTACTGCATTCCTTGCTGGCAGGCTCACCGGCTTGTGCCATCAAGCCACTGCAACTAGTCCAGAATGCTGCCGCACGTCTGGGTGCCCAATCAACTGAAGTTCACCCACGTCACCCCCTCTACTCTCCCTCTCTGCACTGGCTCCCCCATCGCAGCACGCATCAGATTCAAATCACTGGTGCTTGCTTTTCGCTGCCAGAGGAACTGCTCCCCATACCTCCAGACACTCATCACACCCTACACCCCAGACCCTCCTCCTCTGGCAAACTGACTGTCCCATCCCTCCGGGCGCCCGCAATTGGTCAGGACCGCGGGAATCACTTGGCGATCTTCTGCAAGAGACTCAAAACTCCACCTTTTTCAGACTCCACTTGCACTGAATTCTGTACATCTACCCTGTGTGTCATAAACCACTGCCTACTTGCTCAACACTTTTCTTTTTGTATATGTATCCCCTGATTACTCCTCATTTAAAAAAAATAAAAGTTAAAGTACTAACCTTTCCTTCCCAGTGTTACAGGTATAGAAGTGAGCCATCTGCAACAATACCACGCTGTATTACTGCAATTGATCTCAGCAAACTATGATTGTTTCACCACCATGTATTACAGTTTTTGTTCAACTGCTAACATGCATTGGTACAAACTGAAGTCACGTTGTCAAAACTCTTCACACAGTCAGCAAAAGAGAAGTCTGTAATGAACCCAAACAGTTAATCATTTTTAATTGCTTTCACACAAAATGCATTCAATGACCACATTTTCCCAAATCCATGAACTCTTTTCTCATTCATACTCCACCACCCGCAAAACACTATATATTTGCAGCATTTTCAAATGCTAACACACTGTTTTCAAAACTGTTAAAAAGCATTCAAAACAAATTACGTCACAATGTGTCCATCACTGTCCAATGATGGTTTTGCTGTTACACAAACCACTCATTATTTCTGAAGAGGCTCATTTCTTTCTGGATGACCTGCATAATCGACTTGTGCCAGCAGAGGAGAGAGGGGCAGAAGCTCCCCACCTTCATTGTTGTGTGGGATAATGTGGCATTCCACCACTTTGGTGCAGTCACAGACTGGTTTCTGCACATCCCAGGATGTTAGTACTATTCCTGCCTCATACTCCCCTTCCTAAACCCCATAGAAGAGTTGTTCTCTGCGTGGAGGTGGAAGGTGTATGACCACCATCCACATGACCAGATGTCCTTACTGGATGCCATGAATGTGGGCTTTGGAGACATTTATCTAAAGACTGCCAGGGGTTGGATTAGACATTCCAAAATATACTTTCAGATCATTGCCAGAGAAGACATAAGATGTGATGTTGATGAGGAACCTTGTGGCCAAATGCAGGAGAGAGAGAACTAGAACCCTCACAGTACTTTGTACAGTATGAGTGATTATACTATACATGTTGTTGTTTTTGTGATTATTATTGCAGCCCGTTTCCAATTGCTGTTTGTTTCTCAACTGTTTATTTTCACAAGTAAATTACTATATGCAGAGATATAGAAAAAATGGCGATATTGAAGCAAATGTCTGCATTTTTTATTCATTGTTGTTATACTTTAGTACAGTCAATAAAGTGAAAAGGTGTTATTCTTATTCTATAATGAAATACTGAGTTATGTAAAAATCATTCAAACTTCAAAGATAGTTCATAAGAAGTTCATAATTTATGTAATGCTCCTGTTGTTAGTGTTTAGGTCCCGGTGTGTTATGGTGACAATGTATGCTTTCTGAGTGAATTGTTGCCTTATTTTTGAGACATGTATGAAGTGTTTTGGTGGTTTGAGTGAGTTTGGAAGTGAAATTAACTGTTTGGCTAAGATGCATGTTGGTAATGCAGACTGTATGAAAGAAGAGTTTTGAAAAAGTGTCTTCAGTATTGACCGATGCTGTTAGCAGCTGAGAAAAACTGTAATGCATCTTGTAAGTCGCTCTGGATAAGGCGTCTCTTCATCTTAAAATGTAAATGTAAATGTACAACCTGAGGGACAGTGAGTAACCAACCAACACTGACTATATAGAGATTAATACAGAATTATGATAGCATAAATTCATAATTAATTGATCCTATTATAATTTGTAAGTTCTTTATGTTACGTAAAAGAAAGAAAAAATATAATTCAAATGAATACAATACTTGTGTGTTTTATTTTTGAGTGTTAGTGTGTGTGTGAAAAGAAAGTGACAGAGAGAAGAGAGGGACCACAGACACATTTTCACAGGACACAGACATGGTGTCTCCAGCAGGCCGTGGGCATCCTTGTGCAGATGGGAGAAGAGTGAGAGTGTGTTAATGTTCTAGCATAACTAACAACCAGCTTCAGGACAGTGACACCATACTTTGAAAGTGGAGCCCAACCAATTGTGACCCAAACAAAAACAAATAATATAACCCATTGGAATGAAATGACACAAACTCAACATAAACTACTACCAAAGGAAAAATAGATTCGAATATTACCCCAACATGTCGCACACAGATGCGCCCGAATGTAAAATCTCAAACGCCATCAACTGCTCCCTTACTAATTAGGGGGAAAGAGGGAATGAGTCAAGTTGGCTGCAAAATATGTAGCCACCTGCCACAAGCTGAGGACATGGAACACTGCTCATGGCCAGCGAGTCTGGCTATTAATGTTACCTCAATTTCATATTGTGTTATGTCTGAAATGTTTCTCTCTCTCTCCAGCCTTATGTCTGAACATGGCAAATCTGTCGTATGTGCTATATCTGTTATTGTACTGTAAATGTGTGCTTGGCAATATGGAGAGTCATCTTGTTGTCAATAAAGTACTTGAAGAAAATTGAATTGTGTATGAGAGAGCGAGAGAGGGACACTCAAGAGAGTGGCAAGAGAGTGTGAGAGAGAGAGAGCCTGCTCTGTACTCTAGAGAAGAAACACAATCTCGTGAGGACTTCAGTTTCCCCTTCCCCTTCCGTCTTTGGTTTCATCAGTTTTTACTTACACCATAACATTCTGGGGTATCTACGAGTGAGTTGAGGCTGCAGGTTTGTGACTACAGGTTTCCCACAAATGTGTGCTGGGTGTCATCCCTAACCCCTGACCCTTGAACCTGACCCCTGACCCCTGGCAGAGCAGAGTGACTGAGGGGAACCAAACCAGAGGGGTAAGAAACCCAGGAGTAACACCAACCTGTGGGGTTGAGAAGGGGTTTCAAAAGATCAAATGGTACAGTGCCTAAACCAACAATAATAACTCCACATGTACTGCAGCAGAAGAGTAGTACAGCATGTGGACTAACACACGATCCAAAACCTCACTGCTTCTAAATCCCTGTCAGGTGAGAAGCCCACAGATGGTTCACATCTCTTTGAGTGTCCCTGTAACCAGGTCTGTGGTGTTAACTCCACTTCACTGCATCACAAATGTGGAAATATAATTAAACTGCTTCACAAACTGCAAATTAAATAGCAAAAGACAAACAGACAATTTTTTTACGCCAGGAACATAAAAATGGAATTTAAAAATGAAGATTCTGTTGCTGTTTCACAGATGTTTGGCTGAAAATGAATTTCAGCGCAGAACGTTACAATATAATTAACAATCCACCAAAATACACTCACATCGTCAAAAGTTTTAGGAACACCCCAATTTTCCAGTTTTTACTGAAATTTAAGCAGGTCCAGTGAATAACCTGAAATGGTACAAAGGTAAGTGGAAAACTGCCAGATATATATTTTTTTAGTTTTTTGGTTACCAAAACTGAAAAATAATGTACATTTTTAGGGCAGTGAGTAGTTTCCACACCATAAAAGACACTTGGAAACGGAGGAAATCCCTGACAGGAAGAGGTCAAGCAGACCTAAAGGCACAAATAAAATCAGAAGACAAGTTTCTGAGAGTCAACAGCTTGCATGATAGGCAGCTCACAGGACAACAGCTTCAAGCACAACTTAACACTGGTCAAGTAAGGAAGTCTCAGTTTCAACTGTGAAGAGAAGACTTCACAATTGGTGTCTATTGTTATCAGCTGGCATTTGCCACTTAGTGCCTAGCACCACTCATCTTTATCAGTAACTCAGTTCTGGAAAGCGGTAGATTTTTGCGGAGCATCTCGCCTCAGCCTTCCCCGCATTTAAGACTCAACAAACAGGAGTCCACCGAGGGAGGCCAGCTAAGGAGTGCTTCGCCGCACGGTAAGTATTATAGTTTTGTCTCTTCCTGCCTTGGCCCTTGCATCTAACACCACATGCAACCTCTAGCTGTCCCCGACTAAAACAAATCTTGCCCACCAACAGTCGCCTGTTTTTTCGATTGGCTTCCATTGGTCGAAACGCTATTTCTATATGACACAATTCTATTTATTTTAATAAATACAACTATATGCACACTGCGCTTTGTCTTGTGTTTGCAACTTTCTTAAGAATGACAAAATGAGTAACAATAGGCTAATGACTTTATGGTCGGAGTTCAAGATTACCTGAAAGAAAAAAACTTCTCCGGCTCCGAGCCTCCTGCAGATTCTGCTGTTGCGCTTGTGAAGCTGGGCGGCATGTGCCACATAATAGCTGATGCTTTTATTTGACCACAACCATAACACATTCTAATGTGGCTATGTTTTTTATTTAATTAACCAGGTTGGTCTCATTGGGATTAAAATCTCTTTTGCAAAAAATAGGCTAATGTGCACTATCACACACATAGTTCACGTCTTAAAATTGTAGCCTAAAGCTGAACATAAAGGGCTATAGTCACTTAAAATAACTTATCTTAGTCGGAGACTATCCGATGGCCTACTTCCCCAGTCGCTTCCATGTTATGGCACAGGAACACTAGTTTGTCCACATTTTTTTGGCAAAAGGCTGCTCGCTTTATTAACGATAAAACCCTGCCTTGGAAAACACGCTTGCAAAGTTTACATTCCACTTTTTTTTTTTGGACCGGTCCGCGACTAAAATCTAAATGCTGCCATACATACTTTTTTCTTTGACATAATGCTCTTAGGTTATATCTAAAATGAGTAATTAAAGTATGCCTATATCACTAATCTTAACTGTAGGCAAATCTTAGGCTACAATTAAAATGAGGAGGTGCACACATACATAAAAAAAATAATAATAATTATAATTTTACGAACCTTTTCCTTCCCAGTGTTACAGGTATGGTGCGTGAGCCTGCAATGATGTCTATCAGTACTGCACTGTGATCTTCATAAGAATCTATAATTGTTCCTACCATGTATTAATGCAATCTACAAATGCTTAAAATATAAAATGTAAATGCACATTCGCATGCCTAAAACAAGAAGGATACAATATAGGCTACATGAAAGGGGAAATATAATATGTTAGTTATAAATATATAAACCATACGATTAAAGGTAAAACACACTTATTATAAAATGTTACTTTTATTAGTTTTGGCAGAATTATTCACAACATTACTATAGTGGCTTCCTTATCAAAAACAATTTCTTCAGCCACCAAATCAACTTAAAGGTCAATTGTGGTCTAAATATCCCGGCCCCTA
Organism: Aldrovandia affinis; assembly: GCA_029706075.1. Lineage (NCBI taxonomy): Eukaryota > Metazoa > Chordata > Actinopteri > Notacanthiformes > Halosauridae > Aldrovandia > Aldrovandia affinis. The sequence goes on from JAINUG010002152.1 coordinate 8,477, forward strand.
ATTGTTTACATCATAAAACAAAACAATTATATTTAAGTTATAAAGGAGCCAACACTACCACACAATATATAAGCAAATCATAATTCAACGATAATATACGATGTTTTTCAACAACATTCTTCCTTTTTTTACAATGATTCTTTAAATAAATCCATGTTTTCCTTTTTTTTTTTTGTTTCGCTGTTCAAGGTTTGTGAAAAGGCTTAAAACCTTAAGTCTGTGGTGTGTAGGGTAGCGCTGAACAGTCCAGCGCAGGCAGGTGTGTGAAGGTGCAACCTTCCATAGTGTATGTAGGTGATTGACTGCTGACTCAATCTTGAGCTCAGTCCACTGCTTCCTGGAGCAGACAGAGCGATCTCACAGGTCTTTGTAGAATGTTAGTCCGGTTCTCACCAGAACACTCCAAACAAGACCTTAGATCCAGGCAAGGTCTTCACCACACTGCCCATGAGCCATGGAGTTCCTGGGTGCTGTCTGTCACTTGCGACCACAAGATTGTCAGGACTCGAGGTTACGCTAAGGTTGTTCCACTTGCTCCTTTGTTGCATGAGTGGGAGATATTCCCTAACCCATCTCCTCCAGAAGAGGTCAGTAAGGTATTGTGCCTGCTTCCATCTCCTCCGTGAGTAGAGGCCCTTTTGGAATAGTCCTGGTGGCACGATCAGCTTGGTTTTCAGCTGAAGTAGGTGGTTTGGTGAGGGGCTCTAGATCGTTAGGATCACTTGACGCTGTAGTTATTGGTCGCTCATTCATGATTGCCTCAACTCGCATAAAGCCGTCTGTAATGTCCTCGTCATCCAATGTTTGCTCCTTCAAGACTGAATAAAGGGTATTGATGAACACTAGCCTTCCCCAGACCACACCATGGTGGGCCCAGGAAGTGCTGAACGCCTATTTGACTCCATCTTTGAGCGGTGCATTTTGGAATTCTGTTGTGATCCAATCCCTTCAGAGCCTCCTGAGCTCTTTCTCCGCCCCCACAAAGTTTGTTCCGTTATCCGTCAATGCTTGTTATTGGTCCTCTGCGTACATATGAATCTGTGCAGGTATTGATGCAGGAGTCCAAGTAGCTTGCCACTTCTAAGTGGATGGCTCGATCACCAAGCGCAGGAAGATTACCCCACCGTTTCACACGTGGAATTACCTCGTCACCACTGGTCCGGCAATCGATACCACATGTGTGAAGGGTGGAAGATCTGGCGAGACATTCCATCTTCCAAAGGTCCGATATCTCTGCTCTCCCAACTCTTGCCTGCATGCCTGCAGAAAACACAGGTCCTGGGATGAGTTAGCACAAGGTAGCCAAAAACATTGCTGTAATTTGGAGCATGTGATTCTCCCTGGAGTGGCTAACCTGCTGATGGATGTGTCGCAGGATCAACTTGGATATGTAGGAATCTTGGTAGGATAATTTGATTCTTTAGTTCCATTGGCATAGCTATCTTACGACGTCCTCCTACCTCAGAATCCCATGGTCATCCACTACAGGATCCAGTTTACAGATGGAGCTGTCTTTTTAACTGCTTTTCTGTCTCCAGGAGGGTAAGTTCCTGCTTAAAATGCTGTCTCTGTTCGAACAAAATGATGGATTTTTCCGCCTAATTTATGTCCTCCACAGACAGTCTGTCTGCTCCATATGTTGCTTTGAACTGATCCATTTGCTGCCTTTGGGGAATTTGGAGGTGCCGGGTCTGATCCTGATCAGTCTTTGCGAGAGTTTTCTTCCTCTGGCTCAGCAGTAGAGTCATCTTTCTAACTTGCCATCCAGGCAATAGCTTTTCAGCCTGCTCAAGATGAGTAGTGTCACGTTTAAGCTGGATTGGATTATTTTCTTTCCATGCTTGTGATATTCACAGAGATGATTTTTCTTACCTCCTGTTCATCTGGATGGATTTCTCCAAGGTTCTCTGGGATCTTTGGCCATTTGCTTTCATTCTTCTCCAGAATTCAGGACCTTTAGCCATCTTGATGCCAGGAATGGTTCCACATGCAGCCCACGTGACGATCATCAGCTGGGTTATTTTTGGAGCTCACATACCAACACTGTTTCTTCTTGAGAAAGGTCATGGATCACTGTTACTCTGTTGGCCACGGGGCATGGGAATCTTCTTGTTTGGTTGTGGATGGCTTCAGCACCGGCGTACTGTCAGTCCAGAAAGTGGAGTCTTCTGCTGCAGCTGGAGCCTTTCTCAACATCCTGTCCACTGAATCACAATGCCGCCGCAAGCTCTAGCCTGGGAATCGTCATCTGTTTGAGTGGAGTCACTCTTGGATTTCCCAGAACAAATGTTACGTGACCTTTTCCATACTGTTGGTAAATCTGAGGTAATCTTACAGTGCCATATCCCAGTTCACTTGCTGCCGAGAAGTGGTGCAGCTCTGCAGTCATGACTTAACTAAAGTTCTCTGGCCCCATGCATCTGTTAACTTGGAAGGCACGTAGCTGGATCCAACCCAGTGATCCACCTCTGCCATAGCTTGATAATTCCTCTGGGATGGTTTCATTCCAACCCAACTTTGTTTTTGCAGAGCCTGTAGGAATTGCTTACCTTCAGAATGAATGGGCAAAGGAACCAAAGGGATCAGAGATCGAGCTGACGTTGAGAGGATCCTCTCCTTGTAGGGGTCTGGTCTTGATGGTAACTGAAGATGAACATGTCGCCTAATGTCCCAGGATCCCAAGTGCCCTTTCGATAGGTGGCTGTTCTTTTGTCCAAGTCCATTTCTTGACCAGTTTTCCTTTTATGTTCCTCAGGAATAGATGCTATCACTTCCTGGCTGTTACTGACGAATTTGGTCAATACGGCTTCCTTGGAAGCACGCATCCTTGAGGTCTTTGGTGAGCTGGATAGTTTGTTCTGCAGTGGCACGGATTTGGAGACAGTCCATCAATGAGAAGTTGCTTTTGATTGTCTCAGTTATCTCCTCATCATACCTCTTGGTGTTGTCATCTGCAGCCCGCTAGAAGGCTGGCAATATCAGATGACACAGCTACCGAAGAGATGGACCTTCATTCGGTATACTCCTCCAAGGCTTGCTTGTGTCACCACCTAGCCAACAAACAAGCAGGAATCTCAGAAAATCGTCTTGACTCTGTACTTGGTAGAACATTGCTTCAATATCTCCCATCACAGTCAACATTTGTTCTAAGTGGAACTGAGCAAGACACCATAAGGGTGTTCATCAGGTCAGGCCTTGGAGGAGTTATCTTAAGAGATGCCTTTTATCTTGATGTGCAGTCAAACACCACTCTGCTTGCTCTCTGCTTATGGCAACACTGTGATGCGGTATGTACCATACCTGGCCGTCATTCCGGTGAAGCTGCTCTTGTGGGATCCTTTTCTGCATCTTTGCCGATTACATCATCCATGAAGGTGTTATACCCAAAGCGTAGCTCATCTTTCCTGGAACCTCTTAAGCAGGTTCAAGGTGCGCCTGCTCTGCCATATCATGGTTGTCTGGCATAAATCCACGTCCTTATCACGAAGAGTGTGTAAGGCTAAGTGGGTAGTGGCCATCTTGGAGGGTGATTGAGTTTTGATACATTCCATGAACTTCTTATCCTCACTCGACATTTCACTCTTCTCTTCATAATTTTTCCGAGAAGTCCTGGTTATATTGTCTGATGACGATGATTGTCTGAGGAGTTCACTTAGTCACAATCGATATCCGGCTGGCCATCATTGCAGGAGGTTCAGATACGCCCATAGCAGTGCAAGTGACAGTGCAGTGACCACCCATCCAAATAAAGTCTTGACCGCAGATATGGTCCATTCCCCTGGCTGTTGATGATGTGCCAAGTTCCATCGCCTAGGAACATTGATTCCTATCAGGAGATCGATGTCGCATCAATTTCATCCAACTGATTCCGCTGAGATATGGCCACTTTCCAAATTGTTTGGTAGGTATGTTCTCCTTGGAGACAGGATCCTATCCTGGGTGTAAACCCTAGGTAGGTCGAGGTGGGTGGTGCCCTCTAGATTGCTCACTTCCAATCCTGTGAGTCCATAGTTTGAACAGGTCTTTCCTGTCCCATTGTTCGCAGGAGAATCTCTGTTTTCCATCCTTTAGCATGAAGCCGCTTCATGAGGTTCTCCGTGCAGAACGTCGCCGAGCTGCCAGGGTCCAGGAATGCATAGGTTAAGACAGACTTATTCCTCTTCGTCACTTTGACTCGGACAGGCACAATTGCCAGCATGCAATTCCTACCGAGGCCCCCAGTGGCTTCACCGGCTGAGAGACGAGAGCACTGCTGACTGATGTTCCACTGGTTTGAGTGGAGTGACTTTTGTTGAGGTTCCAGGTCTGAGGTTTCCATCCTTTCGATGTGCTTAACATGGTTGGGTGTCTCTTTGGACATTTTTGACATGTCAGCTTTCTTTTACAATCCTGCGTAGATGTCCTTTGTTAACCTCTGAGGTCCGTGCTAAGCTTTTAGATGGTTTGTGATTTTGGCATGGTCTGATATTTATCTCAATTTCATCAATTTAACAAACATTTACTCCAAAGTGTTTGATATTTTATTTGAAGGACAATCACAGCTACATTTCTATGCCATCAATAGTTTGCTTCAGTATCATATGCAGCTTGTAAATAGATCCTACAAACACACAAATTAAAAATAGTAAATTTTTCTGCTGTCACAAAAAGTTGTGAAAGCACACACTAAACTATAGTGACGAATTGTTTTGCCAATGTGCGTTTGTTCATCAAGGTCTTGGTTATAAGGGTGTGAAAACAGTTTCTGCACATCTGAGATCTAAATAGCTAAAAACCTGCTTGTTTTTATCAGAACTGGTCACATTTATTTCAGGGCTGTGGAGGGCT
>JAINUG010002153.1:0-13270 GCA_029706075.1 Aldrovandia affinis
TCTCAAATTATAAAATCTATCTATCTGAATTTTTCTTCTTCCTTCTCCACTCGCCCTTTCTCTCTCTCTCTCTCTCTCTTGCTGTCTCTGTACTTTTGTTGGGCCTCTTTAACAGAAATTGATCTCTTTATTGATAAAATAAACATTACAGGAAGACAAAGTCTATCTTCATATCTTCTCCTTGTTTTCCTGTTCAGACAGAAGACAGTGTTAGTCAATCACAGCGTGCTGTGGACTCTCAGACAGTGTTAGTTGATCAAGCAGAATGCTGTGGATGGTCAGACAGTGATAGTCAATGCCAGAGCGCTGTGGAGATGGCCAGTGCTGAGGGACAATCCCTAATTGAAGCACCCCTCCCTTGCGCCAGTAGCATGGACCACGAGGGATGAACTCTCATGCCATTTAATCACACGCAGGCCATGCTGACCTGCCCCACCCATCCAATCACCTGAGAGAGTAGGTTGTCTGTGTTTGAACTCGGAGGACAGCAGGAAGGTGACGTAATTTGCCTATGACACCATGTGTTTGGTGGTAACACGCTGTGTTTGTGAATACGTCCCTCAACACAGACTTGTGTGTGCGCAGCCAGTCTGATGAAAACTCATCATTTAACCCATAGAATTATATAAGCCACACATTTATTACAGGGTCTGAAATTGGTAATGTAGCGGAGTAAAAAGGCTTGACCACAGAGTCAAAGTGGGCCATTGTCCTCAAACCGGTATTTTGGGGACAACCTGCTGAAACTGGAACATATTTGTATATTTCAGAGATTTCTCGGGACACCAGCTTGAAAATTGGGACGGTCCGCGACATCTGGTCACCATAGCAAAATATCATACTGTCTTCATCGATTAACTATAGGAGCTTTTGAACCGGGGGCGGGGACAAAGTGAATGTAATTTAACTGGTCTATTTTTCACACAAAGTAGTGGCAGGATAATGTGTCGTTTTATAATAATTGTTTTTTTTTTGTTTTACAGAATTTGCAGTTCAAGCCTACAAGACAAAACAGCGTGATGTGTCCCTCCCTTGTGTGTTTTTTTTCATTGTTATTGGCTTTGCATATGGATGTTATCATGTTATAATAAACTACACTTTTCTATCTTACTTACCTTCATTTCAGCGTTTGCCTTTTTCCTTCAGATATATTTAAAGGTGTAGTTCACCAAGTATTTCTAGCAGTTTGGTGAGGGGTGGTTTCAGATCATGTTCACTCTCTGTTCGTACAGTCCATTATATGCCTTTTGTTATGGAAGTTCGCCTAAATAGGATGTTCTGGTTACAATGCACTTATTTTCCGCAAACCAGGCAACCAACTGGCAACACAAGCTGTATGGTGAAATTAATGTGTAACCCTGTCTCTGTCCTCTTCCTGGTTATGGAGATGAGGCAGGTGGGTAGATTTTCTAATATAGTCCATACAGTTATGGTACTTTGTAGTCCCAACTTTGCAGATGTCCCTCATGGGCCCCTCTGTTCCTGCGAGCCAATGGGAGGACCCGAGTAGCTGTGCGCATGTACACTGCAGATGTCCCTTGTTGGCCCCAGTTCTGCCTATGGGAGAAATCAAGATTATCTTACTAAAAGATAATAGAGTATATAGTAGGCTGTAATAAAAGAGTAACATTTTGGACATTTAGGATTAGGATAAATAGGTTAATTCAGTCAAGGTGATAGACTTACCGTAGGTTATGTGTTGCCACCTGTTCCTTGAAGAGCGAAATTTAGCATTTTATGAGGCAGTGAGGTTCTGTTTCCTTAGTGGAGTGATGAAATTTAGAGTAACACAATTAGGGTAATGGCCCACTGGTTTCATTATACAGTAGAGGGTTGCAAAATTCCGGGAATATTCAAAGGTGGAAACTTTCCATGGAATATATGGGAATTAACAGGAATAAAAAAGGAAATATAGGAGTTATTAGCACAGGCTGTATTTTACCATGTCATTGTGCAGATGGAAACATACAACTTTTACTAGAAAGCAGACATGACTGCAAATGCTTCTAATTGACATTTTAAATCAACAATTTAGCTATGAGTTCAACTTTAATTAAATTAGTTGACTCTTCACGTTACATTGTATTATTATGTTAGGTTACATGTGATGGGGAGAATGCACTGTGCATGCAGAGGGTTGTAATTCTACTGATTTCCCATTAGATGGGATGCTGGAAATGATCTGTACATGTGATGGAGGAGTGCACTGCGCGTTGAACGCACAGTGCAGGGTTGCAATTCAACTGAATTACCATTAGGGATATTACAATCAAACAAAACGAGTATTGCCTTTATGTGTATTTTCCCAACGTCACTAAAAACGCCACTATTATGAGCAAGATTTTTATTGCAATTGGGCCAGATTTCCAAAATTCCAGAGCTTAACTTCCCCTGGGAAATTTCTTGGGAATTTACCAGAAAGTTTCCGACCCTTTGCGACCCAAATATGGTATCTTTTCTAGAGAGCAAATTAAAAAAACTAGAGGCAGGGCAGGTGGACATGGGGTGGTACTAGCTCCTTATTATCATTTGTCAAATGTATCCCAGTTATAGCGTTTCTCACTGACAAAATCTTAGAGTCTCTTCAGATTCAGAGAAAAAAAAATAGAATAGATGCTTTATTGACAGTGTGAAAAATGTGAAAAAATTGGGGAAAAGGGTGACATTGGTCCCATAAAGAAAAAGTCTTAACTGACTAAAACTGGTGAAATGACATATAGCTTGATAGTTCTTACTGAGGTTATTGCTCATAAGATATCATACATTCCATATTTCCATAATTTGAAACTTGTTCAGAGGAAACATCTGAAACTAAAATAATCTCTGTCTTGTTTTGGCATGTTGCCCCATCTGGCTGGAGGAGCTCACGTGTTCAAGTCAACAAAGTGCAGGTGGCTGGAGAGTCATGGTTTGCTTCATGATAATGCTGGGTTGCAATTTATGAGTTGTTTGATGGGAAACCTCTTACCAGTGTGTAGATGAGTGAAGAACTTGGATATTTGTGGTATTTATTGCAATGACTGCATTTTCCACATCTCCAAAATTTTATTTTAAATGAAGCCAAGTGTGACTCGGTTTGGTTAAGGCACGGCAAATTTATTTATATAGCACATTTCATACACAGAGGCAATTCAAAGTTCTTTACATGAAATGATAAAAAAGAAATACAAGATAATAAAAGCACATAAAAGCATAAAAGAAGACTAAAGTTAAAAGTGCAATGATCAGTGATGGTTGAATATAGTCACAGGCCAAATGCTATTGGAGAGGGCTTCACATTATTACATACAGTATATGGTCTGCATTACTCCATCTATATGGCATGCATTATATATACAGTATGATAATCAGCAGAGGTCAAGTACAAAAGACTCAAATACAAATACTCAAAATTGAACTCGGTCACTACAAAGACACACAGAAGAAATGCTCATGTTACAGTAGATGTTTACAAAAACAAGTCTGAATAACATTTTCATTGCAGGGTGACTTATTCCATTGCTGGTCCCTAATTCTCTGTACTGCTGCAGTTACAGACTAAGGCAGACCGGGTGAACCGGTCTCCTATGGCGTACTTGAAAAATGCTCTCATGATCTTGATTGAAGGAAAATAAATTGGTCCTTGATTTTTGATCGTCACTCTTGTGATTGTGGACAGTTCAGTTACAATTGACTCAATTAAGTCCAGGGTTTTTTTGTTTGAAGTGTGGCAGCCTGGCTTTAGAGAGAATGAATAAGTAGCATTCTTTGGAATGACCAGGAGATGTCGCCAACTCGCCATCCAAGCAGCGTCCTGACCTTGCCCTGTGCATGTGTGTGTCACTCTGTTCAGGATTCATAGCATCACTTTGGCCACAAACCCTGTACAGAGATGAAAAAGAAAGCTTTATGATCTATAGTCTCTCTTTGGAATAGCAGACGGATGTGTAAATACACAAGTTGATTAACCTCTCTGAATTTAAAGCACTTTTAAGCTCTATGGTGGAGTCATCTTTATTGTCGTTTAGTCAAAATGCAATACAATTTGTGTCTAGGATAAGATTGTTCATATGTTGCTGTTTTGTGTATCTTTCTTGTTAATTGTTGCCTTGTCTGTAACTTTTATGCTGTTGTCTTAGCCAGGTCTCCTTTGCAAAGCAGTCTTGTCAGAACTAACCTATCTTAGGAAAAGGTTAGGTTAAATAGAATAAGGAGAGAGAGCGAACTCTGCCTTCCAGTCAAATTAAAGGTCCCATATAATGGAAAACAGGTTTTGCCTAGTCTTGGTGTGGATTTGGCAGTCTGAAATGTTATTTAGGTGCAGGGGGAAAAATGACATAGGTACTCCTTGCCATTTGTGGGGTTGCTGACTGAACGTCTTCTGATTTAACAAGCCTGTCAGAAGTATTATCCTTTGTGATGTCGTGCCAGGACACAAACAATCAATTAACTTTAATTAATCAATTCGCTATCCTAATCTACTGACCAGTTTGAACGTTCTTTTTTACTTTTGTCGTGGGGTAGCCAATTTGGTGTATGCACCAACCAATTAACCGCCTGTTCAATACAAGGAAAGAAAGAGGTACATGAATATGAATAATAGAAAACTGCATCAGACTGGTTTCCAGACTGGAAATAAAATTACAAACATCTTCACAGATTCAAGAAATTATGTGAAATTGATGAAAAGATAAAGAACATGGGACCTTAAAAATGTCATGTGAGAACGCCACGGGCAAAAAATATTGAATATTACCGTGAATATTGGTCAATTCCCAGTATGCCCACCACTTCAGACTGGACTTCAACACTGGTGCAGAAAGCCCACAGGTTGGCATTTCCTATAGGTATGGTACTTGTGAAGGGCTGGACATGCATTGTCTTTGACCAAATATTCCTACTTACACAGGAGTGTGAGTGGCGGCGGCCCCTACGCTCAATAGGAGGCAGACTCCAGTAATAGCAAGCTGAAAACGGACAGCTTGTTTTCAGGGTATACTGATATAGAGCACACAGAAAGTTGATGAACACTTTCACATTTTTAAATATGTAAAATCTGGTGTACTACTTGGGTCTTGGATCTTGACCTTTGTGCACAGGCTTGTTGACACAATATTTCAGTGATTTCTTAACAAACCTAGATTAATTAGTGAATATTTCTCATGACAGGTATCATCATAATCATAATTTTAATAAAACACATTTTTATTCAGCTCAGGGCTGGGTTTTTGACAAAATATATACAAAAATATATACAATATTTTTCTTATTTTGATGGCAAACTATATTTGATTGTTTCTCAATACAGATGTGGAATGTATGCTCATCTCCTTGTTAGGTCTTTGTCTAATTTCCATACTGATGCAATTAAAAATATTTTTAACAAAAATAAATGGAATATCTCTTATAGGTTCAAATGGAGCCTGTGCCATTGCTTTCAGGACCACGGACAGATCCAATATGGGAACTGTTTGTCTGATCACAGACTTCATCCTCTGCGCCTGGAGAAATCTCTTCACCAAAGGATGGTTAAACACAGATGTTCCCTCAAACCCTCATGACAGGAGGAAATGGCACACGCGTGACATTCACAGTTGAGTGTGCGACCATTATCCAGCATCTCACATAAGGAGGGCAGTGTAAATTCACCTGACATGACATGACATGACTTTTCAAACATAGCCCAACATGTGGCAGATGTTCTGGATGTGGACATGGCTCTAGTGCATTGTATCGTATGAATGACGCTAGCTGGCAGCCATAGCTGCTCAGTCTCTTCTTCTCAGAGGCCAAACCAGTAATGGCTCCCTATCAGATTGCCCTCTGAATTGGGGAATCGACAGCAGCTGTATCAAGTCCCCCGTACCACGCTACATAATGTCTGTCCCGAGCCATCAAGAGGGCAGACAGTTTCTCCTCCATGACCTGTTGGAGGAAATGGGGCTACGAGGTGTGGAAAACGCATGCAACAGAGCCTGGGGCCCAGGGTTTCTGTGTTAAGTATCCACCTCCAGTGAGGGGTTGTCGCTGAGCTTCAACGAGAACCACAGCCGGCATAGAGTGTTCTCCTTGGAGGCAAACACGTCCACCTTCCTTCCATGTTAACGAGACCGCTCAAGAATGAAGACACTACTCCGTTCCAAGGGTCTGCTCTGAGCATACAGTATATCTGCTGCTTTCAAGTGGAGACCTGGAATACGAGGGTTTCTCTAACGAGCCCAGGTTTTGGAATCACCCATTTCCACAGCTTCGCCGACCTCTTCGTGAAGAGAGGGTCAATGAGCATCGCCTCGGCGATTGATTACTAAGAGGAGTAATTCCATCAGCATCAAGTGAACAGCTGTCAGCTCCAGGAGGTTGATGTGAGAGGTGGGAAGGTGAGAGCCTCCCCAGCCCTTCAGAGAAGCATCCATGTGCACTGATACAAATGCTGGTGTCCTGCCCATTGGAAGTCCCTCTCTGATTAGTGGTCACGTTTCCCCAGTATGATAGGTCCAGCAAGATTGATTGGGGAAGTCAGTCTTTTACATTTCTGGTGGGCCAGGTTTAATTTCCAAGTGTGGACCTCAGTCACATGACTTGGACTCGAGAGTCAGACTTGAGTCACAAATTGATGACTTCAGACCTACTCTGACAAAATCAAAAGACTTGCAACTCGACTTTGACTCTGACAGCTATGACTTGTGACTTCACTTGGACTTGAGCCTTATGACTTGATACCCTTCCCAAGCCCAAAAGATTTAAAAAATGTAGCCATAAAAGTGTACATAGAATCAATTCTTCATTTTGCTTGTTACAATATCATCCCCTCTCAGTAATTGGTGCCTGCCACGGTTTGTAGAGCAGAGGAGGGTGTGTTCTGTTTGCTTTTTCACATCCCCGTCCCCTTCTCTTCCTGACTTCCTCCTTTAAGTGAGCCCTCTATAGTATTTTAGTAAGGCGTTCTGTCCTCTGAGCAAGAGCGAGTGGTCGAGGGAAGGGAAATTAATTCAAAACGGAACACAGCTCAGACACCGCAGTCTGTCAGTGCTGGAGGACATCGCAACAGGTAGAGATCCACTGCCACCACGCTTGCTGGGCAGACTAGGCTATAAAAGTTTTGGGTGATAGTTCATTTAACACCCTCTACTGCTATGACCTCAGTTAAAATGCCGTAGCAGACCCAGTATAGAATTAATCGTTATCAATTTCCTCATTCGTGCTTCACCTGATCATCTTTGCACTGCAGAGAATAGTCAGCTGGAATCAATGGATCTCCTGCTACAGTGTAGCTTATATCTTGTGCAATTAACATTAGGTCTTTTGTTTTAATAAGAACTAAATAATTCACTCATAGCCTATTGAGGTTTCCTTTATCCTGGGCTTTCAAGAATTCCCAGACTATATGGCTTCCCAATTGATGCACTTTAATGTTTTTGTGTGATTTTTATTTATTGAAACTATCACGATCAAGGCCTTGTTTTGACTCTTTAATAAAAAAAGAGTCAAAGAGAGTACTGGAACATCTTTACTAGTTTCCTTCTTCTGCAACATCAGAATGATGTAATATGACAAGAGTTGTCTTAGCTCACCATTAGAGAAAGTAACACAAAAGTAAAATAACTAGTATATAGCGCGTTATTATGAAGAGCAAGTAATAATGTAACGTAATCATGCTATTTTTAATTGAGAGTAATAAGTAATTACATTTGAGAGTAACTCTCCTAACACTGTTAGCCTACTCTATTGGTTTGACATTTTTGAATTGGCATTTGCATTTGCAAAGAACACATTAGGACTTGTTTAGGACTCAAAACCCAAAGTTTCTGACTTGTGACTTGACTTGAGAATTGCCTGTGTGACTTGGGACTTGACCTGGGACTTGAGTGTCAAGTTACTACTTGTGACTTGCAAAGCAATGACTTGGTCCACCTCTGTTAATTTCTGATGTCTGAACCATGTCAGGAGATGTTTCATATGAAGCATGCTTTGCGTGGGCTGCTGCCATGGTGCCCAAATGACTCATGACTGTTAGAGCTGTGACCGTCGCTCCAGGACATACTATCTCGAGTCTCAGCCCATAGCCCTGCCTGTCTGGGTTGTGAGTCTTGCTCTCATGGGAGTAGGGCAAGTAGCCTGCCTGCTTACTCAGCTGCAGAAAAGAAGAGAGAAGAAACAGCTGATGCCTTCCTTCATTTAACTCCTGCTCATGCTTCGCACTCGTAGTAATCTCTGGACAGGAATCCTCATAAGTGGGGTGTTAACTCTATGTCACCGTCACTCAGCAACAGACTTAACCCTTCTCTTGCGTGCGGTCATACCCCCTTCCCATACTATTTTTCGGTCAAAATTGGCCGGTGTGTTTTTGCACAGTGATATCTCTGGAACCCCTTATCCAATTTTGATGGTTGACATCTCATTTGAACAGTCAAAGCAAGTAGAATCAAGGGGTGGCAGACAGAATGACACCAGGGGTGAATTTCATGTTGTTATAATTTTGCAGTAAGTTCAAAGATAGTGTTTACTGTACATTACTGTATATTATAAAATGCTTGCCATGTAGGCTGTGTTTACTGGAGATGGAAATGCTTTAGTTAGTGTTGTAGCTGAGATTCTTCCCGTTCCAATGATGTATGGGATGTACCGGCACCTCTTCCTTTTCTGACCTTGGCGGGGGGCTGGGGGAGTGTCTGGAGTATTCTGCACTCTCTTGTGGGGAAGGTGCTGGCACCGTTGGATGACTGGAGTCACCAGAGCTTTCAAGCTCTGCCAGGAAGAGTCTCCTCACGTGGTGCTTCCTCATTCCAGGCCGGATTTATTGCTGTCCACACCACATATGCATTGAAGGCAGAGCGTCTATCATGTTGTGGAACACTGCCACCCGGCCACCGGCTGTCATTCTCTTACAGGTGAGGTACCAGTAAGCTGCAATAAAACAAGGAATAAGAGATTGGAAACTTGCAAGCAATATTTTATCTGTCTTACATAAACTAAATGTTTTACATGAATCAACATGCATGAAAGATGAAAAATACATTACTATACCTTATCCAGGCAGTCAACTCCCCCTTTGTTGCTGTTGTAGTCCAGGATCATCTGTGGCTTCCCTATCCTCCTGGTGCTGACAGCGGCATCTTTGTGCAGGGTGCTCATCAAGATAACGCGTTCTTGTTTTTTGGGGACATATGACATCAGAGATATTGCGTGTCTGTAAATGCGAATTTCGAGGAGAGCGCCTCTCGTCCTCTGGTGGACACAAGTGCAGGAGGAAGGTCTGGCTTACATTTTCTCACCATCCCCACCATGGTGAGCTTAGCCCAACAGCTCCTGACCTAGTGGGATGTGAAAAGGTTGTCACAAAGTGACGTTATGCCCCCTTGAGATCAGCCGTCATGTCGAGCACCACACACATTCCTGGTTTTTTTCTGGCCTTCCATTAGTGGGTTTCCCTGTGTGAATTTGCATTTTCCATGCATAGCTGCTCTTGGAGTCAAGCTGCCCAGATCTTGATCCCGTACTTGCCAGGTTTGCTGGGTATGTATTGTTTGAAGGGGCACGACCCCTGAAGGGGATCAAACGCTCGTCCACTGTCACCTCAGGGCCTGGATTGAACATTAGTGGCAGGCGCTCCACCCACCTGTCCCAAACATCCCCTGATGGCAGCCAGCTTGTCATTTCTCCAGCTGGCAGGGCGTGTATCCTGTTGTCAAAACGGATGACTCTTGAGATGACATGAAACTGCCCCTAAGCTCATAGTTGCCCGGAATATTGGGCCTCCGGACTCTGCATCCCACAGACTCATTGTAGCTTCATTGTTTGACCAATATACTCCTGCCAGAGTGTGTGTGTGTGTGTGTGTGTGAGAGAGAGAGTGTGAGAGTGTGTCTCTGTGTGTGTGTGTGTGTGTGTGGAGAAGTTTTCCATCTGCAGGATGAACATAATATACTCATACCCATTCATTTCCTATGGCGGTCAATTCTGACCGAAAACATCATAGGTGTGACACTGTTGAATAAATCACTCAAAATTCAATGCAAGTGGTGATCATCAACTGTATATGTTCAGAGGCCTAGTGTGGAGGATAACATAAGATCTTGAGGCAATTGGATGAAAACCACAATATTCAATAGTCACTCGGTCAGGATTTGACCGGAACGCAAGAGAAGGGTTAATAGAGTGTCTTACTGCATGCTCACTCCCTACCATCTGCATGCCTGTTGTGGAGGGGCGTCCCCATTTCTCTCTGCGCTAGGATTATGTGTGCTGTAAAACAGGGATACCAAACCCTTTCTATGGCATGAACCTTGTAGTGCTAGAGAAATGGAGAGTGCAGTCCGCTGTAGGCTTGTGTCGGGACCCACAGGGCTAGACTAACTTATCCTCTGTTCTATTGCCGTCTCACACCTTCTCTCCTCATCGTTTATCACAAGTGGAGAGAACGCGCCGATTTCTTCACTGAGTCGGCTTTTGCGCTACTGAGTCGGCTGGTGCTTAAAAAACCGCTCCTGAGGCAAGCTGTTGCGCCTGTGTAATATCAAGGTAAGATCAACCTAGCAAACAGTGTAGGGCTGAAGCAATAGCAGCCGACTGTTGTCATTGTCCGTCATCCACAGATGTGTCTCCACAGCTATTGGCTGACCCGGCACAGGTGGATCTCCAGGTATCCCATGGGCTGTTTAATCCCATCTCATCATAATGTGGACGGTCCATATGTTCCTATGGCAGGTGGGCACGCTCCCTGTCACCTCCTCTCCTTGTGTACTACCCTACAGACTCTGAAAGTACAGTATGTTCTGTCCCATATGGTATGCATTCGCAGCAGAGTAGGCAGCTATTTTAATGGCATTGTGGTGCTTGTTATTTATGGCCTTCATAGGAATTTTTGTTTTTTCTGAAAGGTCCCATATTTTCTTCTTTTCTCAGCAATTTCATATAATTCCCTGGGGTTTCCAGAAAATACGTATTTCTTTTTATGAAACTAATCCAAGCATGTGGTCCTGCGTAGCTCAGTAGGTAAAGCAAGACTCTAACAGTGTCTAACAGTGACAGTGACATTTTAAAAAATTTTCCCCCCATTCACTTATTCCCCAAAACGCAGGCTTTTTTTTTTGTATTTCATTGAGATACAAGCTGTAACATGTCCTTCTTGTCAGTCTTTTGTCTTGGTTTCATTCTAGCGCTCTACTCTGGCTGACGGACTGGAAAGGTTGGGCGACGTCCGGGCCAATGGATTTCTGTTCTGTGAGTGAGATGTTTTATTGAGTGATATTTCCCAACATGCTGGGCAGCTGTCAATATGTCAAACCTTGGCAGACTGCCTTGATTTCCTCGCTTCATCGCATTCAACCTGTTAGTGAAGGAAGGTCATTTGAGGATGTGGGTGTGTGCATGTGCATATTCCGAGGCTATGCTTGCTATCTAGGCCCCATTTATACTTGGTTGTTTCATGTGTCTCTTATCCAGATAATATCCAGGTTTCATTCCATGCACTCCAATCTCTGTTTCCGCTCCCCTCATCAGTTTCTGCTTTGATAGTGGTCTGTTTCAAATCTCGCTATCTATTTATTCCTACTATTCATGGTGTAGTTGCTGGTATCCAATTCCATGCCCATTGCTTTGACCCTTCATTCCTTAGCCCATCTATTTGCCTTCCTCTCTTAAAGGCTTTAAGAAATGCTTCTCCGAACTCCCCCCAATAGCGAAGGCACCCATTGCTAATGACCCATTGCACTCCTGCAATCACTGCCATCCTGGGAATTTGCTTACTTCTCACCTGCTTTCAACCCCTACGTGATGTCTGGTTGCCCGACCTGCTCCCCTTCGATTGCTACAAGCTCTTCCTGAAACACACTAAAACTGTTTTAGTCGGATATCTGCTGTTATACATCATTATCTCTCGTCTGAATGGGTCCTTTGCCCTCACTCACCCATGCTAACGTATCTCCTTAAGCACAGTCGTACCCCAGTCATGCTCCGTTTCTGCTCCCAGGAGGTTGTCCTCTCTCAAAGCTCCTGGGTTCACGTCCCATTGCACTCCCTGTTGAAATATTGCAGCTTTCCTTCCCACAGCTTCTCTACACACTCCTTAACTGGGTATTCAGACTGGACAACAAAGCTACGAAACGGCGCAAATGTGTGGTTGAGTACGTGTTGAGTGTTAATTTGGTGATCAATAGTTTCGTTTTCACAATATCAACTGTCACAAGACATGCAAGGCTGCTAGTAATCCAAGTTTTGTGAGACGTTGCTTCCCTCGACTGCGGTATCAGCCTAGCGTGAGCGCCCGCGAAAGTTAATATTGTAGAAAAACAAACTATTGATCACCAAATTAACACTCAACACAATTTAGTACGTCCTGGCAGCAAGTTGGAGCAACCATGGGGGGGCGCCGCTACCACCAAAACGCGAGATAACGAGAGGTGAGCGGGATAATAGATAGTGACGCTGGAATGGTGTCCATCCATATGTCAATACACTATCTCTAGCGCAACAAAAAGGCCTCAATGCCCTTTAATTGGTAAAAATCCATTTGTTCTGTTCCATCTGCAATCACTGGTGGTCTGGTGGTGGCCCATTAGTCTCAGTCATGCTCATTTTAGTCCCCTTTCCCACTAACTCTACACGTCAATGCCTAAGTTTTGTATATTTCTTAATGTTCTCATCTTGCATTCCCTCCCTTTCAGATCTGTGAGCCCCTAGCTATGCCTCATTGGCTAACTAAGCAATTTCAAAGCCCCTCTTGCAGGCTAACCTACCACGGTCAGTCTGCTCTACCTTGCTGTCTCAGTCTGTCAATCCTTGTTCTCGACCTCTCCTAAGTGGTCTGCCCGCTTGGTATCTGTTGGGTCTTTGTCTGCATTAAGTAACTATTGCGTTCTATTTCAGCGTCCCTCAGGCAAAACCCCACAAGTGCCCATTGTAAGTGCCTTTCCAATCTTTCAGAGTAATTTCATTTGGGGTGGGCTCCGGTGCCCCCTTGTGAAGCCCTTGCCAGGCTTGATGTGCCAAGACATCATTATCCCCTCTTTGGCTGAGGGCCCACATCAAAGAATGCTCAACATTGTATAATCAATGGATATACAGTACTGTGCAGTGATGATTATACACCACCACTTTTGTCTAAAGGGGTCCTAAAATGTTACTTCTTAAATTTTTTTTGATGAAAATGTATTGAACAATACTATTGTAGACAATGAGAACAAAAAAATCATTCCCTCAATTACATTGGGGTAAAAGTATGGCTAATAAACAGAAACACTGAAATATAATGTTTTAAGAAAAATGGAAAGGTGTAAATCTTTATTTTTTGACT
>JAINUG010002154.1:0-13260 GCA_029706075.1 Aldrovandia affinis
TGTATGTAACCCTATCATTTTAACACTGTGATGTACACTCTGTGTGTGTGTGTGTGTGTGTGTGTGTGTGTGTGTTTGTAACATTTCACTTCATATGTACCGCAGTTTTATGCCTAATGATGTTATTAAATAATGAGTTGTCCTTTATAGTTTTAACAGTGTGGTATCTTATATCATATAAATTGACCCAGACCGTGAAAAATAAGCAGAACGTCAAATTAAGAGCACAAAATATTGCCACGGCCTGGTTTTCCCCCAACCACGATATACAAATTGGATATACAGTGGATTCAGTAAAATAATTTTCTGTTATTAAATCATTTTCTGTCCAGTTATTTAATATATTTGCATTGAAGGACATTCGAGAAAAGGCAGCAGAGATTTTTATACGGACACTATTGAAGAAGATCTGATCTAAGAATGATCTAAAATAATCAAGACAATGCCAGAGGTGATGATTTCATTCATTTCACATGTTATACATTCAAATGAATGGCTCTTAACTATGTTTGTCATATTCCTAGCAATATGATGTCCAGGAACAGCTCTTTGCTCACTGTCAATTTATGAAACTTTATCTTTGTCACACAATCTAAACTTCACTCAAAGTCAGGGGACATGAAATGATGAGTAACAGACGTCAGTAAAGGCATGACTCTCGGACACTTAGACTCAAAAGCCAGGAATTTTCCATGAACTCTGACTCGTGCTTAAAAGCAAGCACTTTTTTCCTTTACAAACACAGTTTGACAAGGTTAACCATCAAGAAAAGTAAACTCACCAAATGCTAGTGTTAGTGTTAGTGAAAAAAGAACTTGCATTTATTTGTCAAAATTAAGCTTAAAACCCCACTCTGCACAGACCAAGGTGTAACATGGTTAGGGAACTGAGTTTCTATCTTGGAGGTTGCAGGTATGATTCCCAATTGCTTTTGTACCTTTGGTGAGGTACTTGAATTGCTTCAGTAAAATATCCAGCTGTATAAATTGATTGTATGTAAAAATGTAAGCTGTGCAGGTTATTCTAGATAAGAGCGTCTGCCAAATGCCTAAATGTAAAATTTGTTCATTTGTTTGGTAAACTTGTAGACTGCAAGTGGTTTAGTGATAGATTCCGTAAGGCTTGGCTGTGTGTCTGTGGCATAGCAGAACATGCCAGAGCTCTGCCAGGCAGCCCACACACTGGTAGCCTGCGGACAGGACAACTGACCGAATCTGCAGAGGCACGCTTGTTCGATTGCTAGATTTCTTTCACCGCAACACTATATAGGGCGTAAGTTTTCTTAATAAATTCTGGTTATATTTAACTTGATTGTTTTGGTGTAAACCACTGTTTCTCATTACAGTGGACACATAGACACACACACTATGTCTCTGATAGAAGACAGTGACAGGACAGGTTTTTGTCTTTCCGTCTGTTTTAAGTTTTCTCCATGCAGTGGATGTCAGGTATTGTAGATTAGGAATATGGGACAAGATTTCTTCTTGTTTAGACACTGACCAGTAATAGAAATGGGAAGCATCAGAGAATGCACATTGATCCTGGACAGGCAGATATATGAGCTTTTGTTATGATGTCCTAGTACAGCGCAGTTCTGTGAGAGTTTGAAACCACAGAACATGATAAATTCAATCTACTGTATCATGCCTCCTTTAAAGAAAGGAATCACCAGGCTTAAAGAAAGCTTAAAATAGCTCTCTCAGCATGGAATACAAGCAAATTGATTTTGAATTGAATGTAAATAAACCATTTCAAGAGGCTTAACCTGAATAATATTTTTAGCAGTTATACTGTATGGTCCATCCGATTTTGGCTCTTGGCTGGAGTTTCCAGCGGCGGTGTTTTTCCCAAGTCCATTAGATGGCAGACAGAGTACATTTATGAATATTCATGATGAGAGCTTTGTTTTGGGGACCGATCACAAGGAATGACAGGCCAAAGAAAAGAAAGAAAGAAGAAAAAAAAAGGATATAAATTTAGAATTGATTCAGAACCCACTGGAAATGACATTTCCAATTTCATCCCACGGGCGATCAGTGAAGTCCACAAAGGTTTCCGCTTGAGACTCTCAGTGGACTAGCCGAGGGCTCCACCTGGCCTGGGGGAAATGCATGTTAAACCCCTGAGTGTGATCGCCCATAACTTAAAGCCTGATCACCTTCCTATGAGTCCAGCTCACACTAGGGGCCAGAGTACACAGTGAGCGTTTCAAATGGGGGAGTCAGGAACTGAAAATGCCCTCGGAGCTCATGAAAATTCAAAGTAGGGGTTTTATGTCGTTGTTTCCACTGAGCGTATCGCTGCATGCAGTATGGCGCTTGCCCTTGAGCTCATTTGCGGTGTGATCTCCGCTCTTTTTAACACCAGCGCTGGAGTCAACAGCTGCAAGAGATCTGCCCGCTCTGTGGTGAATAATGTAAAGCTGATCTTATCATCATCTGAAGGTCCTGAAGGTTTGATTCCAGCCGCAGCTCACTGTGAAACATTGTTGTGGGCGACATCATAATATAATGGTTAGGAACCATTGAGCAAGGTACTTAACCATGTAAATCACTCTGGATAAGGGCATCTGCGAAATAAGTAAATAATAAATAATTTGAGCAGAGAGAGCGACATACGACTCATTGCATTCTGCAGAGGAACGCTTCAATTTCAATGTCAATTTCAAAAACGTTATCCCCGAGGGGCAATTCCTGAGGCCCCACGGGTCTGCTGGACTAGTGACATAAGGTCATCAAAGTAATTTTAATGTGGTTGTTCTGATTGCTTTAACATTCTTTTGTTTACTACCAAAAGAAGAGCCTTGTATAAACTTTTTATATTTATCATATATTATATTAGACCAATCATTTCTTCATGAGAGTAAAATGTTCATGTTTATGGGAGAAAATATTCGACAAATGACATGCTATTTGAACGGGAAAATTATGCAAATCACCACTGGAAAAAGACATGACAGTCTTTCCATGAAAATGTAACGTGAAACATAAAAACAGTTCTGCAGTATCTCTCAACAGAATGATTTCGTTGGCTCACAGTTGTTCATTGTTCTTTTGGGTACTGAAATAGAATATACATTTTAAAATATGTGTTAACCCCAGAAAAAGACTTCTTTATATTGCAAACCTGTAACTACAAACTTCAAAGTAACTGTCATTCATACCCCTTTACTTACAGGACGAGAATTAGCTTTGAAACCTGCGTACATTCATTTGATTATTGAACCCTGGGGCATGCCCATCCACCTGGGAGATAATTATATAGGTCTAGCAATGACTGCTGCTCCTCCCTTGAGCATTATTGTGGAAAGACCCTGCATTCGAGTAAGTGCCAAAACACCGGTGAACGGAGGTCTCCTACTGGGCACTGCGCATACAGTCAAAATGGAAGCGTAACAACGGCCGTGCCTCACAGTCCTGACACAGCCCAGCTGATACCAGTGACTCGACGACAATCTTACTTTTCTTTGTTGCTCCAATGTGTCCCCCCGATAGGCCAACAGCTCCTGTTCACACGTCCCTGGGTCTCCAAGTGTCCACCACAGGGGAACCGCTATCTGGCAAGAGGAATTCTACTACAAATCAAATCAAATCAAATCAAGTTTATTTGTATAGCGCTTTTCACAACAGAATTGTCACAAAACGCTTAACAGAGGGGGAACCCAGGCCTAGACCCCCCAAAAGCAAGCCTAACGGCAACAGTGGCAAGGAAAAAACCCCTAGGTAGGGAGAAACCTTGGGAGGAACCAGACTAAAAAGGGGAGCCCATCCTCTTCTGGCCGGCACAGGGTATGTCCAAAAAGACCATGTCATGGTCAGTCCAAGGTTAGTCTGAGTTAGGTAGTCAGCGGGGGGGCTAAACCACGCGGAGAGGGTCCAGATCCAGGAACTGGGGTTGGCGTGGGGGTGAGGGTTGATGGGGGCAGCTCACACTTCTCGCAGGATCCAGGGGCTGGGGGCAGGTGCCCCGAGTCAGAGGTCGAGGCAGAGAAGAGAACATGCAGTCAGAAAAAAAGCAGTGCTATAGCCAGTAGCATTATGTAAGAGCAGGGGAGCACAAGCATAGGAAATATACAGTTAGCCCCAACAGGTGTAAGCTATGGCAGCATACCTATTAGGAGAGGGACAGAGAAAACACGCAGCCATGTGAGAGTTCCAAACAATCCACACCTGATCAAGGATAACCAGCATAACAGTGGTGGTAACACATTGAGGAGGTGACAGTATGGAAAGTTTCTCACTCCATAAGACACTAAGGCACGGCCTTCTCCATCTCTCCACCTAGACTATGTTTGGCAGTAAGCTAGGCTGAAAAGATATGTTTTTAATCTACACTTAAAAATTGAAACTGTGTCCGAATCCCTAACATGCCTTGTAAACCGTTCCACAACAGAGGAGCTCTAAAAGAGAAGGCTCTACCACCAGCTGTGCTCTTCAAAATTCTAGGGAGTAATAGATGGCGGCTTCTTGTGAACGAAGCAGTCGTGGTCGGCTTATAGGGGGCAATCATTTCGGTCAGATATAAAGGTGCAAGTCCGTTTACTGCTTTAAAAGTTAGCAACAGTACTTTATAATCAGCCCGATATTTAATAGGAAGCCAATGTAGTGATGCTAACACTGGAGTAATGTGCTCATACTTTTGGATCTAGTCAAAATACGTGCCGCTGTATTCTGTACTAGTTGAAGACTCTTTAGAGAGCTACTAGAGGAGCCGGATAATAAGGCATTACAATAGTCTAGCCTCGATGCAACAAAAGCATGCATCAAGGTTTTAGCATCCTCTAATGACAGAAAGTGCCGAATTTTAGCTATGTTTCTTAGGTGAAAGAAAGCTACTCTGGAAGTGTTTTTAATATGAGTGTCAAATGTAAGGTCCTGATCAATAATAAAACCAAGGTTCTTAACCATAATACTTGATGTAACTATGCAATCACCTGCATTTAACTGCAGATCCAACTTGTTCCTTAATTTTTGGGGCCCAAAACCATCATCTCTGTTTTATCTGAATTTAAAAGCAGGAAATGTACTGTCATCCAGTTCTTTATATCAGAGATACAAGCCTCTAATTGAGTGAGTTTTAAGTGTTTCACCTGGTTTCATTGATATGTACAGCTGTGTATCATCGTCTTAGCATTGGAAATTTACACTATGTTTACGTATAACTTTACCGTGTGGTAGCTATTATAATGAGTACATTTATGTTCCTAGCTCTGAGCCTTGTGGAATACCATATTTAACCTGAGTAGTCAGAGAACTCTTGATCTAATTGCACAAATTGAAACCGGTCTAATAAGTATGATTTAAACCATGAGAGTGCCCGTCCACGCAAAACCAACCAGGTTTTCTAGCCTATGAAGGAGAATCTGGTGGTCAATAGTGTCAAAAGCAGCACTTATGTCAAGGAGCACTAGAATAGAAACACAACCAGTGTCCAATGCTAACAGTAAGTCATTTACAACTTTAATAAGTGCTGTCTCAGTGCTATGGTTTGGTCTAAAACCTGATTGTAATGTTTCATATAGATTATTCGTTTTTAGGAAAGCAGTTAATTGTTGAGCTACAGATTTTCTCTAAAATTTTTGACAAAAAGGGCAGATTTGAAATGGGCCTATAGTTCTTCAGATTAACAGGATCAAGATTTGGTTTCTTTAGAAGAGGCTTGATTACTGCTACTTTTAAAGACCTAGGCACGCAACCCAATAATAGGGATGTATTTTATGATATCTAACATGGGCTGGCCTAGCACAGGCAAAAAGCTCTTTAATAAGCTTTGTTGGTATGGGGTCTAACAGACATGTAGATGATTTGGAGGACATAACCAGTTTACTGAATTTGTCCAGATCCAAGGAGTGAAAAAACTCAAGGGTCTCTACGCAACCCTGCTCCTGATAGCCCTGTGCTATCTCGGCAGTTGAGTGCTAGATATTGGAGTCATTTTCATAATTTGTTCTCTGATTGTCTCAATCTTATCAGTAAACGAGTTCATAAAGTCATTTGAATTATAGTTAGAAGGATAACTGATGGAAACTGAAGACTGTTTTTTGTCAGTTTTTAGCTACCGTGTTAAATAGAAATCTTGGGTTGTTTTTATTCTGGTCAATTAGTTTCGAGAAGTACGATGACCTAGCTGTAGTAAGAGCGTGCTTGTATTCGATGAGGCTGTCCTTCCAAGCAGAGCGAAAAACCTCTAAATTGGTAGAGCGCCATCTGCGTTTAATTTTCTGGAAACTTGTTTAAGGGCACGGGTATGGTGGTAAACCAGGGTGCAAGTTTCTTCTCACTGCATTTTTTCTCTTGAGGGGTGCGACCGCATCAAGTGTATTCCGTAAAATGTGATTTAACGCATCAGTTTGATGATCAATTGACAAAAGGCTATTTGGGTCCTGACTTGATATCAAGGATTCGGGAAGTAAGTTTATAAGTTTTGAAGCCGTCAATGAATTTATAGAGCGGCTGGAATAGTATTTAGGTTCCGATTTAATAGGAATATTTACCTGAATTTCAAAAGAAATCAAAAAGTGATCCGATAGTACAGGATTATGGGGGAGACACAATGATATTCTCGACATCGATACCATAGGATAAAACTAAAATCTAAGGTATGATTGTGGCGGTGGGTTGGTTCAGATATATTTTGAACAAAACCGACAGAGTCAATAATAGCTGCAAAAGCCAGTCCTAAAGGGTCACTGTCATTATCAACATGTATGTTGAAATCTCCAACAATCACAACTTTATCCGCTTCATAGTTGCCAAGCTGATAAAAACTCTGCAAACTCGGGAGAAAACAGTATACGGTCCAGGTGGTCTATAAATAGTTATTAAGAGGAAGGATTGCACTGAGGTAACTAGATCTTTTGACCGTCCAGCAAGCATAAGCGATTCAAAAGAGGAGAACTTATCCCCACATTTAGGTGTAAAACTAAATTTTGTCGAAAAATCACAGCAACACCGCCCCCTCTACGGACAGACGCGGCGCTTGGCAGCTGGCATAACCATCGGGAGATGCCTCATTAAGTGCACTGTATTCGTCAGGCCTAAGCAGGTTTCAGTGAAACTAATCAGGTCAAAACTATGGTCGGTGATTAGTTCGTTCACAAGAACTGCCTTGGGGGAAAGTGATCTAACATTTAACAATCCACATTTAAGATCGTCTTACTACAGGCAACACTTACTGCAGGCTGAGAGGTTTTAATATAAATAAGATTGTGTACACAAATGCCACGACAGCCAGTGTGCTCAGATAGCTTTTACTTCTAAAACCATTTCCAAAACGAGGGACAGACACAGTCTCAATAGCTAAGCTAGTCACGGGTTTTGGAAGCTAGCAGACAGTGGTTTAGGACCAGAAGTCTGCTGCCTGGCTAGCTCTGAGAGGTCATCAATTTTGCGAATTTATACTACGGGATAATGTTCTAGATAACAGAAGAGCACCTCTCCAGTTCTGGTGGGAGTCCGTCTCTCTTCAGTAAGCCAGGCTTTCCCACAAAGTAGGCCAATGCTCTGAAGCCCAAATCGTTGTCAGTACACCCAGTTAGCCATCAGCGATTTAGCAGCGTGAGTCTACTGTAGACTTCGTCACTCTGCGGGTAGGGGATAGGGCCAGAAATAATTACTTCCCGACTGAGTGTTTTGAGAGAGCTTACACCGAAACAAAATTATTTTAGTGATCTCCGACTGCCTAAGTCGGACATCGTTGGTGCTTAGCGTGGATAATAATTTTAGAATATTTACGATTATTCTTAGCTAGCACCTTTAAGTTTGCCTCCACGTCGGTAGCTCTGGCTGAGCAAACATTGGACTATGGTCGCTGGTGACTCTATCCTCACGTCTCTCGTAAAATGGAATCGCCAATTATCAGAGCTTTCTCCGGTAGGTGTATTACTGGGTGGGGAAAAGCGATTCGAAACGTGAGTTGGGTGTGTGACCTCCTTGGGACGCGACTATGCCTCCCTCGAACCGTGACAAAAGCGCCTTGCTGCGAAAGTTCTGCTGGGAATAGCACTAATGTCTAGGCTATTTAAACTCCCTGGTCAAATCCGGCGCTAACAGAAAAGACTCTATGTAACTCTCTCCTTCTGAATCTGGCGAAGCGTCCGGATGCGGTCCTCAGCTCAACTATTTTCTGCCAATTCTAAATTAAGTTCACACTTCCTACAAATACCAGTTACGTTAAACTTGGCGTCAGAACTAACACTAAACATATTGCACTCCAAGCAGAAACAAGGGGAGGAAGCCATGGTGAGATTTCATTACCGTAATGTTTTCTTGGGTGTCGAACAGAAAACCACGGTGCTCGAGTCCAGGCGTATGGGTTGGTTGAATTAGGAATAACCGAAAAAGATTAAAAATAGAAAAGAGTTTGTATCCCAAATCAGTATAAAAGTGTAGAAAATGCGGACGCGAAAACCTGGAGCAGCAGTTACTGTGGCGCGTCGGCGTTCAAAATGGAAACAGGAAACAGGAAACAGGAAGCACTAAAACTACATGACTGGAGAACCAAGGAGTCTGTCCTAGCTTTCAGGTTTTCATTTTCAGGGAGCTGTTACACATTGATATTGTAATATGTACAGTTGTTTTGAACTTTCGTTGCACCTGCCCTGAACATTTTCTCCCTTTTTAATAACAGCACACTATGTACCATACAGGAAATTGTAGTGAGTATGATTAAAGCGTTACACGTAGGACTTCTAAGAACTGGCAGCAAACTAAATTTGGGCTTAATAAAGGGATACAGTATAGTGTAGAGATTACAATTATTCACATAAATATATTGGCTACTCAATTTCCTTTTGGGGGCAATTTACCATTCAGACATACTGGGGATACGTCATACTCAACTCAATTTACTCTGTTCATGTCTAAGCATCACCCTGGTATTCTGATTGTAAGTGAGCAAATAAATCAAATCAAGGGGACAAGTTTGGGGTGAGAAACTGCCCACTATTCAGATTCCACTTCTGTTTCAACTGTCCTTTTTATACATAGCTATCTATACCAGGAATGTGATTTTACAGCCGATAGCTGACTCAGCCAATAGCTGATTTTGTAAGCTGTGGTGTCCATATTGTTACTGACCCAAAAGCAGCTACGAATGTGGGCACAAGGCTGTAACTAAGGCTGAACCTGGAGAAAATGCACATGTTAAAACTCCACAATCCAAGAGAGAGGTGGCAGTAGCTCAGTGGTTAGTGACACGGGCTAGCAGCGGAGGGTTCTTGGTTTGAATCCCCAGGAGGCCAAGGAACAAACAATCCCTCTGGTTTCCAGTTCACTTCCTAGGGCACTGCCCGAAGTGTACCAAACAAGACACTGAACCCCTAAACTGTTCCAGGGCACACCGTACTATGGCTGACCCTGCGCTCGGACACCTCTCTGATGGAATACATGTGTATAGTGGTCTATGTGTGTGTATATCTAGGGAGATCTGCGAAGACATGGCTAATAAAAGTATATTCCCCTTCCTATTCCTCTGGATGATTAGCCAACAATCATTGTTTTGACATATTAATAATTGTATTAATTAACATGTTAATAATACAAACATCTCTATCTCAGAGAGGATTATTCTTTAATCATTGCAATTAGGCAATAGGGAAATACATGTTTTTTCCTATTGTGTCATGCCTTAATGTACCTAATATGATTTTCTAAGAGATACATTTTACTGCTACCAATTATTTAAAGATTACGTAGGTACTTGTTAAAGATACATTACGCATGTAATGGAATCAAATGTTTTTTCAATCATTGTTTGTTCTGTTGTATTGTGTTTCTGCATGCTGTGAAATACATCCACTTTTCCTCTAAAAATCCTTATAAGGACAACACTGCGCCCACGTGTTCTGCAGCGTGTGCGTCTCTCTCGATGTTGTTAACTAGTGTGGGCCAAGATCGCAAATGGAAGTCTTTCAAGTAAACAGAAAAAATAAGCGGTGCCCTGTGTGTAAACATGTTAAATTAAAAGTAACCGGACTGGATCATTTGAAAGGAGCTTCTCCCATAATCACTTACAAAGTCTGCTGTCTCACTAACTTACAGGTATCGATAACAAGACTTCAGGTACAATAACCTCCCTTAGATAAGTCAAAACTAAACATAGCTAACGTTAGCTAACATGCCAATGTTAGTGAAACCAGATAATGGAGGACTATTTTGCTGCATCAAAAGATGTGTCTTAAATTGTGGTACATAAATTGTATAATTGAGGCCAGGCTGATAGCTAGCTACTATGGAAATGGAGGTAGCTCATGTGGTTGAGATGTATTGAGCACCAAGACTACGAATGCAGAGCAATTTGCTGTGTTGGCTGGCTAAGTCATGAATATGCCTAGCACGATAGCCTCAGTATCGTGGCATATAATATCTAACTTAAACATATTATACCTTGTGATCTTATGTCACGCGTTAAGCAAACACGTTCCTTAAAAATGTCAATGGCTAACGTTGACGTTGCTTAGCTTCAAGTTCTTGTACCTACTAGCTGTCGAGACTAACTCAAGTTGCATAGCTGTCAAGAATAGTGGGCAATGTTCAGAGCCGTTAGAGGTATTGTATCACTAGTAGCCGAGGTAGCGAGAAAGGTGTCATCTAGATTTTGGTCTTATGGAAGTTTGATGAAATTCATGACGTGAGCCAAGACTGGCGCTTCAGAAGTCAGAGACCTAGAGATGCCGTAGATTAGGCCTACTCTAACTGTGTAGATTCGATGTTAAACATTGTCACTGAATACCTGCTGCAACAGTACAGTACATATTGACATTCACCGCTTTTTTGCTTCAATGACAGCTGATTTATTTTTTGTTTCATACTGTAATTTCTTAAGAATCCACAGTAATTCTCTAATCAGGGTTCTGGAGTAGGATTAATGTACCTGTAGTCCCAACAAATCAATATTAACTCTAGGTAGCAAACAATAACTGTCATTAGCACTCTTAAAGAAATTAATTAACCTACTAAATTAAGTAGATATAATCTGCTACTTGATTACGTTCTCAAAAACATGATTTCTTATACAGGAGTTCTCGAGACTACCTCTGCCACGCTGTGCTGCTGTCCTCCAGGTCACATCACCACTGTATCTTCAGTATCCCACTTCTTGTTGAGATGTTGCCCTATAAAGCAGTGGTGTGAAGGCTGGTTAGCTGGTTTTTCTTCCTCCAGTCAATTCTTGATGCAATGTACACCGAAGCATAATGGTACAAGAAATCCTCTCTTCCTTATCTTTTCACTCTACACATGGGAATTCTTATCAATATACATCACCGGTCAAAAGCCTAGAACACTCCTCTGTTTATGTGTTTAATGTTTCAATGTACTTCTGAATTAAAGCATAGAACAAATAAACAATTAGGAGATAAAAAATAATACAATCATGGAATCATTTTGTTTTAACAAAATAAGACCAAAGCTTTTGACTCATCAAAGTAGCCACTCTTGTAGATATAACACGAACACACTCTTGGCATTCTTCTTACAATGGAAATCAAATATTGTTCGGGAAGTTCTCCCAACACTGTTGCAGAAGTTCCCACAATGTGTTGCACTTGTAGGTTGCTTTGTTTTCACCTCTTCTAATCCAGCTCATCCCAAACCAGCTCATTAGGAGTTTTAAGTCACAAATTGTGTTTGCCATTCGCAATTAAACCTACCGTCTTATTCTTTTCTTCTGGTATTCCTGACATAGTCTATACTGAACCCCTGACCAGAAGTGTTGTTGTGTGGCGGAACGTGGATGACGCGTCGGCGTTGCGGTGGTGAATGCATGATTTTCCGGTATGTGTGGTTGATGAATAGAGGGTATTGGATGGCGCTGAAAAATGCTGCCGGTAACCATACGGTTCAGGGTGCCAGTCGGTCTGTGCAAGTGCACTCTGGATCAACAAAAGAATGAACCATCGCTTCCTCCTCCACGTGTTTGACGGTTAATTGTCACACGAGGGCATCCTTTACTGCTTTCGTGGTGTGCAAAAACCTCGCGTGATAGACCGAGGAGATTTCAAATTTTGATTAATGCGTATTTTTGATTAATTTGTATTTAAGTTCCGTGTTTACGTTCCTCTTTATCAGACGTTGATCCTCATTCCCTGTGCTGATTACTAGTAAGCCAGAGTCTGTAGCATTTTCCCGAGACACCCCTTCATTTCACTTCGCGTTTGCCTGCCGATTCTGTTTGTTTGCCTTTTTCTGATTTCTTGGTTTTGACTTTTGATTGTTTTTGATTACTCTCTTCGGATTGTGGGTTTGTGTCTGACTTCAAGATTTTGCCCATCGTCATGATTCTTTTTACTAAATCCTGATCTGCCATGGAAGAGTCTCTTATCATACCTCTGTTTGGACTTTCTGATAAAGGGATCGGCACGGGAATGCGGAACGTTTAGACAATACGGAAGGAAACACAATAGGAATCAGGTGTGACTGGGAGGAGAGAAGGGCAGGAACACAGAGTGACAACGATGGGATTACATTAATACAATAACCAGGAAAGCGAAAGACACGGACTGGGAATCACACGAACCTATAGACAATATCACGACCTGAAAGAGCAGGCAGACACGTGCACAATTCGAAGGGGAGAATGTATATAGAGAATCTGCGACAAATGAAAGCCGAAACGAGAAGCATACAGGGATAGACAACGAGAGAGAGAATGATAGCGATAGATAGAAGCGTGAGATAATTAGTAATTAGTAATGTTAGTAACTAAATCTAAATCCATAATGTTATAGATTAGTACTATATACATCTAACTAATATATACAAAGTGTTATAGGAAGAAAGAAGGAACTAAAACGATAAGAAACTAAGACAGAAAAACCAGAATTTTAATTTCCCGAAGTGCAAATGACAAAGAACAACAAGGAACACAGACAGAACGGGGAACAGAACGCGAATGATACGTGAATGATTAGATTAAATATAAACAAAGTACAAAAACAAACCGAACAGACATTGCAAAACATAACAGTAGTATCAATAAAGGAACTGTCCTGTATCTACAATTACGTATATCTTGTCTGTCTCTTAAAGGCACAGATTAGCTGTGCAATTCTATAGCCTCACAGTTACACTTATTGTACTGCACTTTATTCATGTTTCAGTTCTGTTGTTATAATTTCACCCCCAGCAGGTACACATATTAGCTGCTTGGCTTCTAACCATAACAAATAAGAAGACACGTATTAAAGCCTATCTAGGCCTCGCGTGTACTGGAACACTAAGCATTCTGCAAGCCCAGTTATCCCTGCCATATCATTTCCTA
>JAINUG010002155.1:0-13254 GCA_029706075.1 Aldrovandia affinis
ATGCCAGGTTTGAGTTCTCAGCCTTGATCATGTCTAAAGCCTCTCATTGACTAAAACTGGACGAAAAGAAATGTAAAATGTTGTGTTTCTCCTTCAACCATTCATTATAAATGGAAAAAACACAGAAACCATCAGGCTATAATGCGCATGCTAGCATATGAATTATATGAGTTAAATGACTGCATGTTAATTCTGTACTTCCAGTGGGCTAACAAACAGCCTTACAAAAATAACTGCTGTAATAAATTATTGTTATTACGAAAATTAATCATTGTTTAGGGAAGTTTATGAGCCTGTTTGTCCCTTCCACAGGGATAGATTGAGATCAATACTTTGAGGCCTGGACAAAATTACAATCTCCCTTGATGACCGATTATAAGTCACTCTGGGACAAATGTTATAACAGCTGATTTAGCACATTTAGTACATTTCCCCTTGGTTTTACTGGGAAGATGAATGCCTCTGTGCCTGGGAGAACAGGACCATGTCCAGAACGCAACCCTCTGGGAAGCGCAGGATCTTATATCGATCCAAGAAATTACATTATTTTTCTGCCCTTAAGCAGATGGTGTAAGTGAACTGTCTTGAGAGTCCTTTGGGGGCTTTGGCTCATTAGTTTAATATCATGGGGGGAATTCTGCACGACCTCCAAACTGGAGAAAAAGACAGGCTAGCGCAGCCCTGTCATGTGTTGGACAGATAACTCGGCTGAGCCATGGAGCTCTGGGGAGTGTAGACAGCCCAAATGAAATTTCACTGCTTAATTAATAAGCACTGGTTTAAAAAACCTTCAGAAAAATGTGAAGAAAGGAACATTAGCTCAGACAATGCCAAGGCAGTTGACAAAAGGGTTGTAAAAAAATCAATTCTTTCCTCCTGCACACACATATACGGGCAGAGTCTGGAAGAATCCTCTGGGCTCTGCCTTGTTATATGTTTTTTTTGCCATGTGGCGATACTGTTCCTCATTAACAGCTACTGGTGTGTGAGGTGGGGGATGACATCACCTGTTCCCATTCCCATAGGCTGGCTAGCAGCGTGACAGCAGTGATTCTGTAAACAACATGAAAACACGGAGGAGGAAAACTTGATTGGGTTGAAGTGAGTAACCTTATTGATATAACAGCAGTATAGCTGTTCTCGCCCCCTGTAAGGCATGGGCTGGGAGCAGTCTGCGGTGCTACACACTTCCTGCTCCTGCTCTCAGGTTTCATTTAATCTCTGCCGGCTTCCCGGCAGGGAGCTTTGCTCCACATCAAACACCATACCTTTCTGAAATGAAATGGTGAGAGGAAGGGTGAGACTTGGGATGTGAGCCGCCCCCAAACCTCCTCTTTCCACTATGCTCACTAATACATATTTTACAATTCAGTGACATTGAATCTCATTAAACTCTACTGTATGCATCTTACAATATTGATGCTCATTTCTTTAAAAATAATCAAATGGGAACAGAGGCTCACCGTCAGATTATCAGTAAAAAAAAATAAAAAAGAGGAAGGAAAGTTGAAAAGCATTTTGAACAATTTTGCATATTGTGGTTCATAATAGTAATTAGGGCTCTTGTAAATGTTTATCAATATGAATTTGTGATTGTGAATAGAAAATGACTGATGTTCTGTTTGTTTTGTTGGGTTTTTTGGAATGGTGCTGGAAACTGATTTGTTTTAAATTAATATTTCTATTGCCTGTTTCTCTTAATTTGTATTGTTACTATGAGGCAGTGGCGTAGCCACGGGTGTGCCAGGGTGTGCCAACTAATTTTGCAATCGCACAATAATATTTTCGCAAAGTCCTGAGTCCGTCGGCTTTAACAGTCCTGACTGTAATATGAGATGGTTCAACTCAAAGACAGGATTTTTCTGTCCGGCTCCACGCTCCAGTCTGGAAATCATCGGCAACCATAAGGGGGATGTGCAGTGCAAAGGCGGTGTCATGCCAGAATGTGTCCGTTTGCCAAAATGTGTCCGGGTGATGTCATCGGAATTTTGGACTGTAGTTGCTATGCGAGAAAACCCGGAAGAATGTGTCCGGGTGATGTCATTTAGCTACGAATAAGCTGTACAGCTAAGTTAGCTGCCTTGCTACGAACATAATATATTAATTATAATATATAATTATATAGCCAGCTAGCTACAAAGATAATAATATGCATTATCTGTTCAGCTGTACAGCTAAGTTATATTCGGTGAACAGGTGCTATCGATGAATGGGGAGTAACTTAGCGTCTTGGCTCCCATTCAAATTAATGGGGAGCAAGTTAGCGTCTTTCCGAGTTGTTGTGGCGGCTTTCGGGCTCGGAAAAGACGCTAACTTGCTCCCCATTCATTTGAATGGAGCCGTTAGCACCGATTTGACATATTTAATGTAGCGGCTTCCCGGCCGTTTTCTCAGGGTAAAAGTAGCTAGCTAGTCGCTGTGACATCCCAGCTTATATTCACCGAATATAACTTAGCTGTACAGTTGAACAGACAATGCATATTATTATCTTCGTAGCTAGCTGGCTATATAATTATAATATAATTATATATTATAATTCATATATTATGTTCGTAGCAAGGCAGCTAACTTAGCTGTACAGCTTATTCGTAGCTAAATAACATCACCCGGACACCCGGACACATTCTTCCGGGTTTTCTTACTCAGGAATGTGAGCTCGTCATGTTGGCATAGCAACTACCGTCCAAAATTACGATGACATCACCCGGACACATTTTGGCAAATGGACACATTCTGGCATGACAGCGGATCTATTGGTGTGCCTGCATGGGTGTGCCAGATTGACAGCTGGCCCACCCATTCAGATTCCTGAAAATAAATAGTTTAATTTTCACGAATGAATTGTTTTGTATTGGGAATCATTAGAATTATGTAGCCTATTAATAACAGGCGCAGCAATAATAATAATTAAATAACTTTCTCTCGCGCGTTTGACTGCTAACCATTCGCCTACGTTATGTAGCCTACGTACTCGTGCCAATAGTTTTGTCTGAGTTTCGCGACCGTAGCAGCTGATGTGCAACTATGGCTAAATAAATAGCTAGCTATCATTGACCCGTTTACTTAAAAAACCACGTCGGGGAGGAAGGAGGATGAACATTTTTTGGATCAGGATATTGATAGAGAGAACTTCCCTTCACAAATTGAAGTAGCCTACTCGATAGCTGCCCTGCAGACATTTTCCCCAATAGCCTATTAACTGCCTGTAAGGGCAATCATACATTTTATCCGCAACAAATCAGATCCAGACACACTTGAAATCATCAATGTTGAGACTTGTTGACTGGACACTTGAACAACTTTACACTTTTGTCTTTTGAAAGGGAACTAGCTAACAGACACGGTGGATTACGATGACATTGGGCTATGAACCTCTTCAATTCAAAACCCAGACGACTCCGCCTTGTGTAGCCTAGAGCCGATAAGGTAGGCCAATACGGTTTCTTTTTTTTAGTCTGG
Source organism: Aldrovandia affinis (assembly GCA_029706075.1). Lineage (NCBI taxonomy): Eukaryota > Metazoa > Chordata > Actinopteri > Notacanthiformes > Halosauridae > Aldrovandia > Aldrovandia affinis. The sequence goes on from JAINUG010002155.1 coordinate 3,460, forward strand.
CCCGTCATGGCATGGTTAGAGTGCGGCCTCTGTGAGCGAGTGAGTTCTGAATTTGTGATATAGGCCTACTGTAGGCCTATGGTTATATAATTTGTGGTTGTATTCCTGTCTGTGCACTAATGAGGGGCGGGCTATGCAACACGTTATTATCTCAAGCCCTGGCTGTTATGTTCCATGGCTAGCTAGCCATTCACCTGGCTGGCCCATAGATATGTCTATTGTGATCTCTCTTAGTGGGTGATGTATTTAGGTGACACTTTTTACCAATTCAAACAGTTGTATAAGCAGATGTATAGGCCTAATAAACTGAATTTATGCCGTCTTCACTCTGTCCCTCCGCATAACTATTGTACATCAGTCTAGCGGCGCCTATACTCTGTTGTAGAAATTAAATGTGGCACACTCACTTTTTTCTGGCTACGCTTCTGCTATGAGGTAAAGAATGTAACTACTGATTAATGTAAAAAGAATATTAACAGAAATACATGGCCTATTTAAAATAACCTATAACTTATATTCTTCACTGTTAGGTTCATTATCCCTCTGAAGAATATGGATTAGGCTGTTTGAGAGAAGGTTTGAATCCTAAGCAACCTGCCCGTGCCCAGTGGTGAGTAGCCTACATGTTGTACAGTAGACCAACATAGCTACAGTACTGTAGCAGGTGTCAAAGCTGTGTGCAGGAAAACCTTGTTAGTGCATACACTACCGTTCAAAAAGTTTGGGTCACCTTCCATCTGGACTATGGCTAATCGGGCACTCCTTCATTCTTCAGCAAGATAACGACCCGAAACACACCTTGAAGTTGTGCAAGAACTATCTGGTGAAGGAGGAATGTGAACAACAACTCAAACTAAAGACCTGGCCTGCCCAGTGTCCAGACCTCAATCCCATAGAACTTGTATGGGACAAACTGGAAAGGAAGAGTCAAAGCAAAGCAACCCACAAGTTTCTCTGGGAATTGCTGCAGGATAGCTGGGAAAACATGTCGGGTGATTTCCTGCTAAAACTTATTAACCGAATGGCCACTGTTTGTGAGGCTATTCTCACGCCAAAGGGTGACTATTTTGAGAATCAAGATTCAATTTTCAATATAATTTTCTTGAACATTTCTTTGATGTTCATTTTGTTCATTGTTACATGTGTTTTTGTCATTTAAAGTATTTACAGAAATGTATACGGTGTAAAGCATTGTCAATTATGAGATAAAAATAGTTTCCAGCAGGTGACCCCAAACTTTTGAGCGGTAGTGTATGTGAAATTAAAGGTGTTGATGCTCATTTACATTTCCTGTATTTTTGGCTTTTTATCAAAACCTTCTCACTTAAAACATAGTTTGGGGATTTACAGTACTATAAAAAATATAATTAAAGATTAGATTAGATTAGTTTATACTTTATTAATCCACACAGGAAATTGGTTTGTCAGTAGCAGCATACAGACACTAAAAACACATTAAAACACAGACTTACACAAACAAAAAAAAAGATATTTATCTGAGCAGTAAGTATTTATTTGGTTGAAAAGTAACAAAAACGAATCAGTATTTTGTGTGGTCTTCTTAGAATGCAAAACTGAAGTAATTTGTGTAATTGTTTCAAATAGTCCTGTGATAAATTCTTCCAAGCTTCTTGGAGGATTTGCCATAACTCTTTTTGACTTTGGCTCATTTTTGTTCTTTTCTCTGTCCAAGTTATCCCACAGTTTCAATTATGTTGAGGTCGGGGCTCTGAGGTGGCCAATCTAATACAGTGAGTGTTCCATCTGCACACTTCCGCTCCAAATAGGTCTTAATCGTGTTTGCAGTGTGTTTGGGGTCATTATCGTGCTGAAAGATAACATTTTCAAATCGGTCATTTTCCCGAAGGTACAGCATAATGAATCAAGATCTGTTTATATTTCTCAGCATTCATAATTCATTCGATTTTGACCAGAACCCTACACCATTGGCTGAAATTGACACCCAGACCATGACAGAGCCACTACCGTGCTTCACAGAAGGCTGCAGACAGGCATCAATGTATTACTCACCAACTGTTCTTCTGACATACTGGCATCTTTGTAAACTAAAAATTCAAATTTGGACTCATCGCTCCATAGGACCTTCTGCCACTGGTTTGCATGTATTGCAAACTCTTCTGCTTGTTGCCTTTTCCAAGAATGGTTTATTAGCTGCAAAATGTCCTACAAGACCACTTTTTGTAAGACTTCTTCTCACGGTCGAAGCATGTAACTTTGGTACCAGATGACTCTGCCAGATGCTGAGCAAGCACTTCACTGGATTTCCTTCTGTCCCTCAAGGAAGTGACCTTTAAGTACTGTTCATCAGATGCAGACAGCTTTTTGGGTCTTTCACTGCGTTTTCTGTCTTTGACTTGCCCAGTTTCTTCAAATTTCTTTATGACAGCTTGACCCCACATCTTGAAAATCCAGTTAGGCGGGCTATTGCTCACTGAGAATTGCCCTGTTGATGTAAAGCTATGATTTTAAGTCTGTCAAATTAAGAAAAATATATGGAATGTCTGGAGTGCCTCAAGGAGAGGTTTGGGAACCAAACTTGCATTCTTCTAGCCATCTCCAGAAGATATCAATAACTTTTGAAAACACAAGAGAACATTTTTATTGTATTCATTTTTAATTTAATGTTTAATTAATTTGTATTAATTCTAATGTTATATAATAATAATAATAATAATAAATTGGATTTATAGCCTTTCTTCTCATCTGCCGAGACAAATCTCGAGCGCTTTACAGATAAAAAAAAAAATTAAAATATATAAAAATATATTTTTTAAACTATAGCACAGATAAAAGCCTAAGGCTAGGCCAGTAAAAGGTTTTAAAAAAACTACGCTAAAATTAAAGAAATGTATAACGAAATAGACTAACAAAGCATAAAAAAAAAAAAAAAAAAAAAAGAAATAAAAAGGGGATTAAAACAAGGGTGGGCGCTAAAAGGCTCAAGGGAAGGCCTGCCGGAAAAAGGGTTTTAAGGCCCGTTTAAAAACCTCGATGGAAGGGGCAGTTCTGAGGTAGTCCAGAAGGGAGTTCAGAGGCGTGGGGAAAAAGAGCAGAAGGCTCGGTCTCCCATCGATCCGTAGGCGTGTAGGGGACGAGGAGCAGAGTGGAATGGCTAGAGCGGCGGAGGAGCGTGAGGGTTTGTGGGTGGTGATGAGATCACTGAGGTAGCTGGGGCTTTGTCCATTTAAGGCTTTGTAGGTCAGGAGGAGGACTTTGAACTGGATCCTGTAGTGGACTGGGAGCCAGTGAGTTGGGCGAGTATGGGGGTTATGTGGGCTGACTTTTTGTACGGTGAGGACTCTGGCGGCGCTGTTCTGGATGAGTTGTAGACGGTTGATCAATTTAACTGGGAGACGGGAGAAAGTGCATTGCCATAATCAATTCGGGAAGAATTAGTGCATTGACCAGTTTTTGGTGTCGTCTTGTGTGAGGGATGGCTTCAGTCTGGCGATATTTTGAGGTGAAAGAAGGAAATCTTGCAGATGTGGTTGATATGGGCTTGGAATGAGAGTGTGGAGTCAAGCTTAACTCCAAGGTTGGTGACAACAGAGGAGAGGGAATGAGTTGGCTATCGAGGGAGGGACCAATGCTGCCAGCATTGGCGGATTGTTTGGCGGTGCCGATCAGAATTGCCTCCGTCTTGCTACTGTTGAGCTGGAGGAAGTTGTTAGACATCCAAGGCGGATGTCCTCAGGCAGGTGTTGAGGGTGGAGATTGTGTTGGTGGGGTTGGGTTGCGTTTTGATGTAGACCTGGGTGTCATCAGCATAGCAGTGGAAGTTGATGTTGTGTTGTCTGATGAATCGTCAAGTGGGAGTAAATAGATTAAAAACAGAATGGGCCCCAGCACTGACCCCTGTGGGGACACCGCATGTCACTGCAGTGTCATCGGACCTGGAGCCCCCAGTGACACGTGATAACTCCGGTTGGTGAGGTAGAGGTGAACCACTTCAGGGCTGTGTCCGTGACCATGGTGTAGGTCTCGGCGGTGGAGGAGGATGTTGTGGTCCACGGTGTCAAATGCAGCGCTCAGATCGAGTAGGACCAGGATACTGGGTGACCGAGTCGGCTGCCATCAACAGGTCGTTGGCGACCTTTATCAAGGCCGTCTCCGTGCTGTGTGCGGGCCGGAAAGCAGTTGGAGGACTTCATAAAGATTATTTTCTGAGAGATGTGACTGGAGTTGTGAGGCCACGACTTTCTCAAGAACTTTGGCGAGGAACGGAGGTTGGAGATTGGTCTGTAATTGGACAGGAGTTCTCGGTCCAGATTTGGTTTCTTTAAGAGTGGGGTGACAGCTGCTGTTTTTAAAAGAATGGGCACCTCTCCACTCTGAAGTGATTTGTTGATGAGTGTAGTGAGGAATTGAACCAGGGTTGGTGAGCAGGCTTTCAACAGGGGAGTGGGTATGGGGTCAAGGGAGCAGCTAGTGGGCTTGGATTTGGTTATGATGTCCAGAAGTGCAGATGGTGTAACCTCAGTGAAGCTGCACAGGGTGGAGCCATTGAAGAAGGGAGGGCAGATTGGCGGGGTCGCAGCTGCTATGAAGGGTACAATGTTGGCTCTGATATCTTCGACCTTGGTCTTAAAGAAAACAGAGAATCGATTGCACAGTTCTGGAGAGAGGCAGCTGGGGAGCCTGAGTTGGTGGGGTTAGGAAGCCGGTTGATGGTGGAGAATAGGGTTCTGGGATTGCCTTTGCCATTGTCAATTATTGTAGAGTAGTAAGATGAGCGGGCAGCTTTTAGGGCAGCAGCGTCGCGGTTTGGTGTTCTCTGAAGGATAGATGGACAGTGAGCATCTTTCCTCCATAACCTCTCAGCTGGCGGCGCGGGTCTTCGAGGCGCAGGTCGTCATTGAACCAGGGAGAGGCGCTGGAAGGTGGCTTTCCTTGTTTGTTCAGGGGCAAGGGGTGTTGAGGAGGTGGTCAGGGTGGTATTATAGAGGTTGATCATTTCAGCAGGGGGAAAGTGAACTGAAATCAGTTGAGAGGAGTGGGCATTGGATTCAAGGAGAAGGCGAGTGTTCAGATTATGCAGGTTGCGGTACTTCATGACCTTCTGCGATGGGGGGTGATAGAGAAACAGCCTTATGGTCGGGAGACTCCAAACTCAAAGATGTTTAGGTCAGAGGCAGGTACATCTCTCAGTGATGATGAGGTCAGTGTGTGGCCACGTTTTGTGGGTGGGGCCATTCACATGTTGTGTGAGGTTTAATGAGTCCAGGTGGGTCAAAGTCAGCAGCCATGGAGCAGTTGGGGGAATCACATGTATATTAAAATCACCCAATATCACAATATGGAGAGAGTGGGACATATTGAGGTAAGAAAGTTAAAAAACTCTGGGATGAAGGATGAGTTGATTTTGGAGGCGGTAAACAAGTATAACCGTTAGGGATTTCGGTGGATAACATTTAAAAGCGAGGCACTCAAAGGACTGGGTTTCAGGAACAGTCAGTGGTTGGAGGAGTATAGAGTCCTTGTACAGGACAGCAATGCCACCACCGCGACCACGAGCACGAGCATATAGTATTTTCCCTGGCAAATAAACACTTACTGCCTAAATACATAGCTTTAAACATAATTGTTTCATAAAATAAATAGCTACCTACCTAGCTAGCTAAGTACATACACTACATGCGGAAATGCCCAACATCAACCACTATTAGTAGCTAGACAGCTAAGTACGACAGCTGCTAGTTCGCATTCGGCAGGTAACGTCAGTCACAATTATGCCTGGCGAGGTAGCTAAGAGCAAGCCAACTATTTGAATGATTAGCCTCTATCAATTCAAGACATATTCAAGAGCAGCATAATTGGATCAGCTAACACCGTTATTCAATGATGACATTTTGTCCTGGCCATCATTATATGGGTGGTTTTAGAAACTACTAGAGTTAATTCTAGCTTGTTTTCTGTCCGTCTCCTTCAGGACAGGCATAGCAGTGGTCGGGTTGCCTAGGGACAACTGCTCTTCACGGTGTTGTTGCTTTTGTTTTTGTTTTTTCATAGAACGTTGGTTACGGGGTGCCAAGTTTGCTAGCATTGTCAAAATGCTAACTTTGCTTACATTTTGCTAACTTTTGGGGGATTTGGTTCAAGAAAACGGCTAAACAGATCGGTTTGAGAGTTGAGGAATACTGGGCAATGAAATAGCTAAGATATTGAATGTGAGCCGTTTGCAAAGCTTTTAATAGAGGATAGATTTAAGGTGATGGCCAAAACACTAAAAATTTGAAACTGAAACTGTCTAGCATTTTTAAAATCTAATATGAGTGGATTTATTTTTGGATAATAGGTAATTATTTCTGACAAGGTCAGATCAATATACATACATTTTGTCATGCATATACAAAATTAGTCTATAGAGACAAGTATCATAGTGTATCAAAGTATCGGACTGATAATTATTGGGATTCATACAATGGATTAGGTATGCACAGTTGTCAGTTATATCCTCTAGCAAAGGAAGTATAAGAGAAAACAGTGTGGCAACAATATTTTGGCCAGAAAGTAATTATAAAAGAATCTACTGCACCATGACCTTGTCCATTTGCACGCTGATAATTATGACCCATTGAACATTCATTCTGTAAAGTTTTGCTTAAGCCTTTTATTCTCATATTCTCAGTTGGTTTCATCTCATGGTTGAGTCCGAATTGATATGTCTGGTATAGTTAAGTGCTGTCTGCTTTTAAGTAAATAATTTTATCCCCAGAGAAAGAGAGAACTCACCTTCCATACTTTGCACAGCTGAGGTTCTTTTCACTCTCTTCACAATACAACGCTCTGTGTAGATCATAGGTTCGGATGACTGATCATTTCATATCGGATGCGTATCACTTTTAATAGCTTTTCTTTCCAAAGTATTATTACAGTTTTTTACGATTACTTTGACTCATTTTGCACAACAGAATGTGCAAAACTCTTAATACAGAATGCCATACTGCTCATATTGGGTTCAAAATCTAATATAGTAGGCAAAATGTGGCAACCAGTGTCAAATGAGACAATATTATATGCAAAAGTATATCATAGCACCAGAACATTAGATATTTTCAACAGTGAAGCTAAATCATTGCTGCATTTTCAATATACAACAGTCATCATCAAACAATGCTGCCAAACACTTCTAATCAAAAAGAGTTTGAAAGTGGTTCTTTGGTCATAACACAAAATGCTATAATCCTAATCTTGGGCTCAAAATCACATATTGCATGCAAAATAAAAATAATTGAACCAAATTAGATTGTATATCATGCAAAAAGTTAATCATAGCGTCAGAAAATTGATATGTTCATCGTTGAAGTTTAATTATTGGTGTATTTTCAAATACAATGGCCATTATCAAATAATGCTGTCAAACACAAAAGAATTGTCATCAAAAAAGATTATGCAATGGTAATTTCCTCGTAAGTACTGGAAATGATGCATAGCCAGCATCCCCTGTGATAGACTGCAGTATATATATATATCAGTGGTGGGCCGTCAGGGCCTGCAAGGCCTTCTCTGCTGGCCTAAAAAATATCTGAATCACAGACTGATGTTAATTATATTTTTTCCATGAATACTTATTAATAATAATAATAATAATAATAATAGCTTTATTTGTATAGCACCTTTCATACAAACAGTAGCTCAAAGTGCTTTACAGGGAAAGTAAGGCATAAAAATATATATACATATATATATACACACATATACATATATACACGCATATATATACATATACACATATAAATACATACATACATACATACATAGGCATAAGACAAAAGTAAAAAAGAATAATAAAAATAAAAATCTAGAAAATACACATAACAATCATACTCAATTCTAAGGTTTAAAACAGAGACAATAAAAGTATAGTCAACCTAATAAATTAATTAATGCAGATTCTCTCTCTGACCGTGATGTTGTTCAGGGGCAGTAGCTTTCATTCACCAGAAGAATTAAACCCCCACCCCGCCGTTTTGCCATTCGTTTCGCTTCTGTCTGCCCGTATACTGGAAAACCGGTCAAGGATGTGTATTCCTCGGTGACGTCACTGCCAAGCCAGGATTCTCACGATAGTCCTTTTGCGTCTTAATAAGCGCACCAAGTTCATCAATCTTGTTATTAAGTGATCTCGCGTTACCCATAACGATGGTTGGTAGACTTGGGCGGAATGCGCGTTTGTATGCAGCTTTTCCAGATCCACGAACCCCTCTTGACCTCTGCTTAATTTCAATTTAATTTAAATAATTCCAAATGGTCTGTCTGCTTCCTTTTATAGCTTTTCTGGTTGCGCTGCTTCCAGACGTGTATTTTCATATTAAAGCATTTAACCAATCACATTTCAGCCATCATTTGTTGCCAGGGTCAAAGAAATCTGCCTGGAGGCCTTCACAATCAGTTCTGCAGGCCCTGTAGCATAAAATAAGTGTTGATCAAACTGTTGCTTCAACCAATCAGATTTTGAGTTGGGACACGAGGCCTTCTAGAAGGCCTAGGTAACGTCAGCGTATTCACACCATTTGATTGGATAGTCAGAGAGTGTCTGACTATGATGTAATGTGATTGGTTAAATGCTTTAATATGAAAATACACATCTGGAAAGCAGCGCAATCAGGGAAAAGCTATGAAAGGAGCGGACAGACCATTTGGAATTATTCATGGACAAAATATAATTAACATCAGTCTGTGATTCAGACATTTGAGCGGACATTTTTCAGCCCTAAGCCTAATTAAAACTTATGCCAGAAATACGACAGGGCAGGCTCAACTTTCAGCATTAGCTTCGATGGCGATAGAAAAGGACTTTGATGGAACTGAAACACACGGATAATCTGTACGACAGAGTAATTGAACTCTTTTTGAGGAAAGAAAGGGGGATGGATTTTGTGTACAAATAATAAGGATTTTTGGTGAGTAAAATGTTGCTATTTTCCTAAATAATATTGCAATTTTATTATTGATGCTTTTTTATGTGTAGCACCCGGGTTTGTTTCTTCAGTAAAGGCATTTATTCTGGATACACAATCTGATTGGTTGAAGCAACAGTTTGATCAACACTTATTTTATGCTACAGGGCCTGCAGAACTGATTGTGAAGTCCTCCAGGCAGATTTCTTTGACCCTGGCAACAAATGATGGCTGAAATGTGATTGGTTAAATGCTTTAATATGAAAATACACGTCTGGAAGCAGCGCAACCAGGGGAAAAGCTATGAAAGGAAGTGGACAGACCATTTGGAATTATTTAATAAGTATTCATGGAAAAAATATAATTAACATCAGTCTGTAATTCAGATATTTTTTAGGCCAGCAGAGAAGGCCTTGCAGGCCCTGACGGCCCACCACTGATATATATATATATATCTATAGCTTGCGTTTTTATGGAAGACAAACAAAATATTAGATTAGATTACTGTATATGTGCTTTTGCATGTACAGATGTAAATAATCAGAAAAAGTATAATTTTAATTTAAAGTATAATAAAAGGTTTATTGATATTGTTGAAATATTATGTAATGTTGTTATTCAGTTGGATGTAAATTATCTCACGAGAAATGTTATGGTTTGAATTATTTTTGTTTGTTTGTTTGTTTGTTTGTTTTTTCTCCTTGTGGGTAGAGTAGGCTGCCATTTGTAATGTGGGCAGAAGCGGTCTGATTTGCCATTTTAAACGTCATTCTCATTCCATTGAAAGAAATCATACATTACTGTAATGCAGAAAACTCAACTGTATTTTACAATAAAAACAAAAACAACAGTAAAAGCAAAAACAGTTACAGTA
>JAINUG010002156.1:0-13253 GCA_029706075.1 Aldrovandia affinis
ACGCAGATGCCTGCAATGATGTCCATCGCTGTATTACTGCACTAATCTCTTGTGCTAACTATGATTGTTCCTACCATGTATTTATGCACATCTTGTAAGTCGCTCTGGATAAGAGCATCTGCTAAATGCTTAAAATGTAATGTAAATGTAATGTATTTATATTCCTAAGTAATCCTTTGTTGGTATTTTATACTCCCAAGTAATCAGTACTCATATCAAATGATATGAGTTTTTAATCAGGTTCTGCCATTTCAATATTTTGGCCAATTTGATCACCAGAAATATTATCTCCTTGGTCTTTTGGCTAATGCCTGAAATTAGGACTGTTGGAGGACTCCGTAGGAGGAGTGTGATTGCAGAGTAAAATATTCTAAATTTTTATTTATTTTATTATGACGTAGCGAGCAAGCAAGCTAAATCCGGCTGCCTGTATTTTCACCTATTCATTCATTAATTCATTCACATCTGTGATGACTTGATGAGCTTCATCCAGCATTCCCTGTTAAGCATTGCATTGCGAAGAGACAATCCGCACAGTCCTGTCTCCATTTCGATGGACGATTTAAGGGTGATGTTAGGTCGGCCCCTACGACGGGGAGAGTCTGGCGTCCAAAGAAGGACACGACTGGCTGGCTCATTGTGCCGAATGATATGTCCGGCTAGCCGAAGACGACGCTGTCTGATGACACTTGAGATGGAGGGGAGGGCACCGTAGAGGGCGGAGTTTGGAAGGTGGTCCTGCAGGTCCTGCAGATCTACAGGTGGAAGTGAATCCTGCCACAGTGACAGAGAGACAGTGGGTGACAATGACCTGTAGAACCACCTGCACTCTGACTGGCAGACCAGCCTTCATCTGGTACAAGAACAAACTCCCTCTATCGACCACCAACCTGTACAATAACTACCTTCAGTTCACAGCCAGCAGTGAAGATTCAGGCAGCTACTCCTGTGGCGTAAGAGGTCAGGCAAAGCTCTCTTCCCCTGCAGTGACCCTCAGTGTGAGATGTGAGTATAAGGCTACCCATGTGTATTTTACTTTCCTTTTAAACATGTAGTCCTAGAATTTATTTGAAAAGAGCAGCAAGTGCAGACCCTCAGAATCTGGAGAGTGCTACTGTGAGGCAGTGAATGGGATTGGGAGTGGGTCGTCTCCTCATATACCTCTCAAAGTGCAGTGTGAGAATTTATTTTTTTCATTGGCCCACCACCACCAAACAGACAGAGAATTAGACAGACAGACCGACAAACAGGCAAGCTGACCGACACACAGACAAAGAGTGAGTCAGCATATATGGGGCAGCGAGATAGAGTGATAGACAGACAGACAAAAACAGGGGAACATGCATTTGAGGCAAATATACAATGGTAGTAACACTAATAAACTAATAGGAAATAATATTAATGATAATGATGATTGAGGTGAGTATTTCTGTGTATCTCATATTCAGACTCATTGAGCGGCTTTAGACCAACTAGTCTTAGTGTAACCCAATGACACTTGTTGAGGGGAAATATTTTGAATGTGTAATTAATATTCACCATGACTACATTTTTTAAATGTTGTCATCAGAGTTTGGGTACATTCCATTTCATTTCAGTCACTTCAGAAAATATAATTCATGAAATTACAAATGGCCATAATATTCTTATTAAGATCTTTCCTTTATTTGACTGAATCGAAATGGAATTCACCCCAACCCTGGTAATCATTCTGAGTTGGACCAAAGGTAGAGTTTGCTGTTCATGTAAAATAAGAAAGGTTTTTTGTATTGTTAGTAGTAGTAGTAGTGACAATGGATTATCAGGTTGAAAGGTGGAGGTTGAATTACATTATGATCATGATGTAATTGTCAGATGTAAGTGAGAAGTTTGTGTGCACATGCTGTGTTTGTCATTTTCTCCTTCAGATGCTCCCAAGAGCACTTCAGTATCAGTCAGGCCCTCTGGTGAAATAGTGGAGGGCGGTTCAGTGACTCTGACCTGCAGCAGCAATGCCAACCCACCAGTGCAGAGATACACCTGGTTTAAGAATAGTAGACAGGGTTGGGTTGTAACGGAATACATGTAACGGCGTTACGTAATCAGAATACAAAAATCAAGTAACTGTATTCAGCTCGCGTTACATTTGAAAAACGAGTAATCTGAATACAGTTACTTTAATAAACCTGAAGTGAATACATTTTGGATTACTTCTTGGAATTCTTGGTGGAAAGTTTTCCTTACAAACATTAATGAGCTGATATTCATTACTAAAGTTACAGCATGAAATTCTCACGCCTATATGATTATCATCACACAGCTCACGAAAACTACAGCCGCTGCACAGAACCAAAAAACTGCGTAAAAAAAAATCGTTTAAAAAAAAGCGCGCGCGCCCACGCTCAGACAAACATTGATAGCAACAAGGAAGAAAAGTCAGCTTTTAGTTTGTGGCGTTATCGACACAATTTCCAGTTTAAAGAAGAACATGGGAAAAATCTGTCGGTCCAGTGTACCTTGTGTCTTCCAGGAATAAAGATACTGTCGGCATCAAAGGACTCGACTTCGAATCTTAAAAAGCACTTGGAGTAAGTCGACGTTAGCTAACCTTCAGTTTAATGAACACAGTTCTGCAGTAATTTGCTGTTACGTGACCTTAGCCTACGGTTTGAGGCATCGCATTAACTGCTCTGCTAATTTTATACTGCTTTCTTTATTGTTGAAACGATGACATTTTATTTTATTCTTTTTATTTTTCCCAGTTTTCTCCCAATTTGGTAGACAATTGTACTCTACTATACGTCAATTACGTTATGCACTGCCGAGCATTCGCCGCTACATATCCCTTACAAGTCGCTGTTATTCCAGTGCCAAAAAAGTTTCAAAAGTTATTACATTGTTTTAGATGCTGTGTTTGAGTTATGCTCATGAGCCATCAAAACAGTAAAAGAACTTGCCTTTCAATATCCCTTTGCTTTTTATTATGATTAATTTTTAATCTGTCCATTCTAATTCCATAACATGTTAATGACGACGACTACAACAAAAAATGCAGATACAATGTTGCATATATTTAGCTAAATATCTCAAGTTTATTAGTATTTATTATTTAATGAACAGAAGCTGACCTGACCTCAACACAGTGGAAAGTTGAACATGACATCCTTTTTCAAAGTGTAATGCATAATAACTATTTAAATGTATTACTGATCAAATAAAAAAGTGAACATGGCGTGTGCAAAGGTTTGAGCACCCTTTTAGTACTAAGTAGCACCACCTTTGGCTATATAACAGCTTCCCAATGTCTCCTGTACCCCAAAACATACACATCTGTGATGGAAAAAGTAAGTAATCCAAAAGTATTCTAAAAGTAATCTGATTACGTTACTTTTTTGAGACATGTAACTGTATTACTTTCAGAGCCGTGTAATCAGTAATCAGGCACTAATTACATTTACAAAGTAACCCTCCCAACCCTGATAGTAGAGCTATAACCTCATGGAGAGGATCAGGGCAGAGTTACACCATTAAAGACATCAAACTCTCAGACTCTGGAGAGTACTACTGTGAGGCAGTGAATGGGGTTGGGAGTGGCTCATCTCATTCTAAACATCTCAATGTGCAGTGTGAGTATGTATGTGTATCTGAGTGTCTCAATGTGCAGTGTGAGTAGATATGTGTATCTGAGCATCTCAATGTGCAGTGTGAGTATATATGTGTATCTGAGTGTCTCAATGTGCAGTGTGAGTATATATGTGTATCTGAGTGTCTCAATGTGCAGTGTGAGTATATATGTGTATCTGAGCATCTCAATGTGCAGTGTGAGTATATATGTGTATCTGAGTGTCTCAATGTGCAGTGTGAGTATATATGTGTATCTGAGTGTCTCAATGTACAGTGTGAGTATATATGTGTATCTGAGTGTCTCAATGTGCAGTGTGAGTATATATGTGTATCTGAGTGTCTCAATGTGCAGTGTGAGTATATATGTGTATCTGAGTGTCTCAATGTGCAGTGTGAGTATATATGTGTATCTGAGTGTCTCAATGTGCAGTGTGAGTATATATGTGTATCTGAGTGTCTCAATGTGCAGTGTGAGTATATATGTGTATCTGAGCATCTCAATGTGCAGTGTGAGTATATATGTGTATCTGAGTGTCTCAATGTGCAGTGTGAGTATATATGTGTATCTGAGTGTCTCAATGTGCAGTGTGAGTATATATGTGTATCTGAGTGTCTCAATGTGCAGTGTGAGTATATATGTGTATCTGAGTGTCTCAATGTGCAGTGTGAGTATATATGTGTATCTGAGTGTCTCAATGTGCAGTGTGAGTTTATATGTGTATCTGAGTGTCTCAATGTACAGTGTGAGTATATATGTGTATCTGAGCATCTCAATGTGCAGTGTGAGTATATATGTGTATCTGAGTGTCAGACTTATGCAGTAGAGTCAGTATCTCTTGTGCCTCTCAGGGCAGCGTCACACAAATAAGACCTTAAGAACACAATGACACTGATTATGATAAATATGATAATGAAATGTATTAGTATTATTATGATTATTATGAATGTATAATGTCTCTGACTCTGACCTGCTCTGAGCAGCGATGGCAACCCACCAGTGCAGAGATACACCTGGTTTAAGAATAGTAGAGCTATAACCTCATGGAGAGGATCAGAGCAGAGTTACACCATTAAAGACATCAAACCCTCAGACTCTGGAGAGTACTACTGTGAGGCAGTGAATGGGGTTGGGAGTGGCTCGTCTCATTCTAAACATCTCAATGTGCAATGTGAGTATATATGTGTATCTGAGTGTCTCAATGTGCACTGTGAGTATATATTGTGGCATCCCAAGGGGCAGGATTAGGAAATGGCAGTATCCCAAGGGGGACAGGATTAGGAAATGGCCTGCCTCTTTAATTCTTGGGAACCACTGGAGAGGAAAGGACTTCATTTTCCAGCAGAACACAATCCCACACCTGAAATAAGTCAAGCAATTGGACTAGGACAGCTGAAGGCCATTTGGAGGCCTATTTAAAAGACTTATATGTGTCACACTAGTATAAGGTTGGAAGGTTGGAGTAGGTTGGAGTAGGTTGGGTAGGTTGGAGTAGGTTGGAGTAGGTTGGACCAGGTTGGAGTAGGTTGGAAATGAGTAGGGGATCACAATGTTTTGAAGATTGCTAATTGTGTTTGAATTGGATTGTTATGAATGCTCTTCATGTGTAATGCTAATTTGTCATTTTCTCCTTCAGATGCTCCCAAGAGCACCTCAGTATCAGTCAGTTCCTCTGGTGAAATAGTGGAGGGCGATTCAGTGACTCTGACCTGCAACAGCAATGCCAACCCACCAGTGCAGAGATACACCTGGTTTAAGAAGAATGACACTGGAGTCTGGCAGACAGGATCAGGACAGAGTTTGAACTTTTCCAACTTTAGATCCTGGAACAGTGGACAGTACTACTGTGAGGCAGAGAACAAACATGGAGTCCATAACTCTACTGCTCTGAGTATAACTACAAAAGGTGAGTTAGAATTCCAGCACAATTATGTCTGTATTGTTTTGACCAGTCATTTCAGCTGTTACATAATTACAACAGCCATACTGTCATGAAAACATGAATATTTTCTTTAATCCATGCATGTTAGATCTCTTAGACAGGTACAGCTGGGCCCGTCTGTATTTTCTATGAGGTTGCCCACAAATTCTTGGCTGTTTTTCCCCTTTTAAATGCCCAATGGGAAAGGCTCTGCTTGAGTGCTTTGGCTGCTGGTTTTAGGGTCAGACTGAAAAACAGGTGTCATTTCTGATAAATGTGGCGTTTCTAGGTCAGTAGGGGGCACTGTTCACTCCATACCAAGTAAGTGTTCCAGTTGTGTGATGGAAAACTAAACCATACTGTGATCACTTTTTATTGGCCATCCCAATAAGTGTGGGGTTTTAACCATTGTACCTAGGACAGCTTCATACGTGATCTTCTCTGTTTGCTTAGGGGGTCAGATGGAGGTCATACTTACAGCTGTTGGAATCACAGTTTGTGTGCTCCTTGTGCTTCTAGCTGTTCTTTTGTGGATGAGGTATGTGACTAAAAATACATCCCTCTAACAGTCTTACAGTTTTACAGTACACTATACAATTCACAATTAAACATTTAAAATAAGAAGTATTTTCTGCTATTCTCTAAGCAGCACAGTGAAATAATCAGATTTAATATTGCCATTTGAGGCCTGGTGTAATTGAATGAGTGATCTAGTGAAAATAGTGCACGTTCTATTCTGTTCGTTTTCAATATTTCTCCCAAACAGGAAGAGGAACTTCCGATCCAAATCCAAAGAGGACACAGGGAACACAGAACAAGATAAAGAGGTGAGCCAATCAGAGTTTAAAATACGGAGGACTGACAAATTTATAGAGGAACATTATCAATTCATACCGATTCACTCAGTCAGCTATAACCTCTGCAATTAAATCTATAAATTGTATTACAGTATGTTCTATTCATAACTTAGAGTAATGAATTTAAGCTTTATCATTTTACCATTCAGTGCTTACACAATGTCGTGGGTTTAGTAATTGCTAAAATTGTGGTGAAAATGTGTAGCAGTAAAAAGAACAGTCAAATCACAGACAGGCCTGGGCTGTAGTGTTCATGGGTCTGTGTGATGTTTGCCTCTTTCACTTCATGATATCAAGGTATCTTGGGATACCAGTTTTTAATGCCATGTGCATGTGCCATTGGCAGATGTGCTTATTGTAGCCATTACAGACCTCAATAAGAGGATGAGGTTTAATGCTATGTGGTTAAAATGGTGTGTTCACCTGTCTATATTAACTTTTTTATTTAGGTTTCATTTCCTCTATTTGAAAGAACTCATGAGCTAAAGTCATAGTTGAGCACACTTTGGAAATGGTATCATCCCTCGACTCGTTACTTAGTAAACAGACATTCCACAAGACTTATTTCATAAAAGAAAATAGAAGAATAGACGTGTTTTCTCTCTCCTGCAGGACAATACTGGCCCTGTGAATAGCTGTGTCTCAGGGATGCCTTTGACTCCTGCTGGACCACAGGAAATGGCCACAGAGAATCAGGAGGAAAATCACTATGGCAACATCCAACGCCCTCACACCAATCAAGCTACCAAAACCAAAAATCAGGAAAATAGCACCACCATTCACAATCCATATCCCCAGAGTGAGGATGACATTCAGTATGCAAGCATTCAATTTCCCCGCTCCAGTGCTGCCCCCAGGTGAGAATATCCCTCCATTACACCTGTGCTGACTGTCATTGTGTCAGGTCTTCTATTATCTCCCTCCAGCAGCTTTTATCATACACTGCTCTCTCTGACTGGACCCAAGAGAATCTGGACTCTCCGTCTGTATGCAACATGTGTGCAATCTTCATGTAACAGGCATGGCACAGTCTGTATGCAGACTCAGTCTCCTTCACACTTTTTTATTGCTTGTTCATGTGGTTTTATATAAAGCATATTGAACCCTGTTTGTGATTGTTCCTACCAGGTATTAATGCACATCTTGTAAGTTGCTCTAGATAAGAGTGTCTGCTAAATGCTTAAAATGTAATGTAAATGTAAATGCAGTACAGTTAAATATTCCACCCAAGTCTCTGTTTTTTTCCTTATGTTCCATAAAGGCCAAAATATAATTAAAGTGCCAAAAAATTATATGGAAAATGTTCACTTTACTGATTTGTGCATAAGTGACATTGTAAGACAGATTCAGATACCACTGCTTCTCTTTACTCTAAATGTGCTGTTTTCTCTCTACAGATCAGCAGTGCAGGCAGCAGAGGATGACTCTGTTATCTACAGCACCGTTAACAAATGTAAAACTTAAAAATAAGGTTTATCTTACCTCTTGGGTTCAATAGAATAGGACTCATCTTGCCCACCATCCCTGACACCCCAACAGTATTACAGTACAATCTGCAGTGGCTCGAGGAACTGTATTACGATTTACAGGGGACTGCCAAAATATAGCAAACACCTGAGTAAATGAAGGTTCCCCAAATTGGGAACACTTATGGGAGACTCTGGAGCAGCACCTGAGACAGCGTTTTCCACCACCATCAACAAAACACCAAATGATGGAATTTCTTGTGGAAGAATGGTGTTGCACCCCTCCAGTAGAGTACCAGACACTTCTGTAGAATTTATGCCAAGGTGCATTGAAGCCCTTCTGGCAGCTGATGGTGGCCCAGCGCCCTATTAAGACATTTTATGTTGCTGTTTCCTTTATTTTGGCAGTTACCTGTATCTTGAATGTGCTCCATGGAAATGCTGTGCACACTGGTGGTTTTATCATAGTGTTGTCTTTTCTATTATGCTACATGAGGAGAGTCAAACTCACTTCCTGGTGTCCCATGTGTGCACTTGTTTTGTTCTAATCAGGTCCCCTGTCTACACCTAGATTGTAATACACCTCTAGAAAGAATGTCACTAAACTGGTTACTGATAATGGAACTATATTGACATCTGCTACAGAAATCGTAATGGGTCAGATAGACTACTATAGTAGCATCTTTACAAAAGAAAATACTTGTTAATCTGGATCCTCTCTCTTAGAATTTATGATGTCATATCCCCATCCAAGACTTACGCAGGAACCAAAGTTATGTGAAGGTCTGGTAGAAGAAGATGAGCTACTAGAAGCCATACTAGAAGGCATCAGCTTTAGATGGCATACCAGTTGAACTATATAAAACATTCTTTTGAGACCTTAAGAAACCCTTACTAGCATGCTTTGACTACTCTTTTATACTGGACATCAATCTGACACTCAAAATTAAGGTTTAATTTCATTATTATTGAAACAAGGTCCTGATGGCCAGTACAAAGATCCAATCAAGCATAATAATTGGAGACCTCTTATTTTGTTATGTTGTGATGCCCGGATATTAGCGAAATGTGTTGCTTTAAGAGTGAAAAAAGTGATTCAAAACTTAATTATGATCAAACTGGATTCTTGGGGGCCTCCCGCGTGGTCTAGTGGTTTCAATGTCCGACGCTGGCCATGGCGTTCAATTCCCTGGCCGCGCCAGAGTCAGCTCTGGCCGGGAGTGCCACCGGGGGCAGCAATTGGCTGTCCGCCCCAGGGAGGGGGGAGTGAAGCCGACAAGACATTCGCTGCGCACAGGAGTGGCTCTGGGGTGCAGGAGTTACGGCCGTCGGCTTGGCGAGTTGCATCTCGGAAGAAACGATACTTCGCCTTCGTTGCCACCGGTCACAGGCCTATGGCAGCAAGCTATGAAGGAGGTATTGACCTGAAAATAGCGGGTGTAATTTGTTCACAAATTGGGAGAAAAATGGGAGAAAATTTGAAACAAAATGTAAAAAAATTAAATAAATAAATAACTGGATTCTTGGAAGGCAGATTTATTGGAGATAGCATTCACCGTCTAATTGAAATAATTGAGTATTATGATACAGAGGAAAAGCTGGGCTGATATTTATAGCTGATTTTGAGAAAGCGTTTGATAAAGTACTTTGGGATTTCATGTATCAGTGCTTGAATTATTGTCACTTAGGTGAATATCTGATTAAATGGGTTAATGTCCTGTACCAAGACCCTGTAAACAGGATTATCAATTACAATAATGGTTACATATCTGCATGCTTTAAACTGTCAAGAGGAGTTAGACAAGGGTGCCCCCTATCTGCATATTTGTTTATTATTGTTGTAGAAATATTAGCCTTAAAAATAAAAAATAAAAAATAGGAATGTTTGGAGTCCAAAACGTCTATCTATGCAGATGACATCACCTTTCATGTTAGCCCAGAGGCATCAACATTAATAGCACTTACTAAGGAACTGGACAATTTTTCTGGTCACATCTGGGCTGAAACCAAATTATGAAAAATGTTATGTATTTAGACTTGGTTTTTTAAAACATACAAATTATGAATTGCCTTGTAATACATATAATCAAATGGATGATTGCTTTCTTTATTGGAATCATATCAGTTCTGGCAGTGTGGTATAATGTTCAGGAAATAGGGCTTGTAATGTTAAGGTTGCAGGTTTAAACTCCAGGGCCCGTATTCACAAAGCATTTTATCTTACCACTAGGAGTCTTTCTAAATCGCACTAAAACCTTTTAGTTAGGAGTCCCACCTTAAAACCTATTCACAAAGCTCCAAAGACCAACTCATACTAAGGAATTCCTAATATTGTCAAGCTAAGAGTGAGGGCGGGGTTGACGTTGTTGCTAGGGATGACGTTGTTTCTCATGAACGAGCTTACTCAGAATGGCCACAGTGATTGGCTGATATAGGGGATGGGTCTCTCCCCGCATACAGATCAACCCCCACGGTTCGGCACGCATATGATCCGTGGATTAATAGCTAAATTGAACCATCATAAAGAAATACAAATACAGCCGCTGTTATATAAACCATATATGTTTTGGTTTGTTTTGTTTTTCATACTAAATGCCTTTCTGGGAGGCATGTTTTTAGAAACGCGACTGAATTAAATTGAAACATTAGCGATCTTTTATTTTTTTATTAAATTAATTCAGGCATAAGACTACCCTAGTTAAATCGCGTACTGAATCTAAAAATGTATTTTGTGAAATTTTTGAATAAAGATTTAGTGAAATAACTTAAATTGAAAAACTGAAATTATCATTCATTAAATTCCTTGAGAATAGTTCCTGGCAATTTTTGGTGGAAACGCGCCTTTGGTCGCCGTTTTATTATTTTATTATTGTATCATTCAATATCTCCAGTGTCGACGCGATTGCGACAACGATTGCCGGCCGCAGCAGATTTTCGGATCGCCGTGAATAGGTCTTTAGCGACTTAGAAGTCCTCTTGGCTGCTTTTAACTTCTCCTGGACTTAGGAGCTGTTTTTAGCTCTCAAACTCTTTGTAAAATACTCTTATCCCAAAAATGTAGGACTCCTAAATATATGAGTGACACGCCCATTATTTTTGGGACTTGCTCCTAAATCGCGCAATTAGGACCAACTTTTACCCTTAAAATTCTTTGTGAATACGGGCCCAGGTGGTGCACTGCTGTTGTAACCTTGAACAAGGTACTTAACTGGAATTGCTCAAATACAGCTGTATAAATGGCTTTTCCATAAATAAATGGAAACTGTGTAAGTCTGGATAAGGTGGGGGGGGAGTGAAGCCGACAAGACGTTCGCTGCGCACAGGAATGGCTCTAGGGTGCAGGAGTTACGGTCGTCGGCTTGGCGAGTGCCGTCTCGGAGGAGACGATACTTCGCCTTCGTTGCCACCGGTCACAGGGCTACGGCAGCAAACTATGAAGGAGGGATTGACCTGAAAATAGCGGGTGTAATTTGCTAACAATTTGGGAGAAAAATGGGAGAAAATCTGAAACAAAATGTTAAAAAAATAAATTTAAAAATAACTGGATTCTTGGAAGGCAGATTCATTGGAGATAGCATTGAATTGAAATAATTGAGTATTATGATACAGAGGAAACGCTGGGCTGATATTTATAGCTGATTTTCAGAAAGCGTTTGATAAACTACGTTGAGATTTCATGTATCAGTGCTTGAATTATTGTCACTTAGGTAAATATCTGATTAATTCTGCGCTGCAGTGTTTGAGAGCATCGATGGAAAGCGACGAAGACAATAACTGACGAAGAGTAAGTAACTATATTTGATTTGCCATGTTATCAAATACTCGTATTCAATATATGAATTCCGTGTGTGAAATTGCAGCGTAAACAATGTCCCGACATTATATCGGATCTTGTCTGTGTTTACGGTTATGAGCTGCCAGCAACAGACGGTGTATGCTGATATTTATTTGATTTACCATATTTTCAAATACTCGTGAAAATATATGAATTCCGCGTCTTGTGACGCTATACGAAAAAATCAGAATCATTGCGGACTGCTGCGAATAATTAACGGGAGGATATTTAACCAGCTGGCATTCTGTTTCGGGCGCTTGGACATTATCTAGCTTAGCTTGATAATACCTATTGTGATTAATGTTTCTTGCCTCTCGAGAACTTGTTTGTGTGCTTATTGTGGTTTAGATTCCCAGCGTTTAGTTTATTCCGAGATTTTGGATACGTTTTGTTTGTTCCTGATCGTTGGTTATTTTGTTTTGTCTTGTTTATGTCTTTCCGTGTCTTCGTAGACACGGATTTTTCGTTTTCCTACAGACGTTTAAAGATGAATATCTTAAACTTTTGATCATGTGCCTGTGCCCAATGCCAGACTTTGGATGTTGTCAAATGCGTAGGCTACTCTGCAAGATGTCTTTGTCTGATGGCCTTTGACCATGATCTTTCAGGTGTGGATCATGAATATTCAGTAAATTAGCATATAGCCCTCCCACAGCCTGAAATAAATGTGACCAGTTCTGATAAAAACAGGTTTTTAGCTATTTAGATCTCATATGTGCTAAAACATTTTCACACCCTTACATAACCAAGACCTTGATGAACAAACGCACATTGGCAAAACAATTCGTCACTATAGTTTAGTGTGTGCTTTCACAACTTTGTGACAGCAGAAAAATTAACTATTTTTAACTTGTGTGTTTGTAGATCTATTTACAAGCTGCATATGATACTGACCAAACTATTGATGGCATACAAATGTAGCTGTGATTGTCCTTCAAATAAAAATATTAAACACTTTGGAGTAAATGTGTGTTAAATTGATGAAATTGAGATAAATATCAGACCATGCCAAAATCAAAAAACATCGAAAAGCTTAGCACGGACCTCAGAGGGTTAAATGGGTTAATGTCCTGTACCAAGACCCTGTAAGCAGGATTATCAATACTGGTTACATATTTGCAAGCTTTAAACTGTCAAGAGGAGTTAGACAAGGGCGCCCCCTATCTGTATATTTGTTTATTATTGTTGTTGAAATATTATCCTTAAAAAAAATTAAAAAATGTTTTTTAATGTTTGGAGTCCAAAACGTCTATTTATGCAGATTACATCACCTTTCATGTTAGCCCAGAAGCATCAACATTAATAGCACTTACTAAGGAACTGTACAAATGTTCTGTCATATCTGGGCTGAAACCAAATTATGAAAAAAAATGTATACTTTGACTTGGTTTTTTAAAACATACAAATTATGAATTGCCTTGTAATACATATAATCAAATGGATGATTGCTTTCTGTATTGAAATCATATCAGTGCTGGCAGTGTGGTATAATGTTCAGGGAACTGTGCTTGTAATGTTAAGGTTGCAGGTTTAAACTCCAGGTGAGGCACTGCTGTTGTAACCTTGAACAAGG
>JAINUG010002157.1:0-5000 GCA_029706075.1 Aldrovandia affinis
TAGAAGTTTTCCTTGTCTTCCTTCAGTTTTAAAATTCTCTCTCTCAATGGAGATCACTGCCAGGGAAGAAAGTCGTCCTTGATCAGTCCTGTTCGACTGTATGTTTTTAGTCTTTTCAGTGCTGAGAATGACCGCTCCACCGATGCTGTAGTAGCTGGAATAGTGAGCACTAGCTGGAGCAACTTTGTCGCCCAGGAACAGTTTGAATGAGATCCTTGTCAGCCTAACAATAATGCACATAATATCCTCCTGAGACCCAAGGAAAAAAAGGGTCTTCAAATTAAACTTTTTGGTGATTTCATGCTTCTTTAGAGTTAAAACAACAACTCACAATTTAGATTTTAAATGGCTAAGCAATATTTGAGTTACCATTTCTCCTTTCACGACAAGCGCTTCTGCGGTGGCAGCAGCCATTTTGGCTCTTCAGGAAGAGGGGGTTTCCCTCATCCCAGCCTAACACATCATACATCATTGGAAAGGCCAGGATGTCCCCTCTGTACAGTACACCAGGACTTAATAGGGTAGCTCAAATTAGTAAAACGATATAGACTAAAAAACCGATGTCCTCTACAGAGGACACAAATGAATAGGCTGGATCTCAGGAGGATATGGCTAAAGGTCAGTGGACACCTGACCATCACACCTATATGAGCTTGTTGACATCCCATTCTAAAACCATGGGCATTAATATGGAGTTGGACCCCTTTGCGGCTATGACAGCTGCCACTCTTCTGGGAAGGCTTTCCACAAGATTTTGGAGTGTCTGTGGGAATTTGTGCCCATTCAGCCAAAAGAGCATCTGTGAGGTCAGGCACTGATGTCGGACGAGAAGGCCTGGCTCGCAATCGGCGTTCTAATTCCTCCCAAAGGTGTTCAGTGGGGTTGAGGTCAGGGCTTTGAGTTCCTCCACACCAAACTCGTCTAACCGTGTCTTTATGGACCTCGCTTTGTGCAGGGGCACAGTCATGCTGGAACAGCAAAGGGCCTTCCCAAACCGTTGCCACAAAGTTGGAAGCACCCCATTTGGCTAAGGTGTCTTCATGTCCTGTAGCATTAAGAATACCCTTCACTGGAACTAAGGGGCCTATCCCAAACCCTGAGAAACAGCCCTGAATTCAATAATTAGTAGGGGTGTCCACTGACTTTTGGCCATATAGTGTATATATATATTGTGGTGTCCCCAAGGGTTGGGCGACACACACGGACCTTGCAGAGGGCGTAGAGGCAAGTTCAAGAACACGGAGGAGGCAGTATTCAGAAACCAAAATGATAATTTAATAAAAAACTCTTGACAAACACAAAACAAAGGGTGGGGTCTTCAGGGGAATACAAACACATAAAGTTCACAAATCTTTATCTCGTCGTCAATGTCCAAAATCCAATCCAGGTCAGTTCCTCAGGCAGTCCACAAGTCGGTACACAAAAGGGGGTTCTCAATCAATCCGGTCAAAACACAAAACAATCCAAATCACACACTCAAACTCTCTCTTTCTCAATCCCGACTGGTCAAACGACGTCACGGTTCTTTCTCCTTTCAATATTCAAACTCTTTCCTACTCCTTCCCATGTGTGTCCCAGGATCAGCCCTTTAAATAGGCCTCGAAAAATGGCTTTCAGCTGGTCGTTAGTCCCCATTGCTTGACTCGGCTCAGGTGTAACTGTGGCCTGCTGGGAAATGTAGTGTTGGGGAGGCAACTCCTGGGTCACATGGTGGCATTTTAAGCTCTTAAGTTTTTTTCAGCTTTTTCCCCCATTTTCTCCTTTAGTAATAATAATAATAATAAACTTTATTTATATAGCCCCTTTCATACAAAAATTGCAGCCCAAAGTGCTTTACAGCAGAGAAATGACATGTACAGAGAGCTTCACATACAGTAAAATAGACATAAAATAAACATAAAATAGAAATAAAATGAATATAAAAACAATGAAGATAAAAACCCACGTGACAATAACAATAAAAGTAGATAAATTCAGATAGAAATAGGGTACATTAAATGCATAATTAGCAAGAGGCTAAAGTGAAGAGATACGTTTTTAGCTTACTTTTGAAAGTATTTAGCGAGCTAGCTCCCATAATATCTATAGGTAAGGTGTTCCATAGCTTTGGGCCGTAATTGACAAAGGCTGCATCCCCGATCTTCTTTTGGCTGTTGCTGGGAACCTTCAATAAACCAGCTGCAGATGATTGTAGTGCTCTTGAGGGCACGTAGTTGACAAGAGAGCTTGCAATGTAGCTTGGTCCTGTTCCATTTAAGGCTTTGTATATTCCATTTAGGGCTTTGTATAGATTTAGTAGCCAATTACACCCTCTCTCTTTTTTTAACGTCACGTCGATATTTTGAGGATATATTATTCTAGAACTGTGTGGCATGATGCTGGCGGATAGCGTAGCGGTCTAACGCACCGTATTTTGGCTGGTCCTGTACGAGTGTGAGCCGCCTATCAGGGACGCGGTTCTAAACCCCTGTCTCTACCAGACCGGCCCTGGTCGTCAGCCCCGATCGGGGCGGGGGCGTTGGCTGCTCCCCCCAGGGGAGGGGGAGGGTGAGCCATGAAGCACGTGAAGGGAGTCTCCAGAACATGGGTGGGGGGTGAATTCCATCACGAAAGGAAGCGGAGTTTGCTGCCCTCGGAGAATTAGCTTGCCTCGTAGCGGAGGGGGAGGGTAAATCAAACAAATAGAGGGTGTAATTGGCTACCGAATCAGAATATATATATATACAGTACTGTGCAAAAGTCTTAGGCCACCTGAGAAAATTATTTAAAGCTATTTATCTGGGCAGTAAGTGTTTATTTGCTTGGAAAAACACTATATAACACAATACATCCAAATAAACATTAATACAACATAAAGTAACAAGAATTTATTGTGTTTTCCAAAAGGTTATTGATATCTTCTGAGATAGGGTTTGGTTCCCAAGCCTCTCCTTGTCTCTCCTCTCCATTCCATGTATTTTGTTTAGTCTGACAGACATAAAATCATAGTTTTGCATCGACAAGGCAATTCTCAGTGAGCAATAGCCCACCTAACAGGATTTTCAAGATGTGGTGTTCATAATAATAATAATAATAAATTATTAGCAGATGCTTTTATCCAAAGTGACTTACAGTAGTGAATGCATACATTTTCAGTATATGTGGCCCCAGTGGGGATTGAACCCACAACCTAAGCGTTGCCAACGCCACGCTCTACCTACTGAGCCACAGAGAACCTCTCCCTCAAGCTGGTGTTCAAGCTGTGGTGTTCAGAGTTTAAAAACACTAGACATTTTTGTTACTTTTCATTGTACTAATGTTTCTTTGTGTTTACTTCAATGTTCTATAGTGGGGTTTTTCAACCAAATAAACACAATTTTTTTCAAATGCCTAAAACCTTTGCACAGTACTATATATTTTTAAATTGTACAGCAATCTTTTAGTCCCCCGCATATATATATATATATATTTTCCGCACTGATTGTTTTATTGCTGCCTTTGAATTGTGGCTACAGATTTACCAACAGGGTCCTAGTTTAACTATGTGGTTGCTCCTAGCACCTGCAACTGTACTTCCCTCTAGGGTGGCTTTCAGCTAAACTGTTCTTGACTACGGTTAACACTTTGTTGTACGTCGCTCTGGATAAGAGCGTCTGCCAAATGCCTATAATGTAATGTAATGTAAATTTTTTTTAACTGTACGGCAATCTTTTAGTTCTCCGCCCTCGTTTGCGGTATTCGATATGTGTCTTTCAGCGAAACTGTTCTTGACTACGGTTGACACTTTGTTGTACGTCGCTCTGATAAGAGCGTCTGCCAAATGCCTGTAGTGCAATGTAATGTAATATTTTTTTAACTGTACGGCAATCTTTAGTCCCCCGCCCCTCGCCCTCGTCCGCGGTATTCGATATGTATGTCAGAGTGCTCTCTGACGTGCGACAGTAGTTACTCTGTATTTCAGATATCCCCTGGAGGGTTAAATTATTCACCTCGGTGTTCCTGACTGTCTGTAACGCACACCTATAAAGTGACCACCTGGACCGTCTGTCCAGCGTGCTGTGCAATGATCCCACCTGCTTCTGCTGACACTGTGGGCTCAAATGCTCTCTGTTTTTTTCTGCCACGTGATTCAAAGTGCACACACACACACACACACACGCACGCACGCACACACACACACACGCACGCACACACACGCACACTCTCACACACACACACACACACACACACATACACACACACACATACACATACACACACACACACACACACACTCACACACACACACACACACACACAGATTCACCGGTTAGGAACTGGGCTTGTAACTCAGAGGTTGCAGGTTCAATCCCCAGGTGGGACACTGCCATTGTACCCTTGAGCTAAAGGTACTTAACCTGAATTGCAGTAAATATCCAGCTGTATAAATGGATTGTATGTAAAGAAA
Organism: Aldrovandia affinis; assembly: GCA_029706075.1. Classification (NCBI taxonomy): domain Eukaryota; kingdom Metazoa; phylum Chordata; class Actinopteri; order Notacanthiformes; family Halosauridae; genus Aldrovandia; species Aldrovandia affinis. The sequence goes on from JAINUG010002157.1 coordinate 4,427, forward strand.
TGTAAATACGCTCTGGATAAGAGCGTCTGCTAAATGCCTCAAATGTCAAAAAAATTCACTAATCTCCCTGGGGTGAACAGCTCAATCACCGCCCCCTGGTGGCACTCTCGGCCAGAGCCGACTCTGGCGCGGCCGGTGGAATGGAACCCGGTCGCCGTGGCCAGCGTGGAACGCTGTAACCAGTAGACCACCGCAGACCTATTGGGGGTTGTGTATTTGACATGCGAGGCGCTGGGTGACAGATGTAAACCCACAGAATTAATGGCCTGGGAGTCTGGTTACCCTCCTACCTGCTGGTATGTGCGTCTCTGCGTGTGTGTGTGTGTGTGTGTGTGTGTCCGTTTTCATATTTTGCAGCCTAGGACATACTCACAGGTTGGTTGTTAGAGGGTTTCAACAACTTGGGATGCCCAAAAAGGGGGCTAAAAGGCTTGCAAAGTATTGTGCTGTCTCTGCTATCATTGGCAGCCGCCATATATGGCGGAGACGCTGCTACTTATACCCATAAGTAATGTGTTTTGTTTTGTATCTTGAAGATCTGTGCCATGATTCTGTGAATGCAACTGTACTGCAC
>JAINUG010002157.1:7500-10000 GCA_029706075.1 Aldrovandia affinis
GTGTGTGTGTGTGTGTGTTTGTGTGTGTGTTACTGAGGAACAGTGTGTGTGTGTGTGTGTGTGTGTGTGATTGTGAGAGTGTGTGTGTGTGTGCTTGTGAGTGTATGTGCGTGTGTGTGTGTGTGTGTGTGTGTGTGTGTGTGTGTGTGTGTGTGTGTGGGTGTGTGTTTCCGAGTGTGTGTGTGAGTGTGTGTGTGTGTGGGTGTGTGTTTCCGAGTGTGTGTGTGTGTGTGAGTGTATGTGTGTGTGTGTGTGTTTCTGCGTGTCTGTGTGTGTATGTGTGTGAGTGTGTGTATGCATGTGTGTTTATGAGTGTATGTTTGTGAGAGTGTGTGTGTGTGTTTGTGAGTGTATGTGTGTCTGCGAGTGTGTGTGTGGGTCTGCGAGTGTGTGTGTACATTTGTGGACTTGACTTGAAATATTTCTGGGTCGCACACTACCATGTGCTCCAACATGAACCTTAACTTTGTACAACTTTTGTTCTTTCTTTCTTTTCTTCTGAGCTTTCTGCAGTTTCATCAGTGAGTCTGACAAGTTTAACTACCCTCAAACAACTCGATACTGTTTACCACCCTGCACTTCGTTTCATCACAGGTGACCATTTTAGAGCGCATCATTGTGCACTTTATCGGGCAGTGGGATGGTCTTCCCTGGCCACCAGAATAAAACAGCACCTTCTCCTCTATGTTTTTAAGGGGATCTTACAAAAGCTTCCCTTTACATGAATTCTCTTTGACATTGCACTCAAGTTTTTATCAGACAAGATCTCAGGATTGGATTACTCTTGAAGTCCCACGTGTCAGAACTGAGTTAGGTAAAACTGCCTTTTTGCTATTGTGGGCCTAGAGCTTTTAATGAGCTTCAGGAGACCTTCAAACTGGACTCTGTGGTCTCCACAGGAACTTTTAAAATATGCTTAAGGATATAGAGTTAGTGGTATGTGAGTGTTTCGAAATTTATCGTAACTATTGTAATTACTACTATTGTAACACTAGTTTCTTCCTAGTATTGTTATTTTTTATGATGCTTTCATCTATTTTTATTGTCCTTGTCTTATTGTTTGTTTATGTGTAATTTATATAATTGTTTTGTAATCAGGGCACCATTGTAAATGAGACCTTGGTCTCAATGGGCTCCCCTGGCTAAAAAAAAATAAACAACTCAGTGGTCAGATCGACTCTCGCTGCCTGAGACAACATTAACATGTAATGAGTGCTGTGAGATGGGAAGTGCAGGTTTCTTTTCATCACTGCAAGAAGAAGGAGGACTTCATTTTGAATCAATTATTAAAATAAAGTACATTTTACATTTTACATTTACAGCATTTAGCAGACGCTCTTATCCAGAGCGACTTACAAGATGTGCATAATACATGGTAGGAACAATCATAGTTAGCGCACAAGATCAGTGCAGTAATACGGCGATAGACATCATTGCAGGCGTCTGCGTATCATACCTGTAACACTGGGAGGGAAAAGGTTAGTGGTTGTTTTTTTATTTTTATAGACAGTGTAGAGCAAGTAAACAGTGGTGACAACAGATTGACTAGATGGACAGAGTTCAGTGGTAGTGGAGTCTGAAGAGGTGGGTTTTGAGTCTCTTGCGGAAGATCGCAAGTGATTCCGCGGTCCTGACCGATTGCGGGAGGTCGTTCCACCAGCGAGGGATCAGGACAGAGAAGAGGCGAGATGGCGAGGAGCGGCTGCCAGGCGCCCGGAGGGATGGGACAGTCAGTTTGCCAGAGGAGGCGGAGCGGAGGAGCCCGGTGTCAAGTCAAGACAAGTCAAAGTCAAAGTCAGCTTTATTGTCAATCACTGTATATACACGACATACAGGGATTGAAATTGCGTTTCTCTCTCATCCACAGTGCAGTTTAAAATGAATACAAACAACAAACAACACACACACAATACAAAAACACACAATATAAAATCTAAAATTAGTTATAAATATAAATATAAAATATGTACATGGTGCAAATGAATGCTGTGCAAATATGGATGTAAGTTACAGTTACAGTGCAATAGCAGTATTGATTCAAGTAAGAATAAGGATCTAGGTAAAGTGGCTGTTGCCAATAGTCTGTGCATGTGGGTGGGGAGGGACGGAGGTCAGGTCAGGGGGCAGGTGGGGGAGTGTTCACCGTAGTGGTGTCATAGTCCAGAGTCTGTGGGAGCAGGGGGCAGAGGAGGAAGGGAGGGAAGGGGGGGGGGGGAGAGTTGGAAGAGAGTTCAGCTTCCTGACAGCCTGGTGGATGAAACTGTCTCTCAGTCTGCTGGTCCTTGCCGGGAGGCTCCTCATTCTCCTCCCGGACGGCAGGAGACTGAAGAGGCGGTGTGAGGGGTGGGTGGAGTCACCTGCAGCGCAGAGTGCTTTGCGGACCAGGCGTGTGTTGTAAATGTCCTGGAGGGAGGGGAGGGAGGCTCCAATGGCCTTCTCCGCTGCTCTCACTATGCGCTGCAGGGACTTGCGACTGGCCTCAGTACACCCTCCCGTACCA
>JAINUG010002158.1:0-5000 GCA_029706075.1 Aldrovandia affinis
AACAGCGGGGGTACAAAAGTCTGAGTCCACTACCAAGATCAAGATGTTTGTTTTCAGCGTTCATCGAAAAGTAACAAGCCCAGCCCCTAACCACTACACGACACTGCCTGCCCCAAACAAAATATTTACAACAAGACAAGACACAGACAATGTTTTCCCTCCTAATTTGGTAGCGAATTATACCCTCTATTTATTTCAGTTTACCCTCCCACACGAGCCCCGCCGCTGGTCTCGGAGGCAAGACAGTTTCCCATTACAGGGGACGCCTTTCACGCTTCCCAGCGAGCTCGTGCGGCTCCCCCCGGCTCCCCCTCCCCCTCCCCCCTCCCTCTGGGCGGACAGCCAATCGCCGCCCCCGATCGGAGAGCTCAGCCAGAGCCGGGCTGGCACGGCCAGGTTTCAACAGCAGTGGGCAACCTGAATTCCGGGCAGGACTTTAACTCCTAATTATTATCGTTTTCATGTGGTTTAAATGGTTTAAAAATCACCCGTTTACATACGCCATTTAGGAGACGCTTTTATCCAGCGCGATTTCGAGTCGTGAATGCGCTAATCCCTAATCCGCGCCCCGATGCGACTGTCAGCCAGAGCCAGGCTGCCATTTCACATTTTACATTTCAAGCATTTAGCAGACGCTCTTATCAGAGAGTGACGTACATGATGTGTATAATATATGCCATTTAGCAGACGCTTTTCGACATTGACTCGTTTTGTACATTACATTACATTAAGACTACACTACCCACAATCCTCTGTGTGTGTGAGAGACTACACTATTACATTACATTACATTACATTACAGGCATTTAGCAGACGCTCTTATCCAGAGTGATTAACATGATGTGTATAATATATGCCATTTAGCAGACGCTCTTATCCAGAGTGATTAACATGATGTGTATAATATATGCCACTTAGCAGACGCTCTTATCCAGAGTGATTAACACGATGTGTATAATATATGCCATTTAGCAGACGCTCTTATCCAGAGTGATTAACATGATGTGTATAATATATGCCATTTAACAGACGCTCTTATCCAGAGTGACTTACAGTAGTGACTGCATACATTTTTCAGTGCATGTGGTCCCAATGGGATCTGTTTCGACATTGACTCGTTTTGTACATTCCATTACATTAAGACTACACTACCCACAATCCTCTGTGTGTGTGTGAGAGACTACACTATTACATTACATTACATTAAGACTACACTACCCACAATCCTCTGTGTGTGTGAGAGAGACTACACTATTACATTACATTACATTAAGACTACACTACCCACAATCCTCTGTGTGTGTGTGAGAGACTACACTATTACATTACATTACATTACATTACAGGCATTTGGCAGACGCTCTTATCCAGAGCGACATACAACAAAGTGTTAACCGTAGTCAAGAACAGTTTTAGCTGAAAGCCACCTAGCGGGAAATACAGTTCCAGGTGCTAGGAGCAACCACATAGTTAAACTAGAACCCTGTAGGTAAATCTGTAGCCACAATTCAAAGGCAGCAATAAAACAAACAGAGCGGAAAATAGACAAAATAATGCCTAAACCTAATCCAATACATAAACAAGTAGACAAGAGTGCAATACTAAACAGCTACATCCCTAAGTTTACAAAAACCGGACTACAGGGAGAGGTGCACCCTGAAGAGGTGAGTCTTCAGTCGCCGCTTGAAGGTGGCCAGGGTCTCGGCTGTTCTGACTTCCACGGGAAGGTCATTCCACCATCGTGGAGCCAGAACCGACAGGAGACGTGACCGGGAGCGCAGAGTGCGGAGGGGGAGGCGCCAGGCGTCCTGAGGTAGCAGAATGGAGTGGTCTGGCAGGTGTGTAGGGTTTGAAGATCTTGTACACGTTTAACGTCCGTGCGCGTGGCGCTGAATGATGACGAATCGCGTGGCGCTGAATGATGACGTAATGTGCGTGGCGCTGAATGATGACGTAATGCACATGGCGCTGAATGATGACGTAATGCACATGGCGCTGAATGATGAGCGTAATGCACGTGGCGCTGAATGATGAGCGTAATGAGCGTGGCGCTGAATGATGACGTAATGTGCGTGGCGCTGAATGATGACGTAATGCGCGTGGTGCATGATGATGACGTAATGCGCGTGGTGCATGATGATGACGTAATGCACGTGGTGCATGATGATGACGTAATGAGCGTGGCGCTGAATGATGACGTAAAAAATTATTAAAGAAAATAAAAAAATTATTTAAGAATTTTTTTCTTTTTACATTTTTCATATATATATTTTTTTCCTTTATATATATATTTTATATATTTTTGGTCAAATGTTTTGGTAAAATTTTTTTTTTTATATATATATTTTCCTTTATATATATTTTTTTGGTCAAATTTTTTGTATATTTTTTTTTTATATTTAGTATATATTTTTTAACTTTATATATATATTTTACATAATTATTTTTAAACTTTTTGGTACATTTTTTAAATATATATATATTTTTCCTTTATATATATATTTTATATATTATTATTTTTTGGTAAAATTTTTAGTAAATTGTTTTTTAATATATATATTTTTTCCTTTATATATATATTTTATATATTTTTTTTTTTGTCAAATTTTTAGTAATTTTTTTTTAATATATATATATTTTTCCTTTATATATATATATTTTTGCTGGGGAGCGCAGGGCAGCCTGTAGGAGAGAGAGGCGGAGGAGCTGGGCGCGCAGGGCGGCCTGTAGGAGAGAGAGAGCCGGAGGAGCTGGGGCGCGCAGGGCGGCCTGTAGGAGAGAGAGAGCGGAGGAGCTGGGCGCGCAGGGCGGCCTGTAGGAGAGAGAGCGGAGGAGCTGGGAGCGCAGGGCGGCCTGTAGGAGAGAGCGGAGAAGCTGGGCGCGCAGGGCGGCCTGTAGGAGAGAGAGAGCGGAGGAGCTGGGAGGCGCAGGGCGGCCTGTAGGAGAGAGAGAGTGGAGGAGCTGGGGAGGCGCAGGCGGCCTGTAGGAGAGAGAGAGCAAAGGAGCTGCGGAGTGCAGGGCGGCCTGTAGGAGAGAAAGAGCGGAGGAGCTGGGGGAGGGCAGGGTGGCCTGTAGGAGAGAGAGCGGAGGAGCGGAGGAGGCGCAGGGCGGCCTGTAGGAGAGAGAGAGCAGAGGAGCTGGGGAGCGCAGGGCGGCCTGTAGGAGAGAGAGAGCGGAGGAGCTGGGGAGCGCAGGGCGGCCTGTAGGAGAGACAGCAGAGGAGCTGGGAGCGCAGGGCGGCCTGTAGGAGGAGACAGCGGAGGAGCTGGTATTCATTTTTTTTTTTTAATTTTTTTTATATATTATTTTTTGTCACATTTTTTGTAATTTTTGTCATATATTTTTTCTCCTTTATATATATATTTTATATATATTTTATCCGCTCTCTCTCTCCTACAGGTGGCCCTGCGCTCCCCAGCTCCTCCGCTCTCTCCTACAGGCCGCCTGCGCGCCCCAGCTCCACCTCCATCACACAGAGACCACATCACGCAGACACAAAAAAAATTACTCCAAATTTCAGTGAAAAAAATAGTTACCAAAAAATAAAAAAGGAAAAAAATATATATTAAAAAAATTAGTAAAAAATTTGACAAAAAAAAATATATAAAATATATATATAAAAAAAAAAATATATATATTAAAAAAATTACTAAAAAATTTGACAAAAAAAAAAAAATATAATATATATATATAAAGGAAAAAAAAAATATATATATAAAAAAAAAAATGTACTAAAAATTTGACAAAAAAAAAATATAAAATATATATATAAAGGAAAAAAATATATATAAAAAACAATTTAAAAAAAAATTGACAATATATATATTAAATATTAATATAAAATTGGGGAGGCGCCAGGCGTCCTGAGGTAGCAGAACGGAGTGGTCTGGCAGGTGTGTAGGGTTTGAAGATCTTGTACACGTTTAACGTCTGTAATGCACGTGGCGCTGAATGATGACATAATGTGCGTGGCGCTGAATGATGACGTAATGCGCGTGGCGCTGAATGATGACGTAATGCACGTGGCGCTGAATGATGACGAATGCGCGTGGCGCAGAATGATGACGCAATGCACACTTCCTCTGTAGGTCTAACAGACTCATGTCATAGTGTTAATTACAAGCCTGTAGCAAAAAGATAATCAGTAATAAAACTCTTTCCACTTTAATAACAATCTTTCCACACTACACATTATCAGGCGCAGTTAAACACCCTCTTCAGCAACTGGGGAAGAAAAGAAAAAGATAAAACTAATGACAATCTCACATTTTATGATAGTGTAATGGACAATTTCGGTGCAATTTCAAAGGCTTGTAAATGTATTTTATCAATTTGCAGTAACGCTGTACAACTCTTGTGTGGAAAGCAATCAAAAAAGATAATTATCTAGAGGGGTCCCTTGTTTAAAAATTTACTTGAAAATGTGTCTTCTGAGAAGGCGGGGAGTCTTTCCTTTCTCTGAAACGCCACGATTCCTCCTGTATAATTTGTGAAATGGGTTTCTTTGAGCGAGCAGCGATGGGTCAATAAGTCTCCTTCCCCGTTTCCCAGAATCGCCATGACGGCGAATAGCGTCCCTTAAAAAGGGAAGCCATTTTGCGCCGTGTTTGAAAAGAGAGAAACAAATTCTTCCAATTCTGAGCTGGTTGTCTCTCTCTCTCTCTCTCTCTCTCTCTCTCTCTCTCCCTCTCCCACTGTCTCTCTCTCCCATCTCTCCCCATCTCTCTCTGTCTCTCTCTCTCTCTCTCTCTCTCCCTGTCTCTGTCTCTCTCTCCCTCTCTCTCTTTCTCTGTTTCTCTTCATATCTACTTCTCCTTCTCTCTCTCTCTCTCTCGCAAGTCTATGTCTCTCCCACTGTCTCTCTCCACTGTCTCTCTCCTATTGTCTCTCTCCCCATCTCTTTTCTCTCTCTCTCTCTCTCTCTCTCTCTCTCTCTCTCTCTCTCTCTATTTCTTTCTCTCTCTCTCTCTCTTTCTCTGTTTCTCTTCATCTCTACCTCT
>JAINUG010002158.1:10000-13250 GCA_029706075.1 Aldrovandia affinis
ATATATTATACACATCATGTAAGTCACTCTGGATAAAAGCGTCTGCTAAATGGCATATATTATACACATCATGTTAATCACTCTGGATAAGAGCGTCTGCTAAGTGGCATATATTATACACATCATGTTAATCACTCTGGATAAGAGCGTCTGTTAAATGGCATATATTATACACATCATGTAAGTCACTCTGGATAAGAGCGTCTGCTAAGTGGCATATATTATACACATCATGTTAATCACTCTGGATAAGAGCGTCTGCTAAATGCTTGAAATGTAAAAAATGTGAAATGGCAGCCTGGCTCTGGCGAGAGTCTCATCGGGTGCGGATTAGTGCATTCACGACTCTAAATCGCGCTGGATAAGCGTCTCTCTAAATGGCGTATGTAAACGGGTGATTTTAAACCATTTAAACATGAAAAACGATAACAATTAGGAGTTAAGTCCTGCCGGAATGCAGGTTGCTCAAGGTTTGAAACCCGGCTGCGCCAGTCCGGCTCTGGCGAAGCTCTCCGATCGGGCGGCGATTGGCTGTCCGCCCCAGAGGAGGGGGGAGGGGGAAGGAGCGGCAAGAGCTCGCTGAGAAGCGTGAAAGCGTCCTGTGCGGGAAAAACTGTCTTGCCTCTGAGGACAAGCGGCGGACTCGTGTGGGAGGGCAAACTGAAATAAATAGAGGGTATAATTCGCTACCAAATTAGGAGGAAAATGGGAAAAAAAAAAGTCTGTGTCTTGTCTTGTTGTAAATATTTTGTTTTGGGGCAGGCAGTGTAGTGTAATGGTTAGGGAGGAGCTGGGCTTGTAACTCAGAGGTTGCAGATTAAATTCCCAGGTGGGGGCACTGCTGTTGTACCCTTGAGCTAAAGGTACTTAACCTGAATTGCTTCAGTAAAAATATCCAGCTGTAGAAATGGATTGTATGTAAAGAAATGTAAACTCTGGATAAGAGTGTCTGCTAAATGCCTAAAATGTAAATGTAGAATCTGAGGGAGGGTAAACTGAAATAAATAGAGGGTATAATTGGCCACCAAATTAGGAGGGAAAACATTGTCTGTGTTTTGTCTTGTTGTAAATATTTTGTTTGCACACCATTGCCTTTCATTTCCTCAAAATGTTGTGGCACCTTATTTTTCAGTTAGGTTTTAATACATGGACACTCTAATACACAGTGTGAGTTGTTTTGGTCTTGTAACAATTAATAGCGGATATTGACGCAATTAATATGGTCCTCTATGGGTTTCGTTGCTACTGCAGGTGCTTTAATCTTGGAAAAGGACACATAATTTGCAAAAGTTTGTGCAGCTGTTTGTAATTATGCCAGCAGAGCATAGTGACGTAGTTAGAGGTCAAATTGTTCTCAGAGTAAAACTTTTGTGTTACTTTCCGATGAGCATGAAAACAAACATCTTGATCTTGGTAGTGGACTCAAACTTTTGTACCCGCTGTTTAAGTTTACAAAATATGTGCATTCCATTCGAATGGAATTATTCTGATAGTACAAGAAACATTTATTCTAGTACATACACTATATGGGCAAAGTCAGTGGACACCTGACCATCACACCTATATGAGCTTGCTGGACATCCCATTCTAAAACCACGGGCATTCATATGGAGCTGGACCCCCTTTGCGGCTACGACAGCTGCCACTCTTCTGGGAAGGATTTCCACAAGATCTTTGGAGTGTGTCTGTGGGAATTTGTGCCCATTCAGCCAAAGAGCATCTGTGAGGTCAGGCACTGATGTTATCCATGCCAGGTCCTTCTCAGCCATCATATCTGAACCCAGTCGAGCATTTATGGGATGTTCAGGAATGATGGCTGAGATGCAACCGTGTCGAAACCGCTCACTCGTTCCTATTCCCTATTCCCTATAGTATATACTATACAGTGTACTATTTAGAGAACGAAAGTAGTGTTTCGGAGACTACAACTGAGCGTAATTTGCGTTAAAAAAAAAATGCCGGATATTCAGGTGACGCAGCGGATGTGCTCAGTATCATAAACAAACCGAGCACTCATGGCGGCAGGTTTAAATTCTTTCCCTTCTCTCCTTCGGTATGATTACGACCGCATTGCATTGTGGTAGGCAGGATCAATTCTAGGGTAAAGTAGGGTACAGTCGATGTACACTACAAATCACGGTGGTGTGGGTATTTTTCGTTCCCTATTTAGTGTACTCTCGTCGCACTCTACAGAATGGCGTCCACACAAAGTAGTGTACTAAATAAGGGAATAGAGTGGTTTCGGACACGGCCAGCGTTTTCAGTTCAATCGACTACCACCGATTTGATTGGCTTTTCGTGGATCGTGATGTCATAATCCTCCTTCAGAATTTCAGGGTGGTGGATAGCGTGGCAGTCTCAACGCACCGTATCTTGGCTGGTCCGATCTGAGTGTGCGCTGCCTGTCAGGGGACGCGGTTCCAAACCCACGTCTCTACCAGACCGGCCTGGTCGTCAGCCCGATCGGGGTGGGGGGCGTTTGGATGTCCGCCCCAGGGGGGGGGAGGGTGAGCCGGCTCGGGTTCGTCGAGGAGCAGGAAGGGGCGTCCGTGGTCGGGGTTCCGTCTCGGGAGGCGGATCTACTGACCTCGGGAAATTGTCCCGTTACCCGGAGGACGGGCAGCGGACTCGTGGGGGTGGAGGGTGAATTTAAATAAATAGAGGGTATAATTAGCAGCAAACTGGAGAAAATATGGAAAATATTTGAAATTAAAGAAATATCTCATCTCATTATCTAAGACGCTTATTCCTGGTCAGGGTCGCGGGGGGCTGGAGCCTATCCCAGCATGCATTGGGGCGAGAGGCAGGACTACACCCTGGACAGGTCGCCAATCCATCGCAGGGCACACACACCATTCATTCACACTCATACCTACAGGGCAATTTAGACTCTCCAGTTAGCCTAACGTGCATATTTTGGACTGTGGGAGGAAACCGGAGTACCTGGAGAAACCCCACGGACACGGGAGAACATGCAAACTCCACACAGAAAGGAGCCCCAGCCTGGTTCGAACCGAGACCTTCTTGCTGTGAGGCGACAGCGCTATCCACTGCACCACCGTGCCGCTTATGATGACATAATCTCTCTCTCTCTCTCTCTCTCTCTCTCTCTCTCTCTCTCTCTCTCTCTCTCTCTCTCTCTCTCTCTCTCTCTCTCTCTCTCTCTCTCTCTCTCTCTCTCTCTCTCTCTCTCTCTCTCTCTCTCTTTCTCTCTCTCTATCTCTCTCTATCCCTCCCCCCCTTCTCTCTG
>JAINUG010002159.1:0-13244 GCA_029706075.1 Aldrovandia affinis
AAAATTTGTCATCTTCGGGTTCACCACTCAGGGTTTTTTTATGCCATCGAGTAGGGGAAAGGATGGTTGCTCAGTGTGTGACACCAACGGTCAAACATGGAGGAGGCGTGATGGTCTGGGGCTCTTTTGCTGGATCCAGTGTCGGCAACTTGCACAGAGTGACTGGCACCTGAACCAAACCTGCATTTTGCAGCGCCATGCAATGCCCTGGTCTACGCCTAGTTAGTCAGGGGTTCATTGTCCAGGCTATGTCAGAACTACCTTAGAAGAAAACAACAAGACGGTAGGCTTAAAATTATGCAATGGCCAGCACAGTCTCCAGACTTAAACCCCATCAAGCTGGCTTGGGATGAACTGGACAGAAGGGTGAAAGCAAAAGCAACCTACAAGTGCAACACATTTGTGGGAACTTTGCCACAGGGTTGGGAAGAACGTTCAGAACAATATTTGATTCCCATTGTAGAAAGAATGGCTTTTGGCTGTTATCTGAAAAAGGTGGCTACTTTGATGAGTCAAAAATTTAGATTACATTTTATTAAACAAAACAATTCCATGATTTCTTTTTTATGTCCAATTGTTTATTTGTTCTGTGCTTTAATTTCAGAGTACATTGAAACATTAAACTGTGTAAATTTCAATAAAAACACTTTTAGAAGTGTTCTAAAACTTTTGACCAGTAGTGTATATATATATTGTAGCAGAACCTGGGGTGTTGAGTTTCAACTCTGCAAAAATGATCAATAATAAAGCCCACATACACAGGTGAAATGCAAGAAAAATTATATTTATTTGGGGGAATTAGCACAAAAAAGAAGGGGAGAAAAGAAACAGGTTGTAATCCGCAACCTGTGGTGTCTCTTCCATTGGCCCATACTGGACTCTTTTAGTAAAGGGACAGCTTTCATGAGCCCAACAGGAAGTCAGTATTCCGCAGGGTCATCCTAAGGTAGTGTCACTGGCCAAGGCCAACTGCATAGGTGCGGACAGTTCCAGGACAGATATCCAACCTCACTACATCCAAAACACTTTCTCCGGTCGGGCATCACCAAAGGAGCGTTGTCTCAGGAATTGGGCCTAAAGCTGCTGTCTTTACCTGCTCTCCATAGTACCTCATCACTCTTCTTTTTCTCTTTACTCGGGGTTGTGGACTCTGGTTTGGGTTCGGCTGCTCTGCAGGACTTCTAGGGCTGTTTGATTACCTTCTACCAGCTCCATGGCCTGGTCAGCAGTTTTTGCGTTAGCCTGGCTGGCTAACTTCTTTGCCTCGTAAGTAAGAGAATACAGGTATTCAAATCGTGCATTTCAGACCTGGCTGAGGGAGTGGGGTTGTAAGACCAGTCATTAATTTTTGCGCATGGCTGATGATGGGTAAATCCATGGCTGTGCAAGATTCGTAATCTTTGACTTGTTCAGCGGTGAGGTCATGGTAGGTTTTCTCGGCCACCCCAGACAAAAAAGGAGCGAGTAAGATAGCCCATTGTTCCTGTGCCCATTCTTCTCATATGCTCAAATGCTTGCAAATATGCCTCAATGTCATCAGTTTCTGTTAACTTCAGGATGAACTGGCTGGGGTTTATCCTGAGACAGTGCTCTGTTGCGGTGCCTGCAGTGGTAAGGCGTCTAATCTCTGCACGGAGCAGCGCCGTCTGTTGTCGGTGTTCCTCAAGCAACTCCCTATTCATTGCTTGCTGTGCCAGGTTAGCCTCCACGAGTTGCTGGACAAGTGCTTCCATTTTCCGGTGTATTGTTTTATTATTGATCAGTTTGCCTGCCCGCATTCTCCACCAAATGTAGCAGAACTCGGGGTGTTGAGTTTTATTTATACTGTACTGTTTAATTTCAAGTAAGGAGAAGGGGTGGAGCCAGCGACCCACCAGGTACTTTCCCTCAATCACCACCCCTAGGTACAATATATATGATATTGAAGGTTATGTTGGGCCAGACAGACAGTACAAATAAAAATACTGAATATATAAAAGTAAATCCTGAATATACAAATGTAAGTCTGAATGCATAAATGTGAATTCGGAATATAGAAATGTAATTTTATGCTCAGGCATTTCAATAGACAGCTGCTTTGGTCTCTGCAATTTATTGTGATGGAACAATTTGTCTGAGGTATAAAGTAGGCATATTTTATTTGTAATTGTCATTTTTAAGACACAGTAAAATGGTACACAAACAAGGCAGCCTATTAGTACAAAATTGTATATATTTATTTGCTCTACATTACAGATTTTCATGGCTAATCATTAAATCAAAATACATTTTCCACACCAAAGCAACTGTCTTTTGATATGCCTGATCATAAAGTAACTTTTATATTTTCAGGATGAACTTCTAAATATTTAGGATTTCTATCACAGGAGGGGCAATAATCAGCCACTTGAGAGGTTTCTTGCAGGACATCCAAGGCTGTGATGGTGCTATTGTTAAGTGTGGCTAAGCACTACCTTATAGCCAATGTAGCCTACGCACATGTTGCACATGTTGACATGACGCGATGCACTTATCATGTTTGGTTCCTTATATTTCAAAACCGTTGCCACTTCAGCAGTGTAAATGATTTACTCTGATTTTACATCCATTAAAAAAAGTTTAAAACCCCTTCTAAATACTGGCACACTCACAAAAAGTTTTTTGGCGTAGCTACACAGCATGTCCACTCACCTCTGCATTCTGCCTCCTCTAACTTCTTTCTCTGTTCACATGACTAAGGGCTTATCAAAATAATTATGGTTAATGCACTTGTTTAATTAATTACAACACTCGTCATTCCTCAATAAAGTACATTCCATACAATAATATAAACAATCGAAATACATAAAATTTGGTAATTTTTCTGACAATGCTACATGTTTATATTTATTTTTGGTATGAGGTAAACATGGAAAAATTGGCATTGTTACTACACACATGTCTTCTTTACCTGAGGGAGTTTGGACATCCCACCCACTGATTTAGTAAAAATGTAAAATTGTGTTTTTGCTGAAATAAATGTTCCACATTTCCTGAATCCAAAGGCAACTGCCATCAAGACTACTTTTTTACATGTGGCTTGCTAGCTATTGCAGTGCTTCTTTTAGTAATCCACATGCAAATTAATCTAAATTTTGACTTTGGTGTTACACAGAAGCTTAATGCCCTTTTGATTTGTTTTCACCAAATCATCTGGATTTTGGTCATGGAACAAAAGTGAAGCACCACATTAAGGTCAAAGACGAAACCATCAAAACAAAAGACTGTACTGCTGTTCGAGAACACTTCCAAACACTTTTAAATGCAGGTGTGATTAGATAATCTGAGTCTCCATTTCCGTCACCTTTTCGTTCATTTTTTAAGTCTGAGTCAAAATGGCAATGTAAGGTTGAACTATAGTAAACCGAATATGAAGACTATACAAGTAATACTTCTGAATTACCAAACCTAGAGGAAGCATTTTCAGCATTGACTGTATCCCAGAAGTTTTTTGCCTATTTCCAAGTTTAATTGGATGATTGTGACAAACCTAAAGCTGCTATTCTATATCCCTTTGGATTCTGGAAATTTAATTTACATGCCACAGGGAATAGCAGATGCTTCAGGCACCTTCCAGAAATTCATGGAAAAATTTATGGTAGACATACATTTATGAGAAGTCCATGCTTGTTTTTCTACATTACTTAATCATGTTTTCCAAGACTGTGGATTGGCGCATTGTTTGAAGGAGTATTTTCTCAAATTGAAGTTGAGGCCAGAAAAGCTGTTTTATTTACAAGTGTGTCGGCTGGTGTGACTTTTATCTGGGAAGAAAGCAACCTGGAGTGTCATTTCTGAAGCGGCCAACGTGGTCTCTGGCGTAAGTTAAAGTATAAGTTAAAAATAAATGGTTTGCGTTAAAAGTTGATTAAAAAAAGAATATGCGACAAGAAAAGAACAAACGAAACTTGTGGTAGGCAAGGGCGTTGGTCTTTAAATTCTTAAAATTTTAACTTTAATGTGAATGCTTCGGATAATCCATTTTATTTACAAGTTCCGAATATAGTTTTTAAGAAGCTTGTTAAAACAAAACAGACATGCCAGAAATGAATCATTTTATTCAGTTTATTAAATGCTAAAAAAACACTTTTCTTCTGTAGGAAACTAATATAGCCTACTGCAGTTCTGATATAGCTTACTTTGGGAGGAGAGAGTTTAGTTTAGTTTGTGTTTGTCATCTAGGCCTCTTATATTGAAACCTGTTTATTAACGGTATTAACGATGTTTCATTGATGCACTTGTGATGCTCCGCACAAAAATGAATCAATCCCTCCTCTTCCATGCTCTCTGTCTCTCCGAACCGATCTCGCTCACAGCATTGCCGTGCTGGTTGAATTGCGGGCAACATGTTCTTCGGTTACTGATGGGACGGAAGATGTAGATTTCAGCACAGCAAAAGCGGTGAATAGTGACTAGCATCAGGAAGGGACAAGATGGAGGAAACTATCAGGCACAGATGGGCGCCTTGTGTGCTGGAACAAGACACCCCACACATGGCGGTTTTAACACTGAAAAAGGTGCGATTGTGCAGGTCCACCTCTAAAGCACATTTAGCCAAAAATGTTATGATAGCTAAAAAAGTGAACCCCCAAATGGAAGTCTAACAGATGCAAACAATCATTAATTTCCCCCTGGCAGTGTGGGAACAACGATTGAAAATTACTAAAAGTGACACAAAATGAGTAAGGCAGCAAATTAACATCAGCACCTAGCGGGATCTGGGCATGCAGCTGAGTAGACACAGGGGATGGTCCAAACATAGGAGCCGAAGCTGGGGGGGCTCCCAATGGCATTGTCTAGAGAGTAAGATGGGCAACTTTGGGGAAGTTCGATACTCGGACCTCCGAAAAGGGTGGGCAGGTGGCACAGACAGGGCAACGGCAGTGTTAGGGATGCAGTAGAATGGTCAAGGGATCAGCACTGAGTCAGCTAGAGAAGACTGTTTACCATTTACATTTCACTTTGATCTTGAAACGCTTATTTATACTGTAGCGCAACCAAGGTGTGGGGTTTCCACTCCGCCAATAATCGATAACTTAATCAATGAACAACTGCAAAATGGAGACAGTTCAAAAGCAAAACAAGATTTATTAATTACAGTGGAGGTTTCCCGCGGAAGGAAATGCTCCTCCGTGGCAGGGAAATTCGGCTTGCAACAAATGTCACTGGAAATAAAACGATGTCCACAAACTTTCGCTCGTTGTTGTGCTGTCCGTGAATTCTGTTGTCTTTGTCCGTTCGAGAGTAAATCCTTTGTCGCCGTCGCCGTTGTCCAATCCGTTGTCGTTTTATCCCAAAAAACCTGTCCGATTCCCACAAATAATAATCCCAAACAAAAACTTTCAAAAGAACAAAACGGGTGTTAATTCAACACGCGGTCTTTTCTCCCAAACAAAACTATTTATTTAACTATTATCTCTCTCTCCCTCCCGCACCTTTAACAATTCGTAATTGTGTTTATGCACTTCAGCTGGGGAATTAGTCCCAGGGTTCCCAACTCTGTGCGGGGGTGGAGCCAGCGGGCGGAGAGGTATTTCCCCTCCACAATGACGCCATAGCACGCACCTACTCAAGCTGCAGTTGTTGAAATGAGGGGGAGAGATACATTTATAAGGGTAAATAGAAATAAAAGCATGGGCAAAGTCAGCTTCTTTCCAAATATATCATCTTATTATACTGGAATGTTGTTGGTATTGCTGTGCTCATTGACATGAATTCTTTATTTCCAACAGTGTTTTGAAGTAATCCTAATTACTGCAGAGCAGGGCATGCATCTCATTGTTCTTTCAAGCTAGAGTTAATTTGTGGTCAAATTCACAATATGAAAAATCAATCAAACAAGAGGCCAGGAAAACAATATCATGCTTCCACAGAAAGCACTCAGTGCAATAGAAAGAGACAGACAAACAGACGAATGGGTGAAATTATTATTTAGTCTTGCCAGGGTTGCATTTTTATCAGTAGTCTTCAATGGAAGTCAACTCATTTAATTCTAACGCTATCACAGACAGGAAAAACCTATTAAATTAAACAGAAAAAATGAATGACAATTTAATTAAAAAAAAGTTGTGTTGTGAAATTATACTTAAAATGTGGTGTTATATTTGGGCTGTGCATATTGAGCCCTTTCATCAGCATAATGGCATGTCCATTGAATACAATAGAACATTTGACATTTTAGAATGATTATTTAATGATCAAAAATTTTCACATCCTATTCACCTCTACAACTACAACAAACCATAAAAACCATACAAAAACATGATATTTTCCCCATATACAATATGTATAAACTTTCCACATTTTATTTTCTTACAACATGGAATCAAAATGTATCAAAATGCTAAATAATGTGAAAGTGAAAAAACTTCAAGCTTTTAAAAAATAATTAACCAATAAAAAACAGACAATAATTGATTCCATAAGACCAAAAATTGGTCAGAATGCTGCTGCACGTCAGGTGTTCAACAAACCCAAGTACACACGTCACCCCTCTACTCACCTCTCTTCACTGGCTCCCTATTGCAGCACGCATACAATTTAAATCACTGGTGCTGGCCTATCAAGCTGCTAGAGGAACTTCTCCTCCTACCTCCAGTCACTCATCTCACCCTACATCCCAGCCAGACCCTCCCTCTGCCTCCTCAAGCAAATTGACTGTCCCTTCCCCTGGGTGCCCGGCAGCCGGTCTTTCTCTGTCCTGACCCCTCAGTGGTGGAGCGATCTTCTGCACTCAGTCAGACCGCCGGCTCACTGGCCATCTTCCGCAAGAGACTGAAAATCCACCTCTAATTACCACGAATTGTCATCACCACTGCTTTCATGTTCAATACTGCATTTTGTAATATGTATCTATGTTGATGTCTGTCCCCCCAAAAAAAAAAAAAAAAAGCACCTAACTTTTCCCTCCTTGTGTTACAGGTCTGGTTTGCAGCTGCCAACGATTATGTCTATTACTGTATCACGACACTGATCTCTGGCGTGGACTATGATTAATCTTGCCATGTATTAATGCACATTTGTAAGTCACCCTTTTCCTCACACACATTAAATAAACTATGGTGCAATCAGTTGTCTTCAGAGATCACATAATTATTTGTTCACCTGCGTACATTTAAGGTGTTTCAAATCATTTAAAATGAACCTGTCTGTGAGAGGTTCCACAGTACAATATATTTTGTTGCTGAAGGTTGTGTAGCCTATTCTTTTCTTTTTTTTTTTGCATGGAGTTGTTGGAATAACCCAGTTTGTAAATCCATTTTATTTTTATGAATTTACTTTAATGAATTTACTATTCAGAGCAGATAATGTGCCCAAGTACGGACAAGACTGGAAATCATTTAGCTCAAGGGTATAATCACAGTGTGATATTAGCCACACACCCTACCCTGATGTAGATTCAAGCTCTGCATCATCTAGACCAGTGGTTCCCAATTTTTAATTAGCCCATGAACCATTTAATGAGTGAATATTGTGGAAGACTATATTTTCTGTGACCCACCACTTATTAAAGGGAACTGCAACATTTTCGTAAGTTTGGGCGGATAAATGTGTATTCTAACTCATTGCAATCTTAAAAAATATAAAACAAGGAGTAGTTTCATTTGTTTAAACTTGCCTGAAACAGGACATGACAGCCATATTGTTTAACGCAGTGTAATGACATCAGAGGAATCTTTGGGCTCCTGTGTTACCAGAAAACATCATTGCATTTTCTCTGGATGTGACAACACCTTTTACAACAACAAAAATCACTTTCACAAACTGCCTACAAACTCGAATTATGTCCTGAAACCATGGCTTGCTACAATGAGAGGCTTTTGCTCTGTCTCAATGAGCACCCACCACACTGTGCTGCACTGTTGGGCTAGTAGTTTGAAAAAGAGCCATTGTGGCTGTGTCCAAGTCCAAGGATTGCATTCGTCTCAGTGCAGGGGTTGTTGCAGTGAGATGAGCCCACAACATACACTTGGCGATTGGGGAAAAGCACCAAAAAAGATAATGTAGCACAGTGCTGGGTCAATGGAAGAAGGCACGGTAAGACCTTTCTCTCATGGGGAGGGTGTCTGGTCTCTTCAGCCTCTGATTTTCTTGGGGAAAACAACCTGTTTAAAACATTGTTTTGAGACAAAAATCAAAAGTGTATTTTTTAAACTCCAAATAAAATGTTGATGCATGCTGTACTAATTGATATTACTATTCAGAATTTGTATATCAAAGACGGCTGTGATCTCAATCACAGATTGTTTGGTTTCGTTTGGCAGGAATGGTGTTTTTCTTTTTTTTGTGTATGAACTCTTCATATGCTCATGTAAGGAATATACAAATATAATTAAAAGCGAAAATTTTTAAATTTAAATGTATTAGAGTCAGGGCTCTCGCTAACTTTTTCCCCAAGGAGTACATGTGCTCCTAACATTTAGATAAACATTTTCATTAGTTGCAAACCTATGTGGCATACAGTGGATTGGGATTATGTGCCTCCCTGCCTCTCTTTGCAGGTGGGCAATCACTCCCCACGGTGGCCCATGTTCACGGAGGCACCATCTGCCCCGAAGGAGATGCACTTCTTCATCCAATGACGCTCCATCCTCCTCTGGGCAAACAGCACGGAAATGCAGCCTTGGTGGCATCCAAATACTTACTCGAATTACAACACAAAAACTATTATACAAAAGTCTTTCTGACAAATTAAATTCTATCTCCATTATGAATAATGATTCAACTTTACACAAGAACAAAGCCTATAGATAAAACAATTTACCAATGGCATGGAGTGCTCAAGGGTCTGTTTTCCGACCAGGAGATTGACTGGCTTCCCATCCTCAACAAGCGCCACGTAGACAATCTTGCATTCGGTGTTGGATATATCAGTGTCTCCGTCTATTAGAACGGCTAGATACTTTGCGGCTTTCATCTTCGCTGACAGGCTCTCTCTCATTATGTCAGCAATTTGACCAATCATCTCCGCACATCTTACATCATTGTCGATGTGGGATTAATGTCCGTTTTTTTGGTGGAGTCTGATAAACGCCCAAATTTGTGAAAGGTTCTTTTTCTTTCGCAATGAAGTATGCAGTGTTTATCTTTATTTTCAGCTGCCTCCTCTTCTCCTCCTCAGATAGCAGCACTTGCCTCCTCAAGGCTGCTGACACGTGCCCGATGGTTTCTCCTCTCTCAACAGGTACAGATCTCTGCACTAGATATGCCGCCACGAGATGTTATGTTTCGCTATGCTATCTCTTTTCAGATGCAGGTTTCTGCCACCCCGAACGACAAGTTGCCCGCCTGTTTCTGCCCTCTACAATATTTCCAGAACATGATGTTGTTTCTAACTCTAGCAATGGGAACATTTTGAGTCAATTCGCATTAAATCTACTGTTCTCCCTCTGCGGCTCCAGTGGACATTGAAGTGACAGCTTCGCTAACGTTGTTCTCAGCCTGTCGTTATTAGCCACCGTGTTAGCGCCAACGTTAGCCGCCTCTGTTAAACCTTGCGAAGCCTCATTAGTTGAACCTTGCAAATCCCTTGCCGGATTCCTCTTTCCCTCGTATCTTTTTGGCTCCAAAAAAAAAGAATGGGCTTCATTTTTAGCGATGTCTGCATGTATAACGTTAAATTACAGATACTATTTTTCAATGTTCACCTTTCTCTCACTAGACACCGCTGCGTCATCACAGAAAACTGTACATGGTTGGCGCATTGCGCTTGTGGAATGTGGGACTTGTAGTTTTTTAACGATTAGCAGCGGGGGAAAAGATTATGGTAGGTTGTAATCTTTTCGCACACTGCTCGTGAATTATTTTTCCGGTTATATTCCGCACATATCTATTTTTAGGGGCAAATGCGAGTGAAATACTTGCACTGTAGAGCCCTGAGAGTATAGATCGACAAAATCAGTTCAGTCCCAAATTGATTTAAATGTGAACACCTGAGGTATTTTCAGCAGCAAAAAAAGTTGCAAACTGTTTTATAAAACTGAAATGCTGCTGTATTGAACAGTTGATTTAAGGCACTGTTACTGTGCCTGCCGAGAGGGCGACTGTACATGGTGTGACACTGATTCTTAAATACATCACTAAGCTGCTTATCGATACAGCCCCAACACATTCACCCAACTGGAACAATCATTCCTGTGAAGTTGTTGCGAAAATGGTGTGCAACATGAGCAAATTAGGCATTCATTAGCAACCATAGCAAAACATAGCAAAATGTTTTTCTTGCTGAACCAGGTCAATATAAGTAAACCATTGGTGAAAAATTAGTTCAATGACAGAGCAAAGATGATGGAAGAACTTAAGTCCCCAGGACTGAGTTTGAGAACCCCCTGAATTAAGCTGCAATTGGGACATGAAACTGCTAGCTTCAATTCTTGAGTCATACGGTCTCCCATTAAGTATCTCCCATCATCTTTTTAATGTCTACATTATGTGGCGAATAGACAGGACCTAGCCAGTTAATATATGTCATGCAAAGAGATTTATTTACACCATGGAACTAACATCATATAAACAGCTTGTTGTAGAATTGAAAAATAGGTCATTTTACTGGGAATGACAGCAGTGTGGGAGGACAGCATGTCATCAGTAGAATTTACAAAGCTCTTTTCTTAAAAACATGTGAAAATATGTTAAATGGCAGTTCTGTTTTACAAGACTTCCATCTGGGAGCCATGCCGTTGATATGTTTGAATGCTAAGGAGATTGAACGGCTTTTTCTTCAAATACATGGTTCTCCGAGCACCGGATGAAAACATTAGCAATTCAATTTGCTAAATCCTGAGCTCCTAAAGAAAGTTCTTGAATTACAAATTGTTTCATCTCAGACAAAACCCAATGAGGTTCTAATTTAAATTTCTTATTTGTGATATTTGAACAGAAAATACAAACTCTGGAACATAAATATGCCATCCCATTATATCAAGGTAAAAGAAGCAACACACAGCAGTTACAGGTAGTGGCTAAAAAGGTGTGAAAACAGATACGATACGACTTTGGTATCCTGCCCTGTTCTCAATGGACCGTTCTTGATTAAACTGTTTGCTCATGCCCTAGAAATCAATTCACTGCCATTAGTCAATTGATTTAGAGTTGCTCACCTATTTAGCTTTGCACCCTTAACTAATGCATGGAAACCATAATTCAGAAGTATGCACTTCTGACCCCAGTTGCCCTTGTTAATGTCTTCCCCTCAGAGTTCCATGCTGACATAACCTTAGACACTATTATTACTTCCAGCAAGTTGAGCTGTCTTCATCACTGAAGCTTCTGTCAAATGTACCCCAGCAATCACCCTTCTTTCAAAGTGACTGTGGTCTTGTATTCTATCCATACCATACATAATAATAGGCAACCAGGCCTGCCCAGCAGTGTTTTTTGTACCACGACCCTGAGCATGCTGAGATGATTGATTATCAACCTAATTGAACACTTATGAGAGATTCTGGATCAGTGCCTGAGACAGCATTTTCCACAATCAACAAAAAACTAAATTATGGAATTTCTCATGGAAGAATGGTGTTGTATCCTTCAATACAGTTCCAGACACTTTTAGAATCTATGCCAAGGCACGTTGAAAGCTGTTCTGGCGGCCTTGTGGTGACCAAGCCCGTATTAAGACACTATGTTGGTGTTTCCTTTATTTTTGAAGTGCACCTGTAGCTCACAAAGCAAAACTCTCATGTTCCAATAAGCAACGGATGTGGGAAAGAAGCAGGTTAGTTTAATTTCAGATCATCATGCATCGTTTGTAAGATAAGCGGTGTCCTTTAGATATGTTTTTATTTGAGATGCTGTTATGCTAACATAGATATTGTGAAATGCTATTGTTAGCTGTATCTTGATAGCTAAGCAGCTGGATAAATTTCAGTTACTTTTTGGATAGTTCATGCATGATATGGGTTGAATTGATGTGGACAACAGTCTTGATGTAGAAAGTTCTGTTTTTTTCTACAAAAGTTTCTGACTTTCCCATTTTCCCCAATTTGGTGGCCAATTGTGAGCCTTTTCTACTTCAACTACCCCTCCTCCCTTCATACTGCACGTTTGCGTTGCAAGCACATCCTCCAAGATGTAACCTGTCAAACCGTCGACCCATTACTCCTGACACACACAGAGCTGCTTGCACACAGTAAACTCAAGCTTCCTCCCCCTCCCCCTGGGAACAGACAGCAATATAAATCGAAACACAGGCTCTGGTAAGGGTGCGATGCAATCCTCCTCCAATGCTCTGACGCAGAACCCATCCGTCATGCCTCTAAATGAAGTAGCAGCCTGCCCGCAAGCCTCAGCTGTTTGCTTTGCTTATTTCATTTGACTTTTTTAACCAAAATTTTTTCTCATTTGTTTTTCCATTAATACAACATTTGAGAAGTTATTTCAAATAGGACATAAATTATGGTCTGAAACAATTATCTTGTTTACATTGCCTCA
Source organism: Aldrovandia affinis (assembly GCA_029706075.1). Lineage (NCBI taxonomy): Eukaryota > Metazoa > Chordata > Actinopteri > Notacanthiformes > Halosauridae > Aldrovandia > Aldrovandia affinis. The sequence goes on from JAINUG010002159.1 coordinate 12,451, forward strand.
AGGGCCTATAATCGGTAGGCATTGAACATGGTCATTTTGTTTGCTCAGTAGAATTTCACTCTGCAATTTAAGAGTGTTGTGCCTTGGGTGAGCATGGCATTCACCTGAAGAGATATGACAGTTACTAAACAGTTCTATATGTATGATTGGGGGAAAAATATCCAGGCTTATTATCCACGTTTTTTCAGCTTTCTCACAAGCCACTGCTACTCCGATCTCACCACCAGGCCCTCAAGAACAGAAGGAAAAAGATGTAGAGAGAGGGGCAGGGAATAGAAGGGAAAAGGGAGGAAATGCACTCTGGGCACCCAACCAATGCAAAAAGGCTTTTCGTCTTTAAAAGACAGAAAGCCCGTACAAAGGAGAGAGTAGCCAAGCACTGGTTCTTTGCTCTTAGTAAAGGCGAAAGATTTATACGATCTGAAGAGAAACCAGAGTGTACTCTGATGACTTCTTTCCAGTGGCTCACCCCCCACTTCCTCCTTGCCCCTCTCTCGTCTTTCAAAAAGTCCACCAAAACGCCGTCCTGGAGGAGGGTTGAAGCCTCCTCGAAGAGAGTGAACAGGTCCACTGTTATTTTTTGAAGACCTTGATGTTCCTTGCCTCCCACAGCACCTGCTTAAACGGTGTTAATGATCCTCCACTGGCGCTGCAGCTCCCGGGGTCCTACATCCCTCACGGGGGCGTGCAGGACCCTCTCAGTGGCTGTCAGGGGGATCACCGGCAGGAGCCTGTTCTGGGAGACAGAGGACACAACAAAGACCCCAGACCCGTCTGGCCAGCACTCCCAGAAC